>VWZY01005023.1:182582-267066 GCA_013399075.1 Chloroceryle aenea | reverse complement strand
TGCTAACCACCTGCTGACCAATGATTGAGGAGCAATCCAACCCTCCTGGCCAACTCCCTCCAGTTTATACACTGAGCATAATGTTCTGTGCTATGGAATATCCCTCTGGCTAGTTTGGGTCAGCTGTCCTGCCCATGCTTCCTCCCAGCTTCTTGTCCACCTGCACACTAGCAAAATATGGGAAGTGGAAAAGTCCTCGATTTCTTAGCAACAACTAAAACCATCAATATATATCCAACATTCTTCTCATATTGCACCCATACCAAAACACGAATCTAGCTGCTAAGAAGGGAAATTAGCTCTATCCCAGACAAAACCAGGACACCCTCAAAGTCATTGTAAAGTCCTCCGCTATAAGATTTGCAACTAACACAAGAATTAAAGTGCCTGAATTCTACAGTCCTACAAGTTTTTATCTGTGGATCACAAAAAAAGCTACATAAAGTAGGGGAAAACCAAAACACAACAACAACAAACAAGTCATAAAATAAAATAAATCCAACTTTGCAGAAGACAGAGTATGGCAAATAAAGAGTTGATGGAATTGTCCTACATTTTCTGTTTAAAGCTCCCCCCGATCCTTGAAGTTATATAAAAAAAACCAAAAAAAAAAACAAAAAAAGCCCTACACCCTGATACTAATCTGCAAAATCATGACTATAAAAAGTCTTAGTTGCTAAATTGATTTAATTAAAGAAAAATTGTGTTTGAACTTCACACATACTGTGAAGTACAAAGGAAAGATCAGTTAGAATATGATTCAAAATTGGAAAAAAAGATTTCATAACTTGGTTTCACCTATAAATAATGAGAACGTGCAATGACCAATGATTGTATTACTTTCAGATGACCTAACTGCCCTCAGAGGTTTAGATAGAGCTTGTCTGATATATTTCTATACCTCACCTGGAGCATTGTGTCCAGCTCTGGAGTCCTCAATACAAAAAGGACATGGATCTGTTGGAGTGGGTCCAGAGGAGGGCCATGAAGATTATCAGAGGACTGGAACAGCCCTCCTACAAGGACAGGCTGAGAAAGATGGGCTTGTTCAGACTGAAGAAAAGAAGGTTCTGGGGAGACCTTATTGCAGCCTTCCAGTATCTGAAGGGAGCCTACAAGGGGCAATAGTATGAAATTGGAAGAGGGTAGATTTAGACTGGAAACAAGAAGGAAATTCTTCACTCTGAGGGTAATGAGGCAATGGAACTGGTAGTCCAGGGAAGCTGAGGATGCTCTATCACTGGATGTGTTCAAATCCAGGTTGAAAGGGGCCTTGAGCAACCTGGTCTAGTGGGAGGTGTCCCTGCCATGGCAGGGTGGTTGTAATGAGATGATCCTTAAGGTCTCTTCCAACACAACCCATTCTATGATTCCATATGCCATTCCACACTAAAAAGATGAAAAAATTCTGGAGGACTACAGTTCTATAGTTCCTGCCCAATGACAGGACAAGGGCCAATGGGCACAAACTGGAACATAGCAAGTTCCATCTAACCATAAGGAAAAACTTGCTCACTGTGAGGGTGATGGAGCACTGGAACCACCTGCTCCAGAGTCTCCCTCTACGGAGACTTTCGAAACCCACCTGAATGCACTGCAGTGCAATGTGCCCTAGATGTACCTGCTTTAGTAGGCTGGTTGAACAAGATGATCTCCAGAAGTCCATTCCAATCCCTACCATTTTGTGATTCTGTGATGTGTGGACTGTTGGTGAATGAGAAATTGGTTGGATGGTCACATCCAGAGGTTAGTGGTCAATGGCTCACTGTCTAGATGGAGATCAGTGACAAGTTGTGTCCCTCATGGGTCTNGGTCTTGACGGGGGCCAGGGCTGTTTAATAACTTCTTCAGTGACACAGACAGTGGGTTCAATGCACTCTCAGCAATTTCCAGATGACACCAGCCGAGTGATGCAGTTGACACATATGAGGGACAGGAAGCCATCCAGAGATACCTGCACAAACTTGAGTAGTTGGCCCGCGTGAATCTCATTAAGTTCCACAAGGCCAAGTGCAAAGTCCTGCACCTGCATCAGCACAATCCTCAGTATCAGGACAGTCTGGAGGACAAATGGATTGAGAGCAGTCCTCTGGAGAAGAAGTTGAATGGATAAAAAGCTGGATATGAGCTGAAATGTGCACCTGCAGCCTAAAAAGGCAACCACAGCTGCATCAAAAGAAGTGTGGCTAGAACATCAAAAGAGGCAATTCTGTCCTTCTGCTCTGCTCTGGTGAGAAGTCCCCTGGAGTAGAGTCCAGCTCTGGAGTCCTTAGTCCAAGAAGAATATGGATCTGTTGGAGCAGGTGCAGAGGAGGGTCACAAAAACAATTAGAGGATCAGAGGGCTGAAGCACCTCTCCTATGAGGACAGGCTAAAAGAGTTCATAGAATCATAGAATACCAAGTTGGAAGGGACCTCAAGAATAACCTAGTCCAATTTTTCAAGGTATTGAGAGGAGAGAAAAAAAATAAAAAAAGAGAAAAAAAAGGTTTAAATGAGATTGCCCAGCACCCTGCTTAGCCTGTTTAACCTAGAGAAGGGAAGGCTTCAAGATCTTGCGGTGGTCTTCCAGTACTTAAAGGAATCCTGCAAGAAGGATCGGGAGAAAATCTTTATCAGTGATAGGACATGGGGTAATGGTCTTAAATTGAGAGGGTAGAGTTAGAGTCAATATAAGGAAGACATTTTTTGCAATGAAGGTGGCAAAACACTGGCACAGGTTGACCAATGCCTGGAAACACTGGAAGTCAGATTGGACAAGGCAACCTGATCTTCTTGAAGATGTCCCTGTTTTATGCAGGGGTGGGTGGACTAGATGACCTTAAAGTTCCCTTCCAACCCAAACTATTTTACTCTATGATTCTACAAATCACAGTATGCAGACATAGTAGAGAACTCCTGGTAATAGACAGGAAACCACTCCTACCCTCACACACTCATCTTTTCTCTTGCCTGTATATTCCTACCATTTCTAGAAAAGCCAGCACAAAAATCAGCTGCTTCAAAAACTCAAACTCACTAAAATGGCAGAAAAATTATCAAGCAAAAAAAGCTAAAATAGTGGGTGCTTTTCTACCAAAGTAGTAAGATTGATCAGCTTGTAATCTAATGAGCACCAGAGTAGGGCAAACCATGCTACTAGGAGGAGGACATCAATCAGAAGACATCAGTCAGGCCTCTTCCATACAGCATCAACTGACAAATCTTCTCAGTTGCCCACAGAGCACCATCCTGTGATGCCAGTTGGGCAGAAGCTGGCACTGCATCTGAGAGGCACCATTCCAGCCTTTTTCCTGATCCCTTATACTGACTTTTATCTGTATAGTGAATTCCAGAAGTTAGTTTTCAGTTCTGCCAGTTCATTACAGAGCAACATAAACACTTGTGTCAAAAAAGAAAGGGAATTGCACACCCCCATCTAGCAGCGTCATGTTCATCTGTCACTGAAATATAGCACAAAACAAAATCACGGAATTGGCTACTGCAATAAATTCTAAACAAAAGTTAGACATTTTCAATTAAATGTTTGTACTCAAGGGTTGTTTCTCTCAGAAAAGCACACTGTAATACCTTAATAAACACTTTTTACACCTTGATAAACATTTTTCATAATTGATTTGATCTTTGTTATTGTAAGATTTAAAGGTAACCATATCACCTATATCTACATGAAGACATACTTCTGACAGAAAAATTATTCCATCAAAATCTCATCTCCTTCCTTTAAACTATGGTTTTAATTTCAGTTCATAAATTCATGCAGCACTGTATAGTCTTACCAGCACTGAGCTCTCAAAATCATTGTTTTACTACATATCTTTATAGATGAACAATACCTCAAGGTACTCACAAAAAGAAAATTTATACTAGTTATTATGTAAAAGTCATTTCATTGCAGAACACGTATTGCACTATACAGTATGCTTTTGTAAGTGCTTTCACTGAACACAGCTTTTCAAAGGGTATTCTGTGTGTTCTGATGTTATTTTTAATTCTTTTATTAACCTCTGATCTCAACTTAAAACAATTTAAGATCTTTCCAGCAGGGTAACACTGGATCAGGCTTTCAATTTAATTCATCAAGTGACTGTACAAAAAAAAACAGGACATGGCAGCAAAAGAGACAGGGGAGTGCAAGGGCAGGAATGAATGATCTGACATGAGAGGGACAAAAAGCTTACTGAGCTGCTGCTGTCACCTCACAGCACTGTCAGTGCCTCACACCAGAAAGGTGGGGGCAGTACTAACCTGACAAAGGGCTGATCATTAATTTGTGGGAAGCAACATCAGTACATGGGATTCCAAACTGAAAGGGCAGAGGGGAGAGAACATCAAACTGGGATTACTAGGGAGGGGCTGGCGTATCCTGACTGACACTGAATGAGGAAGCCACGGTCAGCAGTGGACTGACAAGATATGCAGGCAGTAGGACACCAAGAACATCAGAGATAATAAACAGCACTTTATCACACCGGTCCCTGAAGCACCTCAAAAGCACCTGAAGTATGCCTGGAGATCTGCATCGGTCACTCTTACCAACCCAAGATATCAGACACTGGTACATAACCAGGCAGTACAGTACGTCTAGATCTCATCTCAGGTGACGGCATAATGCTGAATGACTACCTGAAAGTAGCAGTGGACTTGTAGGTCACATGCTTGGGTTTGAACATTCAGAGCAAGACTCCTTACTCATTATTCCAACCCCTGGAAGCTAGGAAACCTGGAAGGCAAGCCAAGAACCAGGCAAATCATTGGGGATTTCACATCCTGCAAACTGTAGCCCAGCCTCTCCCTCATGCACTACTGCTGCACTAGCTGCTCATAAACATTTACCTTACGTGGTGTATGGAGACAGGGGAGAGAAAATGAAGGAAAGCAAATCTATACCTTACTTGTAAACGTTTGCTACAGTAATACTAACTGTAGTGTCATCTGATAAATGTAAAATAGAAACTCTCATGGTCCAAAGGAGCAGGTCACGTCTATATAAAAGCACAACATATAAATTTTTCATATTTTTGTTCAGTCTACTTTCAAAATACTGAGCTATTTTTCTTAAAGATGCATTCACAAGATAAGTGTGCCTGAACCTCTCTGATCTACCTGACTGGAACCAATCTGCAGTTTAAATTTATTCATGACTAGTTTATATCTATTTCTCTTGGTTTAAATAGTTCTTTTCCCTTCCTAATGCTCTTCTAAAGGAATAAGAAAGCATCTTAGTGCTACAACATGATCTTTGCTTTTTCTTAATTAAAGATTTCAAATCCATTTAATCTCTTCACCTGATGATACCAGCAGCTTCTATGCATCTGTGATTTAATCTGTCTTGAGTCTGGGACAGCAGAACTGAAAGTTACATTAGAAAGCGTGACTTGTAAACATATTAACGACAATGCTTCCCTGCTGGAAACAATTCTGTGAAATCCAGGATTTGTTCTGCTCTTCTTCCCTTAGGATTTTTTTGTTCATTTTGGTAAAAAACTGATACATACATATACGAACATACATGTACATGAACTTAAATAAAAATCTGAAATTCTAGCGCTAACTTGAAGTTTGTGGTCACACTGTTAAATGTCAGGCATAAGCACTGCTTAGCTTAGGCTCTGATTCTCTGAGCACAAGAAAGTCAAGTTCCATGCTATATTCCTATACAATATGAAATGCATTTGAATGGACTGGAAATGTGTTAGTTTGAGAGAGCTGCTTTCTCAGACAGGGGGTTGGACTCAGTGGTCTCTGGAGGTCCCTCCCATCCCCTCCCACTCTATGATTCCATGATTTATTACCAGGTTTGTTGTTTTGGGGTTTTTTTTTGCTTTCTGGTGCCACTTGTACACTTGCACTCACTCGCCATGTGCAAACACCACCAGAACTCTGACACATTTTTAAGGAGTCAGTCAGTTAATTCAGGTCTCCATAATGAAGTATTAGCAGATGGATGCTAACAAGGCTATGCAAAGATAGTAACAAACTTTTAAATGACTGCTACAAAACTATAACATCAAGGTTACTTACTAGTTGACCTTCCTATCTGTCTCTCTGTATTCCCCTCTTACCCATCCTCTTTACCCCTCTACTTCTTCCCAGTATCAGACAGAGACACTAGGGACTAAGTAGCATGCTGTTAAATACCAGTTAAGCAAATACAGTAGCATTTAGCAAACATGAACAAGGAATCGAACATACTGAAATTGCTTCGCTATGTGCCAAAAATTCTGTTTATATACAGACAAGTGAAGTTACAGATTAAGTTTCATAGAAAAAACTCATATGGTTTTTACTTTATAGGTGATACATGTAGTATAAATATCTTGAGATGGCTTAAAATCAATTTCAGTAGAACAAGTTCCTTCTGAATCGATGGACTTAAATGTAACGGCAAAATTTGCCTATCATACCAAGTATTTAGCTTTGATCCCAAATTTAATTAACTGAGTTTCTACTACTGATCCATCATCTCATCTGTAATATCCTAACCTCCTTCAATTTAAGAATGCCTCCATATTCTGCCATCACAAAGTTCATCCTTCTCTTAACATATGCAACAAACCATCGAGACTATTTAATAACTAATTATTCCAAAAAATGATCCTTCAGAAACTGTGCTAATAGCCACATAGTTCAATGCATCCTTTTTTGATATTTAACCTTCTCTTGAATTTATCTGTTTCACAAGTCAGCAGCTAATCCCACTTTTCATTAATATTGACACAGTGGTAATCCTGCCACAGTTCAGAGGTTGAATCTATCACATTTACTTTGTTTTGAAAAATTATCATCTTCTCAAAAGAAATCACATTTTATCAACTGTCTGACATAATTTACTTTTCATATGGTGAATGTGACACATTCATATTTTAAAAAATTTAATCTATATATTTATTTATAATTTTGTAGAAAAGCTTCTCAGTATTTCTGCATATTATTGATATTGGACTAACCAATCTACAACACAGTCCTCTGATTTTTGAAATTACCTTATAAAACATATAGTAAGCCTTTTTTCCCTGCAAAACAATCCCCCTCGGTATTCTCTTGCCATAACTGCTAAATGACGCACGATTCCCTTGCAATCGTCACCAAAATATATATACACCATTTCTAATAAAAGAGAAGAGAGAGATTTAAATAATTGACTTAACAAACAAACAAAACAACAATAACACTCCATAGCATAAACTAAATTCGAGGTCCTTATGTGCACAAGCAATCCAATTGTTAGGCTGAAACAAAATACAGCTTCAGCCAACATTTTTTATTGCTAAATCAAGAGCTGTCAATCCACACATTTGTTTGTGTGGTCTCATTAGAGTACATTGCCTCCATCTCAACAGTCATAGTAAAGAACATGGAGAGCATAACTGTATCTGCTTAACCTTCATCAACCAGCATTCATGCACCCTCATTAATTTTTTCATTCTCACTTTCAAGCATGACATGGCTCATACCAGAACAATAACTTGCTAATAATTGTTCAAGACAACAGCTGGACAGGAACAGTGCAGAGGTGAACTTTCTTATAGATTACAGGGTGCCTCAGTGAATTACAATTAGTTTAAAAAGTCATCTGTCCTGTTCAGGAGCTTTGAAAAGAAGACATTTCATTAGCAACTACAGAAATCCTAACATATTTTAGGATTTAATGACCCAACTGCATTGTATTTTGTAAGGTAGGAATTTCTCCAGAAGACATGACAAATGTTGAAGTGTGTGAGCTCAGAAGATGATGAAATATTTATGAAATTGTCATTTGATATATAATGAAGCCTAGCTTGTCATTCAATCTCATCTAGTTTAAATGCTACTAAAATAACAAGAATAATATATACAACTTTTAAATCACAAACCATCTTTAAAAAACTGTGATGTACTGTACTGTACTCCTTCCAAAGAAAATCAGTGTCATATGTGGTAATATAATAAAAGAATTCAGATCAAGTACACAATGCTAAAACAGACCATAACAGAAAAGAGCTGTATATATAATAGCATAGTTTTATTCCATAACAAGCTAAAGGAAGATAGAGTTCTTGGTTTTCTTGATATTGTTATTTCTCTGGAGTAAGAACAAAAAGCTATTCCCCATTCTTCCAGTCTCCCCGCAAATGTCCAAAAATAATTTGCTGTAATAGGAAAAAAGCGAAGTCTCAGAGGAAAATCCAACACATATATCTGCCTTTCTGTGATAAAATATTACATCCAACTCGTCCAGATTACTTATTCCTATGCATAGGTAATTAAAAAAAATCAAGATTACTTAAAAAATACGTTAAAATAATCTTTCAAATGTCTATTTGTGTTGACAAACTATCGTGTCCTGATAACGTTCCCTGTCTTTTCTACAAGAATCATTTCAGTGATGCATTCTCTCTTGCTTCTCCTGCCCCAAAAATCAACCTTTTGAAAGTCAGAGGATAACTTTCTATACATTTATCTCTAGTTTCTGAGGAAGTCGTTGAAATGGAAGTGCTCTATTTCAGGAACAGAAAAATCTCCATATCTAGATAACCATTATTTCTTGAAAATTATTCATAGTTAGAAGGCTGATTTCATGACAAAAATGTGTTTTCTTTTTATTATTGCTAAGTGACAGACATCTACAGAAATAACTTGTTGGGGTTGGTTGTTTGGTTAGGTTTCTTTTTTACTATGATTAATAAAAGTAACTTTTTGTTGATGAAGTAGGAGCTATAAAAAAGAAAGGGGATTTTCAACAGTAAGTCTGGCCTCAGATACAGAAAAATATTGTAGTTGAAGGTCCATTAGAAAACTATCCTGCCTAAACTCTTCATTTTTGGAGTAAGTTAATACATGGGACTGCAGCAACAGCTAGAGATGGCAATTTGTATAGAAGGTAACAAGGTAAGAAAACAGAAGTTAAAAACCAGATTTAAATTAACATTTCCACTGCCATAGGAAAGAGGATATATAATGACAGTGTGACACAGCAACGTGTTTATTCCAAACAGAATGCTGGACAAGAATCATTAAAACCAAACGAAAACAGAGGGCACAAAATCTAGTTTTCTTTTCTCCATCGACCAACCAGCAGTAAGTGTCCTTCAGGAGGCAGGAAAGACTTCAGCTACAGTTTAAAACAACCTGTTTATCAATATATTGTTTTCTGTAGCAGTTACTTCCCAAAGGCAGCACCGACTGGAAAAGCACATCAATACTGTGATGCCATTATTACTTTCAGGGGGGAAAAAAATTGTCAGTAAGTTAAATTCTTTGAGATCTGTTATCAGATGTACACATGCAGTTCTACTTTCCAACATAAGAGCACTTTCACCCTCACATTCAGAAATAGAAAGGTTACATACATGCACATAGACAACTTGTCTCAATGTATTCCAATTACTGACAAGTAATTTCTCTCTCAAATAGTTGTTTATAAAGGCATTCATACTGTAGGCAATGAGATGTTTTACTCATAGACCATCATTTACCTGGAATAGTATCCCAGAGTTTAACAGAACAAATATTGCTCTTTCAGAAGCAATATGATGCTTGGAGATACCAGCAACAGAGTAGCTGATAAAGGCATAAATGCACTTGAAGCAGCCAACAGCCACATTATTATCATAAAGGCTTCTCCATATGGCAATCAATGCTTATTCATCCTAAATCCCACCCATTTCCCTTGTAACAATGCCTGATACATCTGCAAATGAAGCTTTTTGGGGCCACTACAATCAAGAATTTGACAAACTTGCAACAGATGTGTTGCAATGATGCTGCTGTGTTTTCATTTAACCTGGCCAACTTAAGGCAAGAATGGAGAGGTATTTAAAAATCTCCACTGTAGTTGGTGATGGTGTTTTTATTGTGTTTTGTTGTTTTTTTTTCTCCAAATTTGCCCTTTATAAACATATTGCTGTCTACTTCAGTGCTGGCTTTCCTACAGTTTTCACACTTCCAATGATTACTTTGGAAAGAGTACATTCTTAACGTTGTCATACTCCTCATACTTAGTCTGGAAAATGGAGCAGTGAACAGGACAATGCTAACAGACGACGACACATGGAGATGGACAAAAACCACCCACAAAAAACTAACCAGCACACAACAACACTGCCCCTGCCCACCACACCCACACCCCCAGACCCCAGGGGAAGAAAAAATAAATTCTGTAGTATCTGTGCATTCTGGATGGATGAAACTTTCTCTAATAAGTAAGAAGGAAAAACTTCTGCGCACATAGAAACAAGAAGTGTCATGGCAGAACCTATATGACAGCTCACCGTTACCCAAAATCAAGCACAAGATGAATGGGAGAGTACCATGTATTAATTTGGAGAATTTCCTACTTTCTGCTTTCAGAAATCAAGACTTGTAAAAATCATGCAACCATCACTAAAAGTTCTTTGTCAGCTCTTCTGCCTTTCCCTCCCTCTTTTCCACGAGCACAGAGTTATAAAACGCTGAACAGCTCCAGGAAAGAAAGTGTCACGAACTCTGTGTGAAGCCAAATACACTGGTCTGCCTCCATTAGGCAGGATGAAGGTGCTCATAGTCCAGACCATGAACCTCTGAAGAAAAAGTCATCTTTTTAATTTCCTTTTTCATAGCAC
The DNA here is from genome assembly GCA_013399075.1 of Chloroceryle aenea. Taxonomy (NCBI): domain Eukaryota; kingdom Metazoa; phylum Chordata; class Aves; order Coraciiformes; family Cerylidae; genus Chloroceryle; species Chloroceryle aenea. Next base: position 256,483 of record VWZY01005023.1, on the reverse strand, counting down.
ACTGCAGAGAGCTTGGGTTATTGATGCTAAATTCAGGCTAAGAACAGAAGAAAAGATACTGCATCATAACAAAATATTCATCGTGTCACAATTTATAATTGGGGTGAGGGGCTTTAGAAGAACACTTTTAATTGATATTCAAAATTGGGACAGTAATTCCAACTTGCATCTTAAAAAAAAATTAAGCCTTTGTTTCTCAGAAAGAAAATAGGGAGCTGCTGCTGTTCCAAACTAACTCAACAGATCCAAAATGCCATTTGCCCAGTCAACCTGAACAAAAACATGACTGAGTTAACACTGCCCTGTAACAGGAAGGAGTGAGGCTACACAGCAGTTTCCCACTTCAAAGTAGAGCCTTCAGTTTTTTATGACTACAGTGAAACAGCTCACACTAACATCGTAGATAACCAGGACTGTACTGCATTAGACACCGAAGAAGTTTAAAATTCTACTTCCAAAGTTCATTTAGCTGTATTTCTTTCCATAAAGTTTCAAGTATTTTAAATAGCCACTAGCTTATAAGTCAAAAATACTAATATTTCAAAGGTTTGGTCCCTAAATTTTGGGAGTTTGTGCCATTGCAATTCTTAAAATGAACTATATTCAGAACCATCTCAAACAAACATCGAGAAAGGGTATTTTTCTACACTGTCCACCTGCAAAAACAGGGCATTGAGACATAAATCCAAAAGACTATTGTAGCTCTATAAAGTTGATCTTTTTGTTGTTGTTGATCATCAATACCAACATAAACCATTAATTAGTAAGTGGATGGGACATGCACTTTACATCTAGAATTTACATCTAGACTTCACATGATAAATCTACTTACAACAGCTATCTCACCATAAAAATAATCCACAGTGCTGCTTTCTTCCATCTACTGCCTGAAAATAGATGCAAGCACAGAAGCTACAAATAATAACAATAAAAAATAACAGGACTGTTCAACATTTAAAATTGCCCTTTTTCTTGCCCAGTTAACTTTAAAACAACACACAGATCTCGACTGACTGACTATGCATTGCACTCAGACATAATTCATGCTTTTGTCAATGGATATTCAAAGCTATTCATGTAAACATAAAAAACAAAACACTATACTTAATAAATAAGCATAATTATTTCTAAACTATAACCTGTATATAATCTGAAGGTTTAATCTGTTAGGAAAATCCTTTTTTATGTGTTAGAGAAATCCACAAAATATTACATTGCAATTTTATTCTGAAAACTACCACAATAAAAGTCTTTTCTAAGAAGAACTGATACTTTGGTTTAAGATGACATTGCTTTGTATAGAAAGTATAAGGTAGTATTTCTATAATTCTCTGTAGGTATATTAAAACCCAGAAGTTAATAGAAAATACATTTGAAAAACCTGTTACTGTTGCACAGTTGGAAAAAAAAAATCTATACTTAAAGCTGCATCGCCATTACTTTCAACATATATTAACATTAGATTTTTAACCAAATATTTGAAATGGGTCTGAAATCACAGTTCTAAACTCGCACACAAAGAGAAATAAAAAAAAATTATTCTTAGCTTCGTAGTCTCAAACAATTGCATACATATGTAGATATCAAAAAAGCAGAGGTTGCAACATTTACAGGGAAGCACAAATTAGTAAGTTATTGACTATGACCTTTTTCTAGTAAGGCCTGTTTCTAGTAAGTATGTAAGATGAGTAAAGTTTGGAATCTTTTTAAATACACAAAGGTCAAAGTAATATAAGACATAGTACAGGCTGAAAAAAGATCCAAGAATCTGGTTGCTATGGTGAAGACAGGAGGAAGCAGAAAGTCAAAACAGCATGCATAAATAGTTTTTAAAAAGTATTTGGATACAAAACAAAAAGATGTGATGCAAGAACACAAAATGAGACATTAAACTGATTTCACATTATGTATGTATAATTAAAAAATAATATATCGAAAGACAGCAATATACATTGAAAACTTGTACTACTTTACATTTCTTAGTAGAGTCAGCATTAAAGCAGCATTAATATATCTTTCAAACTAGCTGGAAACAACAACTCCTTCTTAAGAGCAATAAAGAAATCTTAATGAACATCAAATCTCGAGAGCACAATGGAATACTTGTAGGATAGATAAGTTATACAGCTCTGTAACTAAAGCCAGAGTCAAGCAATGTCACACAAAATCCCCAAGTGAATAGTTGCCATATTTAAGAAATAAATCCAGGTATTACCATTGGCATTAGCTTCTTGATAGCTTAATATAAACAACACAGTTCACGTTCTGTAGAGAAAAGTTAATTAAGAATAAAGAATTGCCTCGCACTAATCTTTACTGTAACTCCACAATATATTAATACATTAATAGAGGTACATATTTTGCAGAGGGAATTTACTATCATTAGTAAGATTTCAATTATACTCTGAATACGCAAAGTAACTTTCTAACAAGAACCTGAGGACTTTCAACCAAACACTAACAATTAATTTCCGCTAAGTTCTTTGAATAGAAGAGGTCACTGATGTTATTCATTTTTCTTCTTTCAGTACTCTTTGAAATTACATTTTGGTGCCTGTATGGCAAACCTGAGTCTTTATTCTCTTCAACAGCATAGCAACTATACATTGACACTGAAACCAAATTGAATAAAGAAAGGAGCAAGATACTACTGAAAAGTGGGCTCAAGCTGACCTCAAAACACAGCATCTTGAAATCAAAGTAATATCCAGCAGCAACAATTAAAACAATTCCTATAACAATCCATACATTAAAACAACAGCTAAAAGAAAACAGTACAAAAGTAATAAGTGAACAGTCTAAATTTAGACTATTTTATGTAGATGTAAAGGTCAAACATTGATCACAATGCACGAGATGTTCAGGAAAAAAAAGGAATAACATTCTTGATCTTAGTAACTATCACAAAATATCTTCCCGATCTAGCATTAATTTTACAGTAGCATTTAAGTATGCTTAATAATTATTTAGCCATTTAAAACCATTTACTCACTAAAAGTAATAATTAGCACTTTAATAACTATTCAGGCAGTTATTGGAAGAGCAGGGCTGGAAGTATTACTTTGCTTTTAATTAAAGTATATTACAGCATTTAGCAAAAGATGTTAAGATAGATAATCACTCTAGAAGGGCTGTATTTCAGACCAGAGAGGAACAAGTCCATGATCTAACATACCAAATGAATTCCAGATTTGATGTTTCACACCCCAAAAACATACCACAACTTTTAGACCTAACAATCACCAGTGTTATACTCTTAACTCAGCTTTGTGAATATGTTCTAATTTAAGTCAAATTTAAGCATGACCAAAAGTTTCTCAAAGATCTGAAAAATATATTGAATCTCAGCAGAAAAACAAGAGGGTAATTCGGACAATCAAACCTCATTTCCCATTCTGACCTCCTCACTCTTCCCAAAATGTTTAGTAATATTGCCAAAAACATAAATAACTATTTTTAAGAATAGATGTCAGCTTATACAATCTAGCTTGGTCTAAGCTTGTAAATGTCAGAAATTAATCTTAAGGACATTTGTCTTAATTTTTCTTAGAATGTTTGATTTCAGCTTACCTCAAAGTACATCTTCAAATAATCTTGGAAAATTAACTAGTGGAAGAGATTGAATATTCCAAAGGGCAGCCTTTTATGTTGGGGGGCAGGTGTTGTTTTGTTTTTCTTGGGGAGTCAGGGGTGTTAAAACAGTTCAGAAAGTATTACTATAAGCCTTCTATAGGCCAGGAAATCTGACTGACCTCATACTCAAGCTGGAAACAACTGGATTTACCAACATATTCTACTTTGATAAGTATCTACTTAACACACTACAGTTTACATCAAACTGTAAGATCACTTCAGACACATTTAAAGGCTTCCTAGTCCATCAACACTGGTTAAAATAGGTCATTAGGAATATTTAACGAGGTTTTAGATGTTCCAATGCATTGTGTGTCAAGCAAAAGATATCTATTACACTGTTATGTGGTGCACTGTCTAAGCACGTGAGTTATACCACTAAGAATCCATATGCTCAATATATTAAACACTAAACTCTCATAGTCTCAAACCATAGTGAGATTGCAAGTAAATGTAAATGAAGCATACCTTCATTTAGATTATATGCCTTAATATACCCTGTAATCAGCCAACTATTCAAGGCTGTTCAGAAGAATGACCATTTTAACTATTGATTTTGGATACTAATAAAAAGTACTGAGAAAAACATATAAAATGAGCCAAAGATCATTTATTCAATGACCTTATGGAATGTCTATTAAAGTTCTGCTTCTTTTCAAGAAAGCCTTGAAAAAGAAAACTAATAGAGAAGAAAACTAACAAAGCAAAAAAGAAAACAAGTACCATCTAGGAAATGTATCAGAAGTTCATTTATCAGAAAATCATTAAACTACAAACTATAACAGGAAACATTTCTGTATTCATAATACACTCATGACATTGTTTACAGTAAGAGGAAATTGCATCACATGCCACTAGACACCAAATTATTCAGGTAGCAAACTGTTTTCTTTTGGATACAGGGACTCACATGTACAATGCTCGGTACGTGCTATAGCTTCTTATTGTTCAAGACTTATTAAATACCAGAAAACAGTATGTTTCAATAGCAATTTCTAAAGGAAACAAGCCATTACAACTCCCCTGATTAACTGATATTAATATATCTATCAATGTATTTCTGAACATCACACAGAGAGAGGGGTTTAGGTTGATGATCTCTGAGGTCCCTTCCAACCCAGCCTATTCTATGATTCTATGATATGGTTTATTACAAACAATGCCAATATCTGTTCTGTCTGGACTTAAGAAGAATATATATAAAAAAAGTTTTAAAAGGGAGAAGTAACATAAAGTGTTCTCAGTGCTGACACCACAGGAAACTAGGTTCTAGGTTACAGGATACTGTTTTTTAATTTCACTGAAAGTACAAACTAGCAGGAAATAACATTGACCTCCCCGAGCCAAAAAAAGTGTAAGCCTTCTAGTTGAATGTATGCCTATGTATCCTGCAATTACAGAACCACCTTTGTTCATCTTTATTACAGAATTACAACAGATCTTACTTCCACAGTCCGTATTCGTTAAGAGTTTTCCCTCAACTTTCACCAAATCTGTAATAGATATTCAGTAATACAGATCATTTACTGTACTATGACACACTCTTGTGGTGCATTAAGGAATGAAGGGATCAGCCAATTGTAAACAGAGAAGGAGATTCAAACTGAGAAAGCATCCATTTCAAGCAAGCTTTAAGATACAGCATTTCAGAATAATAAAAAGCAAGTGGGAAAGAAGTCTAACACTGACTCTCACTAAAATGCTGTTGTATCTCTATTTGGCAGACTAAACAATGGTGAGGATGGAATTGCAAGGAAATTCTTTTTACTGTCTCAACGCATAAATAACACATCATACTCCAAAACAGAGTGTAACCACTGCAAATTATCTTGAAAAAGAATATGTATTTCTGCATTAATAACAGATAATCGAAAAGTTAACATACCTACCAAAGCTGGCATATCAGACAAATACCGTGAATACAGTTTTAGGCTGAATAGTTAACAACTTTCTAATTAGCATGCATTTAAAACTCTATTCAGAAAGCTACTCATTCTTTCAGCAATTCAGGCAGACGTTTGTATCCTTAAAGCTTCCTGAATTCCTGTTCTTCAAAGTCTCTGCTATAGATTTGTGAGACTGAAGATGACGTAAATTCCATTAATGAGATTCCGAATAATCAGTCTAATATGCAGATTCAGGTTTTATTAAAGAAAAATATAATTTATATACATGCATTCTATGTACAGAATACACAACAAAAGTATTAGTATTTCCTTACTACCATAGTATTTCCTTACTACCATACGTCTGTATTAGCCTCAAATTTGTAAATGCTGGAGAAAGATAAGAAGGGAAAAATAAGTCTGCTTTGCATCAGTTTTAGTACTTTCCATACTGATTGCATTAACATCTCTAAATGCTGTAGGATGGTATGTTATCCCTCTCTTCCTATTGCACTTACATATGCACAACAGTTGACTCCTAGTCACGAGACTTTGCTGACTTTTGAGGAATTAGTCTAATCTCATATGCACTGAATTTATTTATTAGTGCTACTTGTAAACAGTAACAAAGTATTCATTCTAACTGAATCATCATTATCAGTAAATGTGGTTCTTGCAGCATAATTAATACTTTGTTTACTTCTATATGATATGTTTCCTCCCCTATAGACTGAAAACAAATACTGTGGTGAGTAAACAGAAAAAATCCATCTGGTGCTCAAAGAATAAGACTTATCTTCAGCAACTGGAGTCTCATAACTACCAAGAGCTGTATGGACAGCTCAGAACAAACACTGATAGTACAAATGAACAAATTTTGTTATTATTTTGAAGGCAGTTAAGTGTATTATAATTTCCATTTCACCTTAAAGGTAGGCACTAGTTCTAGCAAAATGAATCATCGTCTTTTCTTGACAAACCAGAAGCACAATAGCCCCTTGACACAAGAAGCCCTTTGTCCCTAATTACTCTTGCTCTTTTCATAGTGACCTATTTTGCCACTGTTATTTCAGGATATTTACTCCCAAATATACTTCATACTTGGAGTTTTGGTCCATACTCTCAAGGTTCTCTCAGCTATAGTAATCTTAGGATCAGAATTGTCTGCTTCCACCGCATACAGGTATTCTGTTCTCAGAAAAGAATATTTTTGTTCAAGTTATTCAGATTCTCTGTATTTTTCATAGAGCATAAATCTGCACAGCACAGCTTAACTCACCATTTCTCCCCACTTGCTCACTACTCCTTCCATTATTTTGCTAAATCAGGAAGACTCAGACACATTCTGCGAGTCAACAGTTAGCAGTGAATGGATTCTGTCTTCCCTTTCTCAAGTTTGACCAAGTCCAACCCTGCATTTATAACTATTGTTTCTCTTCTGTACAGCATTAAAAGAGCAATTTAGTTCATACTACCAGTTTACAACTAACAATAAACTTCCTCTCTTGTTTTTTTGGAGTTAGGATGACCTAACCCATCTGGTTTTAGCTGTACCTATCCAGGTTTGTTTCTTATCACAGCAGCATTATAGATCTGTTCAACTCCACATGCCAAGATTTCTCCTGTAATGTGTAACTAAGCCTTGAATCCCAGTTTCTCCTCCTACATTCCAGCTACATCTACCCACCATTTTGTCAGCTTTAATAGCAGCTTTCATGCAAACAACGTTGCTGAGCATTTAGTTGTTTTTTTTCCATCTTCCCACTGTTTTGAAATAGATGACCCACTACATTGAGATCTTACACTGAAACTCCAGCAAGAAGAAACTTCATTCTGCTGCACAGCTATCAAGCACATTGAAACCAAATTATAACTGCCACAAGGCATTACACCACACAAACAAGGAACTGCAAAGATAAGCAGTCACCCTAAGTGGGCTCTTTCTAGATTGTTACCCTTGCCAGCTATACATATGCATTTACAGTTTTAGGAGGCAGCATTTCTTTATCAAAGGACGAGTCAGACTGCACAGCAGGAAACGTTTAGACTTTACAATTGTTAATCTGCCTAATAGAATAGATAAGGTTTCTAAGTTTCATTACTGAGGTGCTCTTAGAGGTGAGTAAGGTTGTAGAACTATCTTGTGAGTTAAAAAGAAAAGCAGAGACCCACGCACGAACTTGTAAAATAGGAAGCAAAGCCATAGAACAGAAATACAAAGTCCTTAAAAGATACAAAATATGTTGTCTTCATTCTCTAAATTTAAATGAAATTGAAAGCAATAAACTGATCCAGAAGAATGAATCTGAAAACACAACTACTGTTTCATTGTAAATATTGAACTGTGATGCCAGACAGTAATAGTAAAATAAATCATGTAAACACATCCTATCCTATTAGGAAAGTTTCCAGAAGGTTGAACTAGATTATAACCTAAGTAAAATAATATTTTCTTAAAACTCCAATTTAGCCCCACTCCCCAAAAAATCCTACCATTTCATATCAGTTACATCCTCTACATTCTTACACAACCTTCAGAACCTGATCACTGTTAATGGTGTGGGAACCTCATCTACAGGGTGTTTACAAACATACATCTTATATTGTGGTGTTTGTTTCATAAAACGTATTGAAAAAGCCCCATTAAAAAGTCTGTTAGGAAACTATCAAGGCAAGATATTTACAAACTAGAAGAATCTATTTAAAATTAAGAAACTGTATGAGAAATTTATCATGTAGAGAACACAGAGAGAACAGCAGCCTACAATGAAAGTCTATTCCTGAAATATTCACATGAAGTGTTCAACTGGGTTTTTATATCAGACACAAATTTAATTAAGAAAAGAAGCAATGTATTAGATAAGGTCAGATCATATTTACACAGAGCTAGTAGGTAAAGAAGAATATATAGTCTTAGTAGGTAAGGAAAGAAGATGACCATAAACACTTTTTGCATATGAGTAAATTAAAACATTGTTACAGTAAAACGAGATCAAATGCAAACAGAACCAAAGGCTCTGCCAGATATATTGCTGTATTCTGCATAGCATACCAGCGTCTACCCAAGTACTAACAATTCCCTAACTGGAAGTCACTGCTCCATTAACAAAATCTTCTTGTTTGGTTATTTTATTTTTTTAAATTATTTTAAAAAATTAATTTTCCTTGAAAAGAATTTTCTTGGGATCAAGCCATTCATTGAGAAACTAAATGATAGATTTTCTAAAGGATGAAGAGTAGTGCTCATGGAAATTTAAATGCTAATAATTTTCATCAACAGTGACTTTGAAGGTTTGCCAAATAAGTTTTTTTAAACTTTTAATTTCTTGCACTTAAACTATTTTTCTCATCTTACAATGAAAAAGGCTACAATAAAAGCACTGTTGTAATGAAGATTTTATTGCACTCAATACCTTTAATCAGATACAAATGCTTGAAAAAATAGATTCAAAATTCATCAAAAGCACTTAGTGCATAAACATAACAACACTACAAAGAGGGTAAACCCATGATAATAGGCTTGTACTGGGTGTACAGAGTTTTATACCTCATGTGTGATACACACACCAGCAAATTAAATTATTGAGAGATCCTTGTTACTATATGGTCAAACATGAAAGTTTTTTAAATTAGTATTTTCCATTTAAAAAAATAATAAATAAATTATTAATTAGCAGGGGCACTGTGATCACCTCCTTTAACTCACATTTTAAATTCCAAATCTGTTTTTCCATTCTGTTGGTATTAAAGGCTTAGAACTTATAGTACTGAGCAAGCTTTTTTCCCTCTCTGGATACATGAAAATAGTATCTATCTTCCATAAGATTTTACTTATTCACATTGTAAAAATATTCTCTACTAAAAATCAATACAGGAACACTCTTGTTGCTTCTAAAACATCAAGCCCTCTAAGGCTTTTCCTACAACAGTATTGTGAAATAGGAGTGGAGTGCTTTTGTCAGCCTGAATATACTGTCATATTTTCATCAAACATGAGTTGACTGAGATTAATATTGCATTTTGGGTAGAAATCAACTGTGAAAAAAAAAAAATCACTTGTTTGAATGAAAAAGGTAAAGGTGAACTACAGGAACTACTCCTTCAAGGCACTTCAGTGAGGAGAAATGAAAGCACTCAACCTGTTTTGAAGCTGACAGTAAATAATAAGTAGTCTGGGTGCAGAATGCAAGAACCAATCATCTAATAATAACATATACTGCAACTGTGCTGTAAAGGAAAAAAAAGTTAAAATAAACTTAAGGTAAAATAAATAATGTGCTTAGGTACTTAGTTACAAGTGCTGTAATGAACTCTTCAGTAATACCCTTTCCCTACCTGATGAAGCATTTCCTAATTGCAAATGCAAGTCAAAGTATCCCTTCTAGTAATAAAAGGGTTTTTAAAATACTTGTAACATCTCCTGACAGACTGCATCTTTTCTACAGTCCTACCAGAATAATGGTCTGACATTACTGATGATTCCAGTGTCCTCAGATTAGGATACTGATGACATAGTCATTCAATAATTAATAATTAATTTGAGGGATAATTAATCCTAAAAAACTGCCAAAGAAAGAGATTAAAAAGATGCTACAACTTATAGATTCAAAACCAATCAAACAACAAAACAAACATTATTATTCCAACCAATAGTATGCGTCCTCTTTCCGTTTTTTGTTTGCAATGGATTTGTAGAGTTACCTGGAGATGAGGAAGACGGGTGTTAGGAGTTACTTACATCCCGTTTCTTTAAATGCACTTAATAGTCCAACCTAATGAAAGTTTATCCTATCCGTGATAGGACATTAGGAAAAAGAAATTAAATAAATTAAATCAATCTTCCCCAGATTGCAGCAGCTTTGTCTGTGACAGTAATCAGTAAGCAACCTCCCTGTCTAACTCAACACGTGAGTGTTCCCAATCTCTTAGAGGGTAGTGGGTAGGCATCTGGCAACCAGTCAAGGTCAGCCCACCACAAAAGTATATTCATTCACCAATTCTTATCTATCAATCTGTACACAATAAATATATTTTATATAAATATCTAAATAAGAGCAGGGATCATTCTATCTGTTAAGAATACAAACAACTAACATATTTACTACCAATTCAACAGCAAATATATCATTCCTTCCCTCCATGTAAAGGTGACATAATGAAATTGCAAGGTAGCATTGACATTTTAGTGCTTTATACAAGTGACTGGTTGGCGTCCCTCATAAATACTTGTAAGTTACTCCTGCATTCCTCAGAAATAAAGCTTTTCTTTTCCTTTTTCATTTTATATGCAAAAATATTTTAGAATAATTTTGATTTAACGGGTAGTTAGGGTGATTCTGCAAGGCAGCCAACCTTAAACACATCACAAGCTTTACTTCTGCTTGTACATACATAGTTACATACAAGGTAACTCAAGTTACTCAATGCTCTATTAATGGCAGAATTTACTAGACTACACTGCTGGCAGTCTTATGGTTTGTAATGATAAGATTCTACAGGAAGCACAGTTTGGAGCAGCTTCTGTGTAAATCCTCTTCAGAGGAGGAAAGTATGAGGACACTGGGCTCTGCTTAATACTTCAGATAGCTGACCACAAGTTCTATTGCTTATGCTGGGTAGGCTGTGGCATGATTAATTGACATTTCTTATTTGACCCTCTTGCCAACATTTAGTCTCTTTTCTGTTTTCAGATGTTTGAGACTTTTTTGGCACCACAGCAGTTTAAGCTTTGATGGTTTTTCTCACAGACTACACAGGGCAAAAAATAAATAAATAAATAAATAAATATAAAGAACTATATTGACCTTTTCAAGACAAGTGCCAACAGCAATAGCACTTCCACAGAAGTGCTTTATTTCTGAATAATCGAGTCTGGCAGGAGCTCTGGTGTGATGGGATCAGACACTGCCATCTCCAATAAGATAAGGATGAAAATCTATCCCAGCTGATAATAAAAAGGAAAAAAAAAAAAAGAGAGAGAGAAAGATCATGCAATCTTTCTCTCTTAAGTACTAGATCATTTCCCTTTGATATCTAGAAAATAAAAAAAGAGTAAATTTCTCATTTTCCATGCCATCTCCCATTAACTGCAGTTATCTGCATATTGCTAAAAATAACAAAGAATTTTGGAGTGTTGTCTTGTAGATCGGAGTCTTGTTGTCTCCTAACATCCTGATGGAAAGTTTTAGGAATCAATACAACTTATATGAGATTAGTTAAATCTCCCACTCTATTGCCACAACACTTGCAATCTTTAATCCCAATATTTCTCATCACAAACATCATCTGATCCAAGAGCTATTAATACAGTATAGTAGTATATTATTAGAAGGAATTTTTCATTCCCAACATTTTGCACAATGGGCTTCTTTACCCTCCATTCCAAGATTTTCATACTGCTATACACTTCATGCTATCTTTTAGGCAAAGTGCCACTCCCCTGCCTGTAAGTTTAATCATTCTGGCAAAGTTGGCAGCATATTAACACCAGTGATTTTTCTCCTTCCTTCAGGCTTACAACACATCTATTAAAAAGTGGTTGTCATTTGATAATGAGCATTTTTGTTTGTTCACCTCATCTTTCAGGCTTAAGATAACATAAAAGTGCATTGCTCTAGCTCTCCTACTCAGTGTTTCACGTACCAGTTAACTTTAAGTCATATATTCAGTTAAATGTTTTCAAAGAATTATAGTGCAAGATTCCTTCGATACCATTGTTGCCAAAAAGGCTTTTCACAGATTTTCTTCATTGATCTGCAACCATTAGTGTAATCCTGATAAATCTTAAACACTTGATATTTATTTCTTTTTCTTTCAAGTTTCTCACTACCCTTAATAATAATCCTTGGGTTTGTCTTTAAAAAGAAAAGTTATAAGAAATCCAGAGATCGTTCATGCAAACCATTCACATTCATCACCTTATTTTCAGAACTTCTCAATTACTTTCTGCCACACACCCCCCGCCCTGCCAGAGAGTGATCCATGGAGTATGCCTTATTTCCACACTGATGTCTTTAAGGCAGTGATTTTACTCCTTACTTTTATTCTTTTAGCTGCCAACACAGAGCTTATGATTTCAAGGTTCCAAAATCTTTTCTTTGTTTTGGTTTGTTTTTGTTTTTTTTTTTATCTTGTGGCATCTCACAACAAGCTCTCATGTTTTCTTGCAAATATTTTTAATGTATGTACACTTTTCAGTCATAATGAAATCTTTTCTGAATTGTTGACATTGAAAATATTCCATCCACACACTGACCTGTATTTCCAGATTCCTCTAACAATCTGTATGTAGCAGTAAATCTATATGGCTTGAAGACAAAGGAGTTCATTTTCCATTATGCACTTGCCTTCTTCTTTCATATATATATAAGCTTAGATTTCTTTAATATTACAAATTTATTCTGAGGCAAGCATAAACACTGAAATACTTTTGGAATATCAGTTGGCAAAATGCACCAATGGACTATTTGAGTACTTCGATTTGGCTTTACTTAAAATAAAACTCACTTAAAGCATCATTAACATTCTGGTCCCTACTTCCTCAACTGGATACCTTCTTACACAATGACTTCAAAGATTACATAAGCAGACCCTTTAGCAGAGTGCCATCATTTGGCTAGATTCATTTTCAACTTTTGGTTTTAGAAACAAAGCTTTAGAAATAATCAAATTTGTTCCCAAATTGAATCTAGCGAAGAGCTTTTTGATTCTACATTAGAAAGCATGTTGCTAGATCTTAAGACTGAGAATTGAAGAAAACCCTATGCCTCTGATTTCTTTGGCAAGTTTCGTTATAATCAGCACGTTATGTCTCAGCTACAAAAAAGCATCCCCTTTCTCCACGGTCATGAGAACAAAAGCAGTTACTTTCCTGTCCTTTGTACTAGGAATTCATGCTGTTAACAAGAGATACCCAGATGACTGGTGCTCTCTACTTTTTTGTTTAAGCATTCATGAAAATTTCTGTAAACAACTCACTTGAAAAAAGATGCAATTATATTCTGTGTTGCCCTTTAGATGTCTACTTGTTCTAAATAAAATCTTTAGTGCCTCCACTTCCTTTGAAAAATTAAGATGACAGCACACTTATCTCTCTCATCTCACACAAGTAGTATTTCAGAACTTGGAGGGGGGAATAAGTAGTAAGCTCCACATGTAAAAAAAAATAAATTTCTGCCTGCAGGCTATAGCCTTTTAATTGCCCACCCTCATTTGCCCCCCATTTGGTGTAAGAGTATACTTCACTGACTTTTTGGCCGTATAACCCATACAGTTGCAACCCATAACTCTCTTCTATTAGGTTTTCTCAAAACAGTGTAGTCATGCCACTCAGTTAAACTTTGAGGGGATGTTAATCATGCTGACTCGAATGTTCTCACTGTCTGTGAAAATTCCAGTCTTATTCTGTGCTATTAATATGCTTGGCCTGAACATCATTGTGTCTCCCAAATTTTACTGTTTAATTACACATAGGAAACAGTATTTCTTCCAGTGCCTTTCAAACCTTCCAACCGATTAATTCAAGGAACATACTTGGGAATTCTCCTAACATTATAAAGGCACAACAATTACCTTTTAGATTTACTCTGAAAGAGTAAAAATGTCTACAGCCTGTGAGGTTTTCTTGCCTTTTTGTCTTTGTACAACATTCTTAATATTAAGTTTCAGCAGTAATAAACTGTAATACTCAACTCAAAAGAGTTACTGCTAAAGCATAAAAAGCCTGCTTTGACAAAAGCAGAATAAAGTTCTTGGTTATGGTTTAAAAAAGAAAATATTGGATCATATACACCAAAACAAGTGTCAATAAATAATAGTGGAAACATAGTCTTTTTATATACTACTAGTGAGTTGACTTATTTCCTGAAAGGGAAAAAAGGCTTAAAACCATGAATATTTCTGCAAGGCTTTAAAAGCTGAAGAAGCCAAACAAGAGAATCAAAGGAGATCTATGTTGCTACAGGTTTATCAGAAAGTAAAAAACTTCATTAAAAGACTCTGCTCCTCCATGGAACATAAACACATCAATTACCATATGCATTCTGAGGCTAAACAAATCATCTTCTGGACCCTACATTACGTCATGCTTTTTATCAAGGCTTTCTGACAAAATTTTATAAATACATTTTCATATGTGACTGAATAAAAGTCTGTATTATCCAGAAGCATTTTGGGGTAAAGTTTTCCTTATGAGTCATACAATTTTTGTCACCCTACAAGTAGAACAGCTCAATTTTGCCACTTTAAGCAGTTAAGGATTTTTTCAAACATTTTCTTCATGCATTTTGTTAATGTTATATTCTGAGTTTTTCATATATATACAGGCCCCAAGAATTTTAAAGATATCTCTAAAAGCTGAAAATTAAAGCAGTCTATTACTTACCCCTTTTTTGACAACAAAATGTAAGCTCCAATTTGCAAAGCATGTCAGCATTCTCGTATCTGCCCTCTTCTGCCTTAACCCAAAAACAGGATTCTGTCATTTCCTGAGGCCTGATCTACAAGTAAGAAACAAAACAAAATTTTATTAACTAAATTATTTTGATACTATGAAGAGTCTGCTCTGTAAAGTCTAAAGAAAATGACATACTCAGAAGCACTGTAAAATGTGAATTCCTAGCATATAACTCATCTTTAAAATTGTTAATATATTTCCAAATGAAGATTGCTTTTGGACAATCTGATTCTAACAATACAAAGCAACAGACAACGTACTCTGTTATCCAAGATCTAAATGTAGCAAATAATCTTCTATCTAGATTTAAAACTTGGGTAAAATTTAAATAGTTTTTGAACACAGATGGTTTCACTGGATACTAAGTACATTACTTTTTAGTTTGTACCTTTCACAAAACCTGAAAACCTTTTTACTGACTTATTTTGGTCTAAATAATCATAGTTTCCAAAACTCAGTAGATTGATAGTCTTGTTATAATGGATCAAGTCACAATGGAGAAGCTGCTCCTTCTTTGTAAACTTTATCAGTGTAGTGCAGTGACTGCTCCAACATAAACAGCTTGCTAAAAGACAAGGCATAGTAGAATCCAGGAATCATGCTAGTATCAAGATTGTATTATTCTATGCTAGAACTGACATCTCCAGGCATCTCAAAGTCAACAGATACTTGCTTAAATGATTCATGAGTCAATGAAATGCAGTTTTCAAAAAACTTTTAAAACTAAAGGCAGAAAGTATTCATATCTTACATGTCTCAATTGCTCTATATAGTCTTATTCCTGACAATGGATTTACCCTAACTCCTATGAAAGATTTTACATCATGTGTTTCCCATTAATCAGTACTACCTTGGACCAGTTGAGTCTTTTCATGGTAACCTCAGGCCTGAATTCTTTTTTAGGCTTCATTCCAAATGGCAAAGTACATGATGGTGGAGACCACTGTGCTCCAGGCAGGCCTGGTAGAGGTGGTGGTGGAGGAGCACCTCCAAAACCCAGAGGAACTCCCAAGCAATTCAAAAGTGGTGGAAGGGGAGGGGGAGGTGGCGGCGGTGGAATTGCTCCATTAGAAGGCAGTGGTGGCGGAGGAGGAGGCGGCGGTGGTGGAAGCTGATGTGGTCCTGCAGCTTCTCGTGGAATACCGGATGCATCGCCACACGTTGATGGTAGAAAACCAGGTGGCAAGGAGCCATACTGATAAGGAAAATATTCTTATTCAGTTTCACTTCTTTTTTTTTTTTTTAAATCAACAAAATTCCATAACAATCATACTCTACAGGCTAAATCCTGCAAGCCAAATGAAAGCCAGTGCCATTTTTCCTGTACAGGACAATCAAATGTGAATTATAATGAGGCCAATGTGCTTTTGATTTCATAATTGGAAGTCTGAACATGTGAAGGAGACATTCAGACCAGGGGGTGCATGCCAGAAATAGCTAACGGAAATGCCGTGTCCCATCTGTCATATTTCACTGATCATGAGCTATGAAGGGTCTGATGAAATTTTATCTCAACTCCAACAGTTTAGCTCAAATTAAGAAAATAACATACTAGTCTCTAGTATTCTTATTTATCCTACAGATTACAAGGAAACATTCCAAGGCCATAACAGCAGAATCTGCAAAGATTCATAATTCAGTTGAACAATGGGTATTTCCCCCTATTGGAGCATTCTCATTTTACAGAACTGAAAGCACAAACAAATAATTAAAAGAATGGCTTCCAAAAATACAACTGCCTTACATACCAACTTCTTATTCTCCATAGTAAGGACATCTATACTGTATCAAGATATACTTATTAGCACTTCAGTCAATCTAATAAAAATATTTTTTTCTACTTTTTAATGAACTTCTATTATAGGCCTTCAAAGATTAATAAATAGGTACCTGACAAAATCAACAAAAGAATAAATAAGAAATATGTATTTACTGGACATAGTATTAATGAACTTTTCAACTGATAATTATGAGCTGACATGGCTATTTTTATTTTACAAAATTGAGGGAAATAGATCAAGCAAAAGATTTTATTTTTTTAAAGGAAAAAGCTGAATGAATACCAATCAATACAAGTAAGTACATGCACAACAGCATTATTATTTTGAATTTCTGAACATATGCATCGTTTACACTGACAAGTAGACACTGAACAATTAGGCTCTAACAACGAAAGAAATACATGAATACCAAATACAACAGAAAATCAGAGGAACAGGACCAGGACAAGATAGTCATAAGAAGCAGAAGTCGTGCTAAGTAGCAACTGATGCCATATAGAAACCAAAGATTCCTTTTAAAAGGGATTTAAGAGTATTCAGTTGCAGTAATACATTACTTGATATTTACAAAACATTTCAAGTATCCCATTAAAAGTGGGAGAATTCATGTCATGATCATTGGTGAGCATAAGCCTATGCTGTGCTCACTGTCCATATGCAAAAAAAGTTTAATACAGTGAATAAGAGGAAAAAAGCAATATAGGAGAGAAAAAATTTCACTCACAAAAATTACTTCAGTAGGTTTTCAAGATACACACAAAAGTATGTGTTTAATGAATGATATACAGCTTTCTGTAAAATTATTTCTTTTTGTAATTACTTTTTCTTAAAGCCTGCTTAACTTTGCATTAACAGTTAATTCTGACCAGACACCGGAATTAAAATGACATTTTTAGACAGATCAAAGCAGAGCTAAACTAATTTTCTCACTAAGAAAATTGAACAAGCTCAGAAGTATAAAAATCCCCTCCATGATCAAAACATAGATGTTATCACCTTCCTATATGCATGTGTTCCCAATGGTGTTGGTTTTTAACAATTTTTAGACTGTGCTCCCTATTCCAGGATGTAAAACATGGGAAAAATCACTTGGTCACACAGTCTTCTTACACAGATATTAGACCTGAAGTAGCTACAACTTAGACTCAAATTTTACTCAAAAATCTGCATTATTCCTCTCCATTATATTTTAAAATATCTATTTATGCTTGAAAATTGAAAAATTATCAGGAAATGTTCTTATCCAGCCACAGGTTATTTCTTTCACTGCTGGATATCCATGGTAAGGTTTCAGCAAAGCAAACTGCGTAATGAGTAATTTCCTGTGGAGGGATAAAGATCACTGTGATGAATGCTAATTTAAAAGCATAAGACTTATTACCTATGTGGCTAATTACTTTGAAAATAGATGACACTGAAAGCAAAATCCAAATGAAATATAAGAAACTAGTTTAATTAACAGAGCTCAGGCACAAAAAAGGATCATCTGTGAGCTCAAATAGCTAATTAATGTCACACTACAATTCTGGTATAAAACAGAAAAAAAGGAGACTAACAGTCAATAATAAATTTTAACAAGGATTTTTTGAAAGAAAACTTTACTATAAGAATCTGAAAAAGATACAAAATTAAATCCCTTTCAGAAACAATACTTCCTACATTCATGCAAACCATCTTATACCTGTGATTTAAAAGCTTGTAATTCTGCTTCAAGTTCATTGATTCTTTCTTCTTTTTTTTGCAGTAAGGCCTGGGTCTCCTGATGAATTACAAAGTCTTTTTCAAACTAAGAAAAAACAAAAGAAAAAAAAAAGAAAGAAAGAAACTTGTTGATACTAGTCAGTTCTGCATAGTTTCTTTAGATTCCAGTCTTTCATTTAGTCTTTGTTACAGCTCATGTATTAATAATACAAAGGACACACACAACATACCTGCTATTCTAACTTCTATATATCCACAGAGTGGAAGTACCATCACTATTAGGCACTACAAGTCTTTACTATATGAAATAGCATAAAATACTTAATGTATTTTAAGATGGAATCAGACAGAGTAGCTTAAAAAAATAATTTACAGATTCTGTAGATACAAATAAGTCATTTCATATTCTCTCATTGTTTATTTTATGGAAGACATTGATAATTGTTCAAATAAAACATTCAGTTGATTTTGATGAGGTTTCTGTAGGAAATCTTAATAGTAAAAAGACTCTCAGTTAAGGATAACTACTTTACACAACTTTTCTGTTTCTTAATCCACAAGAAACACCCAAATTCCCACCTAAACACAGAACTACTAGAAATTTGAAGTTAAAAACCATGCTACATTTAGTAATGCCATTTATGAAGCTATTAAGCAACCCCCTGTGTCCATCTTACGATCACATAACTTTAAAATTACTTACTTTTCTGGAAAGTTCAGAAGCCCTCTCTTCACATTCTTCTAATCTTGCTTTATCTACACAAATATCTTGAAAAAAATAAACAAACACACTTGCATATATACAGGGAACACAAGATTCTTAGTTACATGTACAACTTTAACTTGTTTTTTGCAACATATAGTTAAGCATGATACTATAAGCATTTCCAAACCTAGTACTTACCTACCAAGTGGCTGAAATCTACATCTAATCTTTTACGATACGTGAAATCTGGGTCTGTTCCATTTCGATGTAACACTATCTGGGACACACACTCTTCAATTAATTTGAAATACTGTGGACTAAAGACAGAAATTAATTCTTTTACAACATATTTACTAACATATAATTAAAATCTTGTCTATGAACCCAGTAAGGTCAAAAGATTTGGGCTGACTTATTTCCACAGGAGGGTGGGTGCAAACCACAGAAGTCTCAAAGGACAAATAGAGCTGACAGTTTATTACATAAGAACAGTTTGCACAAAGCCTGAAAAAAAAAAGATAAATGATTCTTACATTATAATCTCTGCATCTCTCCCTGTAACAGAGGAAGGAAAGACTACCTCCTTCTCTTCCCATTAAAGAGAAGGCTCTTCTTTCAGTTTGATCCCTCTGGTTTTGTGATTTTTGTAACTGTAGATGCATTTCAGCCCTGCTTCAGTCAGAGGAATGAAAACTACCTTACTCTAAAATGCCAGGGTAAGGGGGGCAGTGGTATGGCAGCTGTGACATTTGCCCAGAACATGCAAGTTGTGAATTCAAACCCTTTCAGGTGGAAGAGGTCTAGCACAGGTGCAACCATGTCAGGCAAGTACTTTTAACCTTTAAGGGTACATCTGTGCTAGACCTTGCCTAAAATACAAGGTTATGCAGAATACTATGTAGAAAACAGAGGGCTTTTCTTCCCTGCTCAGTTCATACTGGTTCAAGTGTTTCCTCAAAAACAACACAGGCAGATTTCAGAAAGCATTTGGCAGCTTCAACCATCTAACAATTCATTAAGGATTTCCCTGCACTTTATATGAGAAATTTTCCAATAGACACTAATATGTTCACACTGACCTAGAATGTATACTAAGAGTATTCAATTCCCAAGCAGAGTTACTCTAAATTAAGTATGTGTTCAGATTTCTGTATAAAATGCACTTCTGTGCATACTTGGTTTTGTCCTTTGAATCAAATACACCACAAAACTGCTGTGCTCCTACCATGTTTGATAAACAATTAAAAGACCTTGTCTTATCACTTATACTTGCAGTCAGCAAGGTTCAGATCTTAACAAAAATAGGTTTTTATATTTATGCATAAAATTACATCCTAAGCAGAAGAGACAAAAACATATAGATGGAATTCTCATTCAAAGCTGGTACTTTTGAACATGAGTTCACAAAGCAACATTAACAAAATGCAATCTGCAAAGAAAAAGACTAAACTTCATTTATCATTAAATTTGTGGGAGAAATGTTCTATTAATGACTAAATAACAACAGAATCTATAAACAACATTTAACATAGCATTAAACATACCGTATAAAATAATCATTTCTTATCAGTAGAAGATGTTGGAGAATAGAAAGAAAATATCTTTCAGCAGTCGTGTCTTTAACTGTATTCCACACCATGTTGTAGACATCATTAACTTCAGTGAAAGTGTTAAGGAGAGGTTTTTTTAACAAATGTTATACCAGAGAAATGCTTATTATACACTTTATTTTGATCACATTTATCTTGCTGATATCAAAAGGATATTCTAGTTCAGATCTAATATCTTCTAAACGATGAGAGAACTCAATCATGTCTTCTTCCTTATGTTCATTGAACACTTTCAGTTGAATATCTAGTGCTTCACTCTTTATACACTTCAGTTGCTGCAAAGAAGAAACAGTAGAAAGGTTTGCAAAATTAGCATTTCCATATGTAAATAAAAGTTACCTTTCTTATAACTTCCTTAAGTCTATGCTATTTTAAAGTTTATAAGACTACATGAGCTAAGCTTTCAAAAGGTAAAGACAGCCTAAGCCTGGCTTAGTAAGTGTCTGCACAATGGTCTGTCACATGTTCGAAGTCAAAGTCCTAAAAAAGCTGAGGAAGCAGCATAAAGTTCTTAATGCACACTTCGCCTTATTCTCAATCTAACTGCTCATGCCCAAACTTAATAAAATGCCTTTGAGACTAATTTATTAGAACTTGTCCTCCCATTCCCTTTCTCAAGCTCAAATAGTCCAATAATTTAAATAATATTGCAAAGAGAGACTACAAGAAGCTTACTGGCAATATTTCTTTCAATCCACTGCGCATAAATTCATTTCTGATGTGAAGTCTAAAATCCAAGTCGTCAGGAGATGTAACAAGAGCATTGATGAGCTGCATGCAAGCTACCTATGACAGAGGAAATATTAGTTCTTCTTTTCAGTATGCATCACAGACGAAAAGACATAATGAACTACTAATTAGAATTACACTAATTATCAGTCTACTATGATCTTATAATTAAGTTACCGAAATTTCTTATCAACCACATAAGCTATAAATACCAAACACTTGCTCACAAACAGACATAAAAATGAAATATTTTCTTACACCATTGAATTTTACCATTTTATTCAAATAGCAATTTCCTTTAGTGAATGAATTTTAGCAGATAGTAAATATATTGATGTCTCAGCATATAAAAAAATTGATTTAAATATACATTTAGCTATACATATATATAAAAAGTTAGTGATATAATAGAAATTGTAAAGGCTAAAATCTATGTGAACTCTAGAAAATCTATTAGAAGACAAAATGCTGATTAAGTTAAGCCTGAAGAAGAGAATGGGCTTTTTTCCTTTCTTTTTAAAAACTTTCCACCTTTAAACATATTGAGTGTCATAGAATACTTTATGGGAACCAGTAATTCAGCCCAAAAGCAGGCATCAGTTCATCTAGTGAATAGTCCCTCTTCTGAAGAATCAAGAGATTCATCTTGAAAATCCATAGCCTGGAAGAGCAGGAATTCACTGTCCATATTCATTAGCCTTCAGAGCAACAGCAACTTGTTATTAAACATAAATAAGGATGACAACAGTCATTATTTCCTTTTTTTTTTTACCCTCTTTACTGTTTGCACATCTTGCTTCAATGCACAGGAAATATGTTATTGATATATTTCCAGGAGTTAAGGGTATTTTTAAAAGCACAAGTCGATTAGGCTATGTCTTCTTGCCTAATATACTACATAAACAAATAAAGCAATCTGGTTCAAACAATTCCTCCACTGTCAAACCTTTTATCGTCTAGAAGATGATGATGTATTATGCTATGGTCAGGACAAAGCTGATACTGGGAACATACTGCATCAGTCATCTTCAAAGCACTTCTAATTCCAAGTACTTAATTTACATAAGGTCACCAGAAGAACTGGGTGGCCAAGCCACTTTTATATAGACTGTAAGAAACACCAGCACTCATTAGGTTCCCAAGAGGAACATACTAAGATTAAATGATAACACAGACTACAACCATGACCCCACATTTATCCTGCTGCAAGGAATAGAAGTACAAGTGTAGTTTTATGTATTACTTCAGTGTAACTGTTGTGGGTGTGCATAGCAGTCAGCATAATTTAGGCCTACTTGACAGCATATGTTCATCTATGAATGCTAACATATGTTCAGACTGTAGAAGGGAATAGATTAGTTAAAAAAACAGAGATGTAACAAGTGTAAACAACCTGTTAATCAATATAAGAGCTGTGAACCTCTTGATAAACTCAAGTCAAACAGACTGTGAGCTCCAGACGGTTGTTCAGGACCAAGTATCAGAGTGATCCATATAAGCATCAGGCATTCTCATCCCATAAATAATGGTATTTGAAGTCACTTGGAAACAGAAACCCAAAGGCCCCACAACTCTGCGTCAGGACTTGGGACCATCCCTCCAACTTAGGGACATGCTTGAGAGGACAAAGATGCTCAAGGAAGGATGCTGTGGCGTGGCACAGTTGGAACTACTGTACTAACTCATCCTACACCTCTTCTGGAGAAAGGCTGCCACAACACCATCTATTCTTGCGTATCTCCATCATACAACATACCTTGCATCAACAGTAACTTTAGAACAGTAATAGGAGAAGGGAACATGATTTTTTCCTTCCTCTTACTTGAATACAAAAGAAAAATTGACTTCTCTTCTCTCAGAACTTCTATGAAACATAGTACATGCAAATACCTAGATTTGAATAAAAATAAAAAGGAAAACTATTGCTTTTACTTTTTTGGACATAAGTAGGAAAGCACACTGAATTCAGTTACTTAAATCAACTGCATAAAAATGCAGTTAAGATGGACTTCTGTAACTTACTCCAGTCTTAGACAATAATTATTCAACTTACAACATCTAACAAAATAAAACAACAGAAAGGGGGAAAATAAAATAAAATAATTCAACATCAAAATATTAGCTGATTGAACTCTATTAAAGCTCTATTAAAGTAGACCAAAAAAAAGTTTGAGGGACTTGCAAAAAGCAACTAACATTAAGACATCTTTTTCCTTGAAGATAACAAAAGAATGAAGGCAACTAGAGAATCTGCAGGGTCACTTAAAGATCATAGTGAAAAGGAGTACCAAAAGAAAACAAAGGCCACAGCAACACTTCATCAAATGTACCAGTGTGTGAAAGGTGTTTACAAGAAACAGACACAAACAGGTTGAGGGGTTGGCAGAAAAATTTGAAGAACAAAGGCAACAATGAGAAGACACAAAAGAGTATTTTCTCTTCAAATATTCAAAGTGTTGATGAAAATTGAGAACAAAATAACTTTAGAACTTGCTATTGCATTCAAGTTCTTACTTAAAAACATATTGACACCCATGAAAAGAAAGATGGTAGAAGTTACACTGAAGTTTACAAGGACATTTTTGGGAAAATCTGGACAACCACAGACTGGTACGATTGAATTTTCTACAGTGAAAATATATTGCAAGTATAATAAAGAACAAAACTTAATGAGAAAATGAAACATGAATGAATAGTATAAATAAATGCAATCTGGCTTTGTAAAGCAAAGTCCTGCTTTATAAACCCATGAAAGTTGCTTGACCAGCTCGAGGAGCAGGCAGGAATGCTCAGATTGACCCAAGTCTGAACTTCAAAATATAAAGAAGTTAGTAAGAATTCAAAACTATATAGAAAAAAAGAAAAGAAAAGAGTATGTTAAGTACTCAGATTCCAAAATACCATAAAATAATGTTAAATTTTATGTTTAAAAGTGTTGGGGGGAGGGGGGGCGTGGTGGTAATAAATAAATAAAATGCTTTTAGGGCTACTAAATTATTTGGCTGTATTAAGGTCTGTTGAAGTGATGTTTCCATGCTACTCCCCACACCCCCACTGTAAACCTATCTTTATATTTTATGCTAGCAAAGTGTGTACCTAGAAAAATTATATTAATAAAATAAGGCTAGAAACTGCAAATTAATGAAAGCCTGTTCTTGTCTTTTCTTCATATTTTTTACAGTGAGGTCAATCAGACCTAATAGTAATAAACATCCTACACATGTTAAAAAGGAATATACCTATGGTGTTTATTCTTTCAGAAAGGTATTGGCACTACATTGCTAGCAGCCAATTTTAAATGTACTCAGTTAAATAGGAATACAAGAACAGGACCACAAACTTGACCATTCTGTGTTAAATAAGTTCACTTGAGAAAGATGTTTCAGATTTGGGGCTTCTTTAAAGTTATCAATAAGAAAAAATACTCAATTATTCTTCTCTGAGCAATCCACTTGGAAAGCTGTTAAACTGGTAACAATTTGGGGCTTTACTAGCCGCATATTTGCAGTGCAGAATAATTCTTAGGAATTCTAATCCCTGAAAATTTTTTTTTCCCTAATTTTATACAATTTGATTCTGTATGTGCCTACAGTATTATAGAAACATAAAAAAATTATGACTTATCATTAAATCTTCTTCAAATAAATCCACACAAAACTTTTTAGTAGTCCTGAATCCTGTTTCTGTGTTACTAAGTTATTCTAATATTTGCTTGTTTATTACTGCCAATGCGTCACTCTGTACTAGCATAACAAAAAGTGATGCTGAGACTAAAAAAGGAAACTACAAATACTAAAATATCAAGAAAATCTTTAATCTTATCTATATCTAAACCCCACACAACAATTTTAAAATCACCTAAGGTGCCCAGTCTGAATAAAACCTTCCAGTAGTTATCTTAACAGCCCCAACAGAGAAGAAATTAGGACTCTCCTGTTGCTCAACCAAGTTATTTTTGGGCACTGAAAAAGCTCTTATACTCAATATTTGTCTGTCATGTTATTTAGTCTTGTTCAGAACATTTGGCCTTCTAGAGCAGTTATTTTTGCTAGCAACAGCCTAATGGCTTCGTATTAAGCTAACATGACAAGCTTCCAAACTTGTTTGGCTTTATCAAAACTCAGCTCGCTTGACTGGAGCTCTGTTTTGGCTTGTTTAACTGCAACAGGATTTGCCTTGTAACAGAATGATGACCACCTCACTCGTTTTAGATTTTGCTTAGCCTTGTACAAGTTTGTGGCCCAAAGTCTGCTGTTACATACATTTCCATAACTAGCAATTATCACTCTAAATAAAATGCAGCAGAGAGAGGTAGAGGCATGGGATGCGAGCAGAAACATGTGTTAGCAATACGGAGAGTAATTTGATTAGACCATTTAGACTAGCAAGAAATTCTTGGCTTTGAATATAATGTGTATTCTTTAGGCCCACAGACTGCACAAGTTGTAGTTGTAGTGTCACAACGTGGTGGAGAATCTGATCAGCCTCGTCTATAATCTCAACACAACAAATGGTAGAATATGCAAGCAACCAAAACAGTTAAAATTTAATGCAACAAAAAACTTTACAGAATATATTGTTATTATCTAAGTATGGGCTGCATTCTTTATTTTTAAGCCTTTTTGTATTGGTCCACTTCACCAAACCATTTACGTAATCAGTGTTTGTATTTTTCTCCTGAAGCCATAATGAAAATTTTTAGTTCCCCTAATTTTGAGTTTATTTAGTTGAAAGCTGTTACACTATTACTGATTTATCTCTCTGGAGTACCAAGTTTTTCACCGAATTGCATTTTCTTGATTCAATTAGTTCTGCCATTCAAAACTATTCATCTAGACAGATGCCACCCACACCACTAGGGCATTTCCATGATAGTAGACTTCCCTGGAAAACACCGTCTTACGCAGTCAGTAATAAAGTACAGTACTGCAAGGCTACATTTACATTTCAAATAAAGTCAAACTCCTAATGTTGTTTTGTTGTGTGATTACATCAGAATTGGAAACTTTGTCATTGTTATCAGTAGTCTAAAACACAGTATATATTCATGCAAAAACTTTATGTGAAAGGACTGCAAAGCAAGGAATCAGCATTTATCACACTTGATTTAAACTATCAATGAAGAGGCAATCAGAGACTGAGAAAGTACTCTATAGTGAAAACCCTAATCAAGACCCACATACAGTTTTATCTTTGAGATAGCAATGCAATTTAGATGAAAAGATGTCTACAGATCTAACTGCTGCCAATAATTTTTTAAAAAGCTATTTTCTTTTAATTTGTCAAATCAACAAGGAATATGTGCACACCTGCTATTCAAATACAACAGAGATACGGTCCAACAATGAAAAGCAAGAAACACATCAGTAAAAAGTACTATTAATTATGGTACTTCAGTCAAATTTGATCAAGTGGGAATTCAATTGTAGTTCATAAGCAGAACATGCTTTAGCTTTCCTGGAATAAATAAGACAGAGATCTACTGCATTATGTGATAGCAAACTGTTTCAGTAGGAATACAAAGTAACAGTGAAAGTCACAAAGAGAAGTCTATAAAAAGCAGAATGAAAATAAGGCTATACAAGTGGAAGCGATCACGAGTGTTAAGCCAGGCTAATGATAAAGACAACAGCAAGAACATGTAACTAGATCACAAACATTTAAAACATACTCCAAATGAAACTACAATCCAGTATCTAACAGACAGCATGTAATACTTAAATCACATATGATCACAATAAGTTCAAATTACTTCTCTCACTTAGTAGATGGTAGTAAGACAGATCTGTTTAGCAAACATGAAATCCATAAGGAAAAAAATGTGTTAAACTCGATCAAAGGAAACAAGCTTTTGAACATTTTAGTAACACTTTAAAGATAGGTTTTAGAGGAACATGCCAAAAGCTAGAAAGAGATAAAAATACCCCTCTTAAACTTGATGACCAGCATCTGAGTGATGTTAAAAGGCAGTTTTAACCAATAACCCAGGGAAGACTCAAGAGCAAAGAAACGCATTGCTGTCCTAAACTTTGCAGTTGGAAAGACAATATATTAATATTACCCTATAGTTGTTCATTGTGGTTTGTTTGTTTTTTTTTTTTTTAAAGTAGCATACCTAGTTCAATTAGTGTCTGTATATGTCACACGAATAAGCACAAACATAATTCATGAGAGTCATCCAAGACAACACAGTTCAAGCTTCAAATACCTGCAGTTCAGATGCCTCTGAAATTCATTTGTTTCCAATCTACAAAGTTTTAAATAAGTCTGATATTTTACTGCTACTGGTAAAGGAAGAAAGTCTCAACCAAAAAAAGTTTAGGAAGAAAGTCTCAAACAAAAAAAATGAATCAGAAAAACAAGAAGTAAAAAGTCTATCATGATTTTATAAATAAATAAATAAATGCACAGATATGGGTGTATGACTTGTTTATGGCTTTCTCAACTTAAAGTAGTGCTAAATTTGCTTAACAACCTGTGCTTAAAAATTTGTTTGAAAATTCTAAGCATTCAAAAGCACTTCTGACTCCAAATCTAACAATAAACAACAGGTTTGTTTCCTGCTTCTAGAGTGTGGCTGACAATAAAAGAAATGCAGATACAGTCATTTCTTCCACAAAAAAAAGATCAGGACTCACTCTCTAACAGAGACTGAACTCCAGTCTGGAGTCATTAATGCTGCTAATAGAGTCAAACCAAAGAGAAAACAGAGTCCAAAGAGTTTAAAGAACTTCTCAAGGGAGAAAGGAAGCTACATAAGTAATTCTTATCAAGTGTTTTTCTCTACATGCATTCATACTACACACAATTCAAAGGAGTATCCACTCATCATTTTCTTTAGTTTTCCTAATTAAAAAAAAAAAAATGAAAAAAAAAAAAAATATCCCAAATGTAACATCATCCTTGACAATTCTCAAAGTACATAATACTTAAAGAAAATGCCTGTGACATGCCAGTCGACAGCTCTATATATGTCAGCTCTTGAGACACAGAACAATCAGTCACTGCTTGGTCTCCAGATGAGCTTTGCCCTAACTGCATTCTTTTACACTCAATTACTTTGGATAAGATTCTATAACCAGACTGACAGCCTTTGAATTTTCAGCCATGGACACAAGCTGGAAAAGATGTTTCCATATCAAAAAATATGTCTTATCTTCAGTAAATGAAGAGGTACTTCTGCTGAGGTAGTTTCAGATCTAATGAAGATAGGTGAATTAGCTTCCCAGAAAGGTAGAACAAGCAAAACATTCTGGGCAAATGGTCCATTCCTAAAAGCAAATCATGAAGAGTTGTAGATTCTGTAGGTGGAGGTACTTTGTCAGTCTGCCCTCAAGATGATGCCAGAAGAAATTAAATTATATTAGGCTCTATCAGTGAAAGGCAGATGATAATATACAGCTCTCTAGTGTACCTTCTAAAATTTTGATGAGGTCCTGAGGACTGCAATTTCTAGGTACTCTTTCCTGAGGGGTACCTGTAACCCAGACAGTAATAACGTCTTGAGAGTATTCTGTTTACAACAGGCATGCAGTGAAAGTCATGTAGAGGCATTTTCATTTCTTCAGTGTAAGGCCAAGAGCAAATTTTTCACTTCCCCTGACTGTCTAGTTAGATGCTCCTTACGCTTCTTCATCCCTAAAGAAGTGCAGCTAAGAACAGTCCACCATGCTCTCAGCTTTTGTGTCTGCGAGTATGTTCCACCTGGAATGCTTCTAAGACTGTGCTGACACATGGTAGGGAAATCTACAGTACTTGACTTTATATGTTTACCCAAGAGATGGGCATGTATTGATGGATACACATTATTTTTCTAGGGAAGAACTCTGAATGAATGATGATGCATTGGAAAGTAAAAAAAAAATAATAATGCCTGGAAAGTAAAAAAAAAAATAATGCTCGATGAGAAATGAGACCAGTGAAATCAGATATATTCTGCTAAGTGAGAAATTACAACTTCAAAGTCTAATCCTCTGCAATTCTAACCAGTGATATCCTAGCAAGTTACCAGATGCATTTTCTATGAATTCTGCAGAGTGTACTTTACACTTGCATTTTTCCCAGTTGAAGACCAGAGAGAATATACCTGCTCCTTTCCTGGTGGAAAATGTCGAGTCCATCTCAGTATCTCGGAGCAGCTTATTCTTTGCGTAGACAAGACAATACTAACTATGAGGTAAGTATCAGTTCTCACTGCATTTGTAGAAAAGACTGTGAAGATTATGTGTATTTAGTTAAATTCTGCTTGCCAATATTAAACTGGCTGTAGATTGTGGTTTGATACCAGGACTATATAGTTGTTCATCAATTATTTACCCTTGCTAATGACAAAAAATTCTTAGTAATGACTTTGAGATGTACCATCCACATGAATGTATATTTACATGCTTCTTAAATAATTATTTTCAGCTTCTACATTCGGTCATGGTGAGGTTTGCTCTGATTCATCCTGTTACATACACAGCTAACCAAAATACCACAGATCATACAATCTCATAATACTAGATTAAAAAGAAGGATGTAGTGGAGGTAGATGCGAGTTTACTGCAGAGGGATTGGGACAGGCTGGAGCGATGGGCTGAGGTCAGTGGGNGACTGAGAGGAGACCTTATTGCTGAAAGGATAGGTTGTAGTAAGGCTGGTGTTGGTCTCTTCTCCCAAAATACTAATGATAAAATGAGAGAAAATGGCCTCAAGTTGCGTCAGGGGGTGGTTAGTTTGGATATTAGGAAGAAATTCTTCACTGGGAGAGTGGTTAGGCACTGGAACAGGCTGCCCAGGGAGGCAGGGGAGTCTTCATCCCTGGAGGTGTTTAAAAAATGAGTGGATGTAGCACTTGAGGCAGTGGTCTAATGGATAGAGAGATGTTAGGATGAAGGTTGGACTTGATGATCCTTGAGGTCCTTTCCAACCCTAAAGATTCTATGATTCTGTGAAATGGTATTCCCTGACAACTAAAAATACTGGGACTGTAATGCTACTGAAGAATAGATAAGGCCTTTGACTTTGTCACAAAAACGCTTCTCCTAGGACTGGCATGAAACTCCCACATGTTTCCACGGGGATGACCAGGAAAAGAAAGGATTGCAGCTGTGCTTCAACTCTGTATCTCTTTTCAGTTCTAACTGGAAAAACTGAATGAGAAATTAGAATTTCATAGAAGAACAGCACACTTCCTTTAGTTCCACACTTCCACCTGCTTGAAGAACAGTGATGAAAGATAATGATTAGACAGTAGAAGCATTCATTTGATTCTATCTGAAGAATGAGAAGAGCAGGATAACACAATATTTTTGGCTGTTGTTCTCATCACTGTCTCAAGTACATCAAAAGGGGTTCTGTCAGAAGAGCTGTATTTCCTGCCCCCGTGACTTGAACAACCAAAGTATTAGACTTTTTCAGTTGTCATCATAAGTACTCAAGGAACCAGACTGTCTTTCGTGCATTTTCCTGAGCATGGGCTTGAGATGTTAAACTACATTTACTTTACTAAACCAAAACTCAGTATTACTCCTGGCTGAAGTTGTCTTGAACCAAAAACATTCAAGTACACTTTCCAAAATTTTGGAGTTTACAAAATATAAAAGCGAGAATATCCTGTGCTTTCAACAAATGCAAAAAGTAGATATAGAGATTTTTCACTGAAAATATAAAGATCATCATACCGAGGCCTTTTAGTTATTCGGCCTTTATGTAGCAGAAATGTTAGTCAATTCAAAATTGAAAAGGTCAGTTGTTAGTGTCAAACCGAGCTGCCACAAAGGAAGCCTACATACATCAAGCAGATGATCAAGGAAAGTATGCCAAGTATCTGACAACTGCAAACTTTTGTCTCATTAAAACTGTCAAATTAACTACCAGGTCAATATCACTGTTATAAAAGTTTACAGCTGATCCACATGAAGAACCTCGATTTTTCTGGTCTTAAAAAAAAAGAAATCTAACAACCACCTCTGGAGTCTGAAAAAGAAAAAGGCTTTTAGTAAAAAAAATGTTCAAATGGACATTTAACTCAAAAAAAGAACAAACAACCCACAACAAAGATAACTTTCATTAAAAGTTTCCATGTCTATGTAAGATACAGCAAATGAAACAACAAAATGCTACCTATCCTCAGAAACTTTGGGTAGTGCTCTCAGTAAAGCCACATTAATATATTTAAAGTATTGCAACTGTAACATTTAAAGTAAATTCTCAGTTTTAACATGCTCCTATCTTTTGTATCAGAGGATAACAAAATACCAGATGGAGGTGTAGCACAACCATGAAACAGCGTAACTAGTAGAAAAGTAGCTCTTTAATATCTGATCTGAAGAGCAGTCCTAGAAAAATGAAAGCTGTTACTGCACAGCTAACGATTCAGCTGAAGTTTTCTGCATTGATTCAGTTCTGCCATCAGTGGTTATGTCATCTCACTAATGGAGTTGAGCATTGTTATAAACAGTAAGCATGAAGGCATTCATATTTATTAGAAAGATCTAAGTAGTTAATCAGGTATGACCTTTTTTTTCCTGTATATCAGCTGTCTCAACTGCCATTAATATTGGCATCTACCTGTTTCTAAACAGGGCTGCTTATCAGCAAGTGCTCACAAGTGACTGTAATTTCTGAAACCCGGTCTGAAATGTTGATCCAAAAGAGTTACTATCTGTTCCTTTTGAGTTTAATCTGCAAGGCATATTTATAGCTTTAGAGAGGCCCTTATAAATTTATTTTTTAGGTTTTTTAAAGGGTGAAATAGTCAAAATGACCATTTTGACAGTCCTTGTGGTTAAAGGAAGAACACAAGATTAATTTAATTTGCCTGCTGCTTCCAATAAAGGGACTGCTTTTAAGGCAATTTTCACATTGTTTTTGGACTGTATAGAAAAGGGAGCTATAGAAAGCTCTTTTACTTTTATTGAATCTACTCACATGCAAATATATGCAACTCCTGAAAATTCTGGATCACATTTGGAAGCCTAACACCTAATGCAAAATGCTGTTGATTTCAGGTCTCCGACTACCTATACACTAGTAAAGAACAGTCAGAGAAGTACTGCTCTTCATACTATCAAATTTAAGGCATCTCATAGAAGTGCTGTGATGGACCTGGAAGTTCTCAAACCCTTATATGCTCTACAGAGATTACAAACTCTTAAATTCTCCTGAATTAGATACAATATACTGAAACTGGAAAATAAAATGTCAATGATCTAAAGCATTCCTCTCCATTCAATCAAAATATTGAAAATAAATAACTAAATAAATTGATATCCATATTCTTGCCAAAGAAAGAAGAAAGCAACTCAACCAATATATAGAGAGACTAACTAGCATTATTCAACATTAAAAACAGTTTCTGCATTTGGACTTTTTTTTTTATACAATTCTTTGACTGATTTTATTTATGAATAAAATTTTCTTAATATGTATTATATGTTTTACCTTATTGATTATACTAAAATAATATACATTAGCAGAACAGACAATAACAATTTTTTTCATTTTTTTTTCAGGTTGATCAAAAAGGACCTAAGTATTTTGCTTATAGCATGACCCAGTATCAAAGTAAACCAAGGAAGTAAAACAAGGAAACCAAGAAACACTAAAAAACATACAAAAAAAAATAGCCCCAGATGCAGTAAGTCAAATATTGTCATCAAAGTCTGACATGCCCAAGCTTGTATACCTGGCCCAGATTCACACTGCCTACTGTCTCAAGGATACTGAATAAAAAGGATAAAAATCATACTGAATAAGAACTTGTTCAGTGAACATTATTCATCTTGAAATCTAAATGAAACAGAGACCCCAGAGGAGAACAGAAATATATGATCTCATATATTTAAATTTAATACTGAAGAACTGCAGTGATTCTTGAAAAAATACCCAAGGTAAGTATATGCTATTACAAGAAATTTATGTTTCATCTGGAAAATGCAGACTCAAAAGCCTTGGAAAACAGGAAATTTGTTGTCTTACAGTCTACACTTCCCTTCTGCAGGCCTCTTCCAGTCCCATTACAACTGAAGCTCAAAGCTTTTTCTGCCTCTCTTTGCTAATCTTAACTGTAGGCTGAGAGTTCCACAAAGCCACACAGTCACTGTTCAAAGCAAAAAAAAAATGGTATGGCTCTACAGTTTTCCTTACTGCCTTTTCAAGCCCCACCACAGCCTTGCAAATGCAATATAAAACCAAAATATCCCACCGGCTGCCAACAAAAAATCTTGCTGGGGGAGAGCCTACTCGCCCCTGCAGCTGACTGCCTGAGGAGCAGCTCGGATGGTGTTAACTGTTAATGGAGTGCAATAAGCATTACAGGCACTTAGAAATCTTCAGCGTTGAAGCAAAGGAGCTAGAGAATCCATAAATTCTTTGACTTGTTTAATAAAGAAAAAAATTTAGCTCAGTGCAATAACATCCATTCTGAGATAAATAATTACAAATTAAAAAAAAAAAAATTCTAATTACAAGATTGTCCTTCCATCAATTACCACCTGACCTGCCAAATTACACCATGGCTCTAAGTTCCTACTGATAGAAAACTGAGCAGTAATTCCAGGTTGAACGTGTCCCATCACAGTAGCTGTTCTTTCTGCTATGGCTGTGACAGCAACATTTAAAGAACAGAGAAGAAAAAAATAAATTCTTGCTATCAAATCTATTACTCAGGACCTAGAACATGGAGAAATCTATGCACACTATAATAAAAATAGACAAAGAAAAGAAACAGAAGGCAACCATTCCTTTATCAAATCAAAGTAACTGAACTTAACTGACTTTATTATGCACAGCAATTCTGTGCCTCCTTCATATTTTGTATGATATTCCCTTGACCTCAGTTTAGAACTCCTAGAATGTATATTCTAGAATGCACTTCAGAAAACCAAGTATTTTAGTAGCGATTTTCACAATAATGAGTAAAAAACCCAGTTTGTTTACTCAACAAGTGTTGGAAGCAGAAAGCACAAGCAATTGGAAATTAGCAAAGCTCATTGCTGCTGATAAGCATCTAGTGTCTAGAGCAGACACTGAGAGTGCGTGGAGCCAGCGGTCCCCGTTCTGATGACATCAAGGAGGAATGTGGAGTAGGGCCAGACACCGTCCTGGCCTCTCCATTCTCATGCTTTAGCACAGCAGTTAACTGTTCCTGGAGAAGACATCAAGGCTGAAATGACCATCAAGGAATGTCTGTGCAACTGAGAGACCCACTTAACAATGATTTGACTCCAGTCTTACTCCCACACTTTGCACAACAGTAGAAACTGAAGTATCAGTGTTAGCCCTATTTCAGATGTATTTCCTGGGACAAGAATTCCCACCCAATTGTAAGGACAGACTGAAGGGTTTGTCCTCCTTGCCCTCTCCAGAGAGAGGCCTTTTGGTAAGATTTGGCCTCAGGTACATGGAGTGTATTGTATGTTTGTTTGGTTTTCCCAAGGAGATTATGTTTGTAATTAGAACTTTATTTTTGAGCTACGCAGCAATTTCTGCAGCTTAGTGTATCTACCACCAGCAATCATAAAGAATCTGTATATGTTGCAAGCGTAAATAAACTGTTATTTGTGGTCAAGTTGGACAGGGCTTTGAACAGCCCGATCTAGTGAAAGATATCCCCCTCATGGTAGGGCAATTGGAACTAGACAATCATTAAAGGTCACTTCCAACCCAAAACACTGTATGTTAGAAAGCGTAGGAAAGGAGGGAGTTTTCAGAGGAGAATCCCATTCATACCAGCATACTTCAACTACAAATGATACTTCACTTTCAAATATTTCTTCATGGCTAGCTTTTCTGTGAGACAGCTGAAACAAACAGCAGTCTTTACTGTTAGACATAGACTATTTCATACAACAGGTGGTAATGGAGTAACACAACCATTTATAGTGACTATTCAACTGCATTATAACACTCAGTGTCTTTTTGTGGTAAATTCTATATCCAACTGAAGCAAATAGAAAATAGAAAATAAGGTAAAAGATTTATTTCCTCAAATTCTCCAGGTGCAATTTTATGAAATCCTAAAGTGGGCAGGAGGGACAGATTTCCTGCTGATTTAAACGTTAATTATAAATAACAGTAGCCTAAAAACTTGGAGTTTTACGCTTATTAATGTTCAAGTTTCAGCAAATCTCACCAGAAATGAGATAATCTTTTTGCATCTGTATACATGACTCAGGCTTTATTTTAGAGGGCAGTCTAAATTTAACTCTCAAAGTCTGATATCTGACCAAACAGATATCAACAAATTAACTTGCAACACCCCTGGGTTTCTCAACACTGAATCTTCCCACAATACAGTTTAAAATATAATAAAATCACAACCATTCCAAAATTTCACCCTTACATGAAGTAGTATCCCTCCTCCTTCTTACTGTAATGACTTGTTCCATACAGAAAAAAATGAATTTTTATTTTAACTTGTTTCAGAGGCTTGTGGGAAAATAAAAAATGTGCTTACTTGCAGCTGAACTGACTTATCCTGAAGACCTTCTACAATAGGAGAGAATCTATCAACATTCTTTTCCTCTGCTGCCGCTGTTACAGCTTCCAAAATTTTTTCAAGGCTGTAAGAAAAGCAAAGCATTTCACTCAGAGGAGATATTTAACCTTGTTCTTCATTTGTTTTCTGAACAGCCATCTTGCGAAAGTATTCACTGGCCTAAATTTCTTGTGTACAAATTTAGGAGGTTTAAGCATTACTTGTTTCCTTTGGAGACTTTTGTAGTCAAAGAACAACTTATTGTATTACAACTGTTAAGGTACCTTAAAAAGAATGCTAAAAAAGATTATGCAAAAGAATGGCTGCATAACTACTTCTGTCAAATCAGTACCTCCACATGTCAAAAAGAAAACTCTCATTGATATGATCATTGCAAAAATCATAGACAAAGGTATTCTGAAAACTGACAATATAGTACAGACATTACTTTTAAACCTAAGTTGAAAATTTTCTCATTTCATACAAGCAGAACTATAATTTTGGATATCATAAAATTACCTTGCTATTTCTGGCTAAATATAGTACTTACATGTTTTCCTCTCCAACAATGCACATAGCAGAAAGGAGTTTAACTATGTCCGTCATCATGTTAGTTTGCTTAGGGTCAATTGCTTTGATCAGCAACAAAAGGCTCCTCTCTTCTCCCAAAATTCTTTCCAAGCCATACTAAACAACAGAAAAACAGTTGTAAGAAGATTTGGAGGGAAATCAAATGACTGTATGAAATATCTAGTGAAAAACAGCAACAGTTCCCTCAATTAAGTATTTCCAATGACAATTATGTCCATTAAATACAGATAGAGAGAGAAAGAGGAAAGAGAGAGAAAGAGGAAAGAGAGAGAAAGAGGAAAGAGAGAGAAAGAGGAAAGAGAGAGAAAGAGAGAAAGAGGANGAAAGAGAGAGAAAGAGGAAAGAGAGAGAAAGAGGAAAGAGAGAGAAAGAGGAAAGAGAGAGAAAGAGGAAAGAGAGAGAAAGAGGAAAGAGAGAGAAAGAGGAAAGAGAGAGAAAGAGGAAAGAGAGAGAAAGAGGAAAGAGAGAGAAAGAGGAAAGAGAGAGAAAGAGGAAAGAGAGAGAAAGAGAGGAAGAGGAAAGGAAGGGAGGAGAAGAGAAGAGAAGAGAAGAGAAGAGAAGAGAAGAGAAGAGAAGAGAAGAGAAGAGAAGAGAAGAGAAGGAAAAAGAAACTTCTTCTGTAATAAGGGCATACATCAGCATTAGAAGTTTACAATATTCTCCAAGTCTATTTCCACAGAAAAGAAGTGGCAGCAGAAAGAACTTCAAACCACAGCAGGCCAGCACACTGCTTCTCCAAACTGCAGTCTTACGCACACTGATCACAGTCACTGTCTGCTTGAACTGTAGCATTTTAGATTTCCAGACTAAATAAAGTCTCTTACCTTATTATTCATGAAGGCTCTCAAACACTGTATAACCTTATGCTGACTCCTCTTCACAACTTTGTCCTGGCTGAACAAATAAAAATATAGTGTAATTAAATGCTATTTACATATTAAGAAAAGCTAGCAATTTTATTTGAAATCATCTTACTTTTTTGTCTCAACCAATCTTTCCAAAACATCCAGCAAGAGCCCCAGTCCTTCTCGGCCAAAGTTTTCAACCCAGCTAAGGAGAAAGAAAAAAGACATTTAAAAAAATTTGACATTTCAAAGACTAATTACAATGAATGAAAATTGTCAGCATAAATAAAAGCAGTATAACTGGATCATTTTAAAACCCCAGATCAACTCCTTACTCAACAGAAGATCAAGAGGCATTTCATTCACTCACTGCCACAATTAGATAAACTTAAATTAAAAGAGATTGAAAAATTACAGTAGGCATTAAATTTAGTAATTTTCACTTTAAAATTAATGATTATGCATTCTTTGGCACAGAACTGTAATTAAAAAAACCCTTGCAAAGGAAGGGAAGAGAACCAACAAATTCATACCACACACTGTTCTAGAGTCAGAAAGGTCAGAATCTAAGCCACAAATGGCAGGGAGGAAAGGGAAAGCCTGAAGGAATTGCAGGAGCACCTGCTAAGATATTAATTCATAGGAATATCTCCAAGTGAACACAATAAAAAAAATTAATTTCAGCTATTGCCAAAGCTATCTTTTGCAGAGGATAAACCTGGGCGTGTTGTTTCTACATGAGACAGCTGCTTCAGGGTCCTGTTTACTACTGCTCAGACCCCTTGATGTCAAACACCAGTAACCGCAAGACTGACGGCAATACTGCAGCCATCCCTTCGGGAGCGGCTCTTGGTCTTGATGAAACTACGATGTTGGATCAGTTACCTAACCCTAAAGTTCCTGACCAACATTATGATTCCCAGTCATAAGAATAAAAAAAAAAAAAAAAGTTTGCTCTTTAGACTGCATTGTGTAAGGCACAGATATTTTAAACTTCAAATTTATAACAATTCTGCTGGAGGCAGGAGAAGTTGGCTGCAGAGGCAACAAAAATACATATATAGAAGAGAAACTTTAGAGACTATTTGCTCAGGAAATGCCTTTTATAAAGGGTGAAGTTATAATATTCAATTATGGAATGAAATCAAAAGTACTGGAATACTCTTTCCATAAGAGTCAAGGATACTTCCTGACACCTTCAGCCAGCTTTCCATGCTACTGCCATAAAAGAAGTTCTTGGATCTATTATTATTGTATTTGTCCAAGAAGGAAAATTATTTCATAATGGGTATCTCTTCCATACTTTTTCCACTTTTAAATTAGCATACTACTTTTATCTATTAACATTGCAAAAACATCTCTATTTAGAATAGATATACTTAGCATGATGAAGATGTAACACTTTTCACCATCTTCATCATCAAAAGATGGATTCTATTGTGGTTGTAGCACCATCAGTGTCTGTGCATTCTTTAAATTATTACTTAAAAAAAGCTTAAGCTGAGGAAATTTCTTGTAGTGCATTAACAAACTTTTTTATGTGAAAAGGAAGCATCCTTTCTTCAGTATTAGAAGTTCAATATCAAGACATTGATCAGAATTAGAACGTTCACTTTACTTTGTATTATAGCCTCTCCAATGTTTCCTCTGATTTATCTATTCACACACTATTGTACACATTGGGTTATTTATCACTACTTTTGAATAGCAACCAGAATATTTAGATATTCCTATAGTGCTGAGACCTTACTACTAACAGATAAGTTAGACTTTTGGAAACATCAGGAAGATGCAATAGCTCTTTCAAAATACATACTACTTCCAACCTCATCAAAGGGTGGGATTAAACAGTTCTTTGTAACTGCTAGATACAAAACTGTAATGGATTTAAAACATAGGAAGAGAGAACCGGATCAGATGCTTTTATATGTTTTGCCCCTGAAACTAAGTATCTATGGAAAGAGATTTTTCTCCTTCCTAGATGGGTGTTTCTTTCTAAAACAGATTAGGCAAATAACTGACAATTGGTTTCTGG
Source organism: Chloroceryle aenea (assembly GCA_013399075.1). NCBI lineage: Eukaryota > Metazoa > Chordata > Aves > Coraciiformes > Cerylidae > Chloroceryle > Chloroceryle aenea. The sequence continues at coordinate 217,048 of VWZY01005023.1, read as the reverse complement.
CCTTATCTAACCTAAAGATGATCTTACCAGTCATTTCTTAGCACATTTTGTGTTAGACAGAACTGTGTGCAGCCACTTTGTCATACAAACAGCAACAGAGGATGCTGAGAACAAACAGTGCCTAAAATACTGTTGCATTATTACTGCCCTTTCTTCTGCTTCCACAAAGAGCAAAGATTACTTACACTATGCAGAACAAACACTGAGCTTTTTGTCAATCTGACAAAACACCAAGCTATCAGTGCCCCCATTCTCAATTTATTAAAAATGGCCTCTTAATGAAAAGAGCTAAATCTGTTGCAACTGTTATACAAAAGGAGAGGAAATAGTCACAGATAACTAGCTATCCATAATACTGTGTGCAGATAGATAAACCACTTTTGATGAATTGTGTTGAAAATGGTGAGGTAAAAACACCCCATTTATTTACCTGAAGAATAGCAACCAAGATCAGTGGATACATTTTCCTTTAAAGACTTTGTTTTATACTGATGGAAAATAAATACTAGATCCTGCATTAAGTCATAGATTTCAATACATTTTTTTAAGTACCAGAATTAAACAGCTCAATATCACTTAATTCAAATTTTCTCTGTGAAGTAAGAATACATTTTACAAAAACAACTAATTGAAAACAATGTTGTAGAATCAGTTCTTGCATTAGAAACCAAAATGTCAGCAAAATTAAAAAGCTGATTAAAATATGGTAAAAAAATAAAAATAAAACCAAACAGCAAAAACCTCTAAATTATATATTGTCAAAAGTATCACAGCCCACAAATGTGAAGATTGTCAGGCTAGATCCAATCTAAATTTAATTCTCATCTCATGCATAAATTTATTCTTAGACATTGTATATGGACAAAATAAAATCCTGAAATGTCACTTATTTCCCATTGTCCATATCATATGAAGCTGGAGTTAAAAATAATCATGAATTTATAGAAGCTGGACTCGAGTGCAGTATCTGTGTGTCAAAGCAAGTTCTTCCTCAAAGATCTGTCTGTCAATAGGAAAATCAAGGTCACCAGTAGCTGCACCTAATGAGAAACAACAGCTGATGTTCACTGGAAAGAAGTAGTCGTGACTTAAAAACATTTACTCCACGAATTTTTAACATGAAGACTAGTGTGTCACATTTTTGATATTTTGGTATATAAACCCAATGGAAGAATTGAATTTTTCTACTAAGGCTATTTTTAAATGCTCTGTTTAAGGCTAGAGGTCTTTTTCAGATCTACTCAGTACACCAAAAGGCTGTTTCAGAACCGTACGTTCTATGGGGTTTTGATCCTTCTTTTGGTTTGTAGACTATAATTGATTCATGAAAAAGTAGTAGACAATTTATTTATGAAACTGCTGCCTACTTAAATATCTCTTCTGTGGTGTTTTTGCAATCCATAGTCATTCTACTTTCAATTCAGACCTCAAACTGAGACCTATTCTTAGGCCTGTAACTTAAGTTACAGTAACTTAATAATGACTTTTACTCCAGTCATTCTAGTTCTTTTATGTTGTCCCTTACATCCTCCTTAGTATTTCAAATTGAAGTTAAAATTTTATAAATTACTGTCAAGTTAGGACATAGATTCAACTTACCAAATTCTCTACCTACCTTAGTTTATATTTGACTGAACAAAATTAAAACCACTGTTGAGATCTAGAACTACTTGTACCAGTAAGTTCAAGAAACTAATACCTCAAAAGTAGCAATGCAATACTTTGATATCAACAATACATCATACAATCTAGTATGCTTTAAAGGATTGATATGAAATGCACTTAAGCTCATGAAAATGAAAACATTCATTTTCCATTTCTTTATGCACAAAAGCACTTGCATTTTTCCCTGTATTCATAACACAACTACAGATTTCTAATCCTTTCCATACTCAGAGAAAAACGATTGTGGAAAACCTACTTAGTCCAAAATTTCATAACATTTAGTTGCTGTAGAGTTTCTTAGTTTCTTTGTCCATCCAGACAATATTGATCACCATGCTTTTGGTACTGATCAGATGCTCCACTGCAACATCTTAGTCCAACTCAACTTTCATTCTATATCCAGTGTCTCAAGTGTAAATCAACAGCATTCTCTCACAGCTGGCCTCCACATTCCTTATTCTGATAGCATTTCCCTGTCTTCCTCATCCCGCCATGTCCTATCAAAATTGTACCGTGCTGTCAGGCAGAACTAGCACCGCAGCAAAACAATGGGGTTTGGTTTGTTTGGGTTTTTTGGGGGGTGAGGGAGATTAACTTTTCTCTTGGTGTGTGGGAAATGGGCAGAAAAAGGGATCGCATACAAAAATCTAAACTATCCAGTCATATCAAGAACAGAGAGGAGGGATTGCTCTAAACTTGTCACACATTTCATAGATTGGGTTCCAATTTCCAGACCCATACAGACAAGCAAAGTTTTCTATATTACATCAATGTAAGAATAAATAAAATAAACTTTGGAGTTGGTGGGTGGGTTGTTCTTTTTTTTTTGTGTGTGCGTGTGTTGTGTTTGTTGGGGTTTGTGTGTGTGTGTTTTGTGTTTGTTGGTTTAGGGTTTTTTTAATAAAGAAGGGAAAGCAATTTTATATCAAAAAGTAGCTTCACATTCATGGATGAAGTGTATCTTTTACAAAACCCTCTGTCAGAAGAACTCAGGTCAATGTAAATCATGTTTCTTCCCATGGGAACCATTCAATATTCTAAATAAGACAATCCAAGTCAAAATCAAATTATTAGATGGAAAGAAGCAAAACCCTTATGGAAGACTCACATCAGCAACTTCCAAGCCAGATACAAAAGATCAAATTTATCCAATCCTTTTTTAATCACATTCCATTATATGCATCCCTAACATTTCATTTGCATTATTTTGAAGTAAACCTAAAGCAGTTTCCCAAAATCAAGTGTTTAACCATTGCCTTAAATAAGAATTCAAAATAATAAATAAAGTTTTAAAATAAGGTCAAATAGAAAAATAAAAAATATAGACAGCATCCACAAATCAAGCTTCATGGATCAACGCAAAATTAAACATTAATTGATATCACTGTTAGAGTTCTGAATACTGAAGAGTTAAGACGTTTTTTAAAAAGCACAGATAAACTTAAGTTGTGCTCTCTTCAGTATAGAAATACCCCACAGATACAGCAAAAATTACTAGAAGGCAGCAAGGAAGAAAGCCCAAAGCACACTGGAGAGAAGGAGGCACACACAGTTAAATATATATATTCTCTGGCTAATGAACTTGCACTAAGGTGCTATATCCCATTATTATACCTTGACAAAGTAAGTTAAAAGGTTAAACAGCAGAATATTTCAAAAATAAAGAGCAAAAAAACCCTCTTGACTACTTGGCACTAGAAAACAAAGCTAACTGCTTTGTGCTACACTTGTTTTACATTCTCTTAGCATTGTCTTGCACAGATCAGTGAACACTCCTGAAAATATAGATCTAATAATCAAAGAAAAGAAAGAGAAAAGGTACAGTCATTCAGTAATGTATATGTATTTATTAACTGGAAAACCTTGAAACATGCATACCTACAGATCCATTAAGAAAGAAGCATAGGATTCATCTTTGCAATATATGTTAATGATATTACCTGACAGGATTACTAGTCAAGGACACACGGAGAGATTCTAAGCAAGTGACTAGTCTTTCATCTGTTGACCCAGATTTTAATTCCTGAATAAACTCTTGGGGTGAAATCTTCCGACTGTTCTTGAGACTTCCCTGAAATACAGAAAAAAAATTTGTTTTTTTATTTGCCATATATAGAACTTGAATATATTATTAATGGCTAACCTTCATTTCTGTTCCTTGAAAAAACAGGGCGGGAAAGAGGGGAAAAAGATTTAATTTAGTCCTAAAGCTGTAACTGTTGTCCATTTACTATATATATAAGCTAAATAACTACATTTTTGTCAATTTATGAACAAATTTATAATCAGTAGTCAAAAGCAGCAGGCACCAAATGCAGAAATGTATCATGCACACACAGCAAAATACAATTTTTTTAATGAATTGATTCTGACTATGCATTAAAAATATCGTAATTTTCAATATTCAACAGAAAAAACCAATTCTGAGGTGTTCTGAAGGNGTATCATGCACACACAGCAAAATACAATTTTTTTAATGAATTGATTCTGACTATGCATTAAAAATACGTGCACGTGGTGTCCAGGAGGGTGACTGTGGTCATATGAGAAAACTGTGGAAAGAACCATCACACCAAAGAAGTATTAAGGATGTTACTGCAGTATCTCAGTATCTTGCAGATAATGCTGTAGAAGGCTTTTCCCTTAAAAGGTTTTTCAGATGGAGAGTAGAGGAGGCTGGAATTGTAAAAATCAGACTACCTTTGGTTCCAAGGGCTAAAGCAAAAGAACTTCAAAATTTTTTAAAAAGAGGAGAAAAAAAAAAAAAAAGAAAAAAATACATCTTTAGAACCACTGAAGTTCTAAAGATAAATTCCAGCTCCTCTTTCGTTGTATTTGCGATGTGTAAGAACGCAGTGGAACACAAATATGACTACCAATGCAATAACAAAAGGAGATTTACTCAACGTTCAGGTTTGGATTTTGTCTTGCTTTTGTGTTTTGCTTTTTTTTGTCAGGTGGGGGTGCAAATGGGGACATGGAGAACAGGGAGATAGAAAGGAAAATGTAATGGCAAGTTAATGCAGCACTGTAAGAGTAGTTCTGTGTGAAGAAAATATTTTCTATTTCAAGCAACATAGGTTGAAGACACTGGCTTTAACTCATTGTTGTATATGTGGTGTCAAATGCTGGTTAAAATAAATACAAGATATTAATAACTAATGAAGGATATATAGTACATATTGTTATAAACAAAGTAATGGTTATACTGAACTAATGAAGTTCTACACTTTGCAATTAAAATGGCAAATCTAAGAGGCATTGACTCTATTCTTAAGAGTATTCTCCTTCCCCTTCTTCTTTTAAGTAGCGGGAAAAAAAAAAAATTGTAGAGGTTGGAAAGTAAGTTTACTCCAGCTAATACCTATTTACGATGCAAAAAAGGATAGACATATTTTCTACAGAACATATCTAAATTCAAAAAAACAGGCATACAAGAGTGTATACAACCTATAATTGACATGACTCTTTTTTTGAGAGCAGAAGCACAGCTATTCTGTTGTGTAGCACTAAAGTGAGTTACTAAATAATGCTTGATTATTTAGTGATTTAAGTCTGGAGCTGAAGTGAATTAGACTCGGTGCAATAATAGCTTGAAATTACCCACTGTTAATGGTGAGGGTGACTCATTATGTTATTATAAAGAGCTTCATATAAAAGACAGTTTCTTACTTTGGTAGAACCTCCAAAAGTGTGGAAAAACAAACTTTTCTCCTCCTGAAGTAGATGTTTCTAGCGGATAGTTTCTAGCAGAGAGATGAAGTTAAAAACTGGGGAGAGTGGTTGACAGACCAGACTCTTCTGCTGCCATTCAGAGGGACCTGAACAGACAGGAGAAATGGGCAGTGGAATTTCAGGGAGTTCCACAACAGGAAACACTAAAACCTGAACCTGGGGAGGAATAATCCTCCACACCAACATGTGTTGGGGCCAACCACTTGGAAAGTAGATTTGTAGGAAAATATACTGGGGCTCTGGTGTGGACAAGTTGACCATGGGGAAGTGCATCACCAGCTGGTCAAGGGAGATGACCCTTCCCCTCAGCTCAGCAGTGGTGAGACACATCTGCAGGACTGTGCCCAGTTCTGGACTCTCCAGCATGAGATACGTACATATTGGAATGAGCCCAGAAAGAGCTGTGAACACAATTAAAGGACCATCTCTTGTACAAGTTGAGGCTGACAGAACTGAGATTGTTTAGCCCTGAGAAGAGAAGGTTCAGGGGTAGCCTATCAGTGAAAGGACAGGAGGCCCAAATGGAAATACAGGAAAACAGATAAACCTAAGACAAAAACACAAACTTCCCCCTTTCTCGCTTGTTTTTGATTGTTTGTTTGTTTTATTGGGTTTTCTTTGATTGTGTGGTTTTGGTTTTTATCCATGAGGCCGGTCAAGCACTGAAACAAGCTGCCCAGGCGGGCTGTAGTCTCCTCTATCAGAGATATAAAAAATGGACTAGACAGGGGCTGGACAAAATGATCTGCAGAGGACTCCTCCAGCTTGAATCCTTCTATTCTATGATTCTGTGGTAAGGGTACACCAGGGGGCTATTAAGGGGTTATAGGTCCTCTCTGCTCCCCTGTATTTCCTCAGACTTCAGAAACAGATGCTCCAGATGCCAGAACACAGACTATTATAAGGAATCTCCCTGAAAATACAGCATCTCATGCTACATTTTGGTACATCACAAATAGTACATGGAATGTCATTCTGAACATGTCTCTTGAACTGATGGAAGATCCCTTTTTACTTAAATATGAGAATCACTACCTATAACTATGTTTCACAAAAAAAAGTGATGAGACAGCCAGGAAGGGATGGGAGTTGAGGGGAGCCTTAGAGATCTATGGAACCCAGAGGGGGGTGAGTGGAAATCTGTAACAATAAATATTCCCACAGACAAAAAGAAACTCAGTATTTTCAGTTTACTTTCATGTTCTGTGTTTAGTTGATAGCCACATAATAGTAAAGTCAGAAAGGACCTACAGCCATGGAATTTAATCTCTTCAGATATTCTCCAGGTCCAAGAATTAACAGTATGCATTGGTAATGCCAGGAACAGAACACGACCTCTTCAAAAAAACATGTAATTTGCAAACCTATTCCATAAACAATTTACACACTTCACCAAGGTAGTATAATTGCTTGCACTTCCACGAGGCAAGAGAGTTCATCTCCCCTACAGATTTGACACAGCTATATCTAAAGAGGAAGGAAAAAAAAGCAGAGAACCTCCAAGCCAAATGCAGAAGCTCCTAAACAAAACAAAAAAAAGTATTCACACCATTAGGAACTAAATGTCAGACTTGATAAAACATGAAAGGTAAAAGCTACTAAACCACAAATTGCCCAAAACAGTACAAATTCTCTGGCTAAGGGGAATGGGCAACAAGGGTTTCTGTATGGTTACTCAAGAGCTCATAGACTGAGCACATCCATCCTATTACAATAATCCCCAAAGGTTTTAAGACTATACTTCATATACCCCTGAGGCACAATCCAGGTAATTCGAGGTATAGCTGTGATATAAGGGGGAAATTGTTACAACTGTGATGTAACAGGGGATCAGGGCTGTGCCTGTGCACATGTGCAGTATACACAGCTCCCTGTGTGATCTGGGATCTTCCCAGCTGGTCTCTGCATAGATGAGATAATGGACTGATTAGAGACAAAATGACCAAACAAACTCCTAGCAGCCTTCATGATGAAGTGTTTAACTAAATTTTACAGAGCTCTCCAGATGGAAATTTCAAGAAGTCCAGAAATTCTCCTGGCTGGGCATAGACTAGTTGATAAGCACTACTTGTATGCCTAAACATATGAATTAATATCCTTGGTGGAGAACCCATCATTCCCAGTGACTTCTCTTAGCAGTTCCTGCTGTGATACTGACCAAGCTGCATATAACGAAAACACTCCTAAATAGTCAGTAAAATGGCTTTCCTTTGATGTAGTAACAGTCATATAGGACAGTCATATGGACAGGACATACAGTTAAGATAGTTAGGAGAGATTTTTGAAGTAATTCAGTGTAAGAAATAGCAATGTGTGCAGTGAAAAGGCCATGTGAGACAAGAGACAACCAGGCTGTAAGAATTCACTAGAATGCTATTTCAGAGAGTCTCATCTGACCCACCTGAAGACCATGTCACAAGCAATGGAGCCTCACATCAACATCCAGACAGTAACCAGCCAACCCACTTCAGACTAGATTCCCCACCTGAACATTATCCTATGCAAAAGATGCCAATAAATTCTGAATGTCTGTACAACAAACCCACAGTACCAAGTACCACTTATTCATACATAGTGAGTCGAGATTCTGTAGTATGGAAAGAATAGGATGCATCTGCCAGTGCTTAAATCATGAGAGCTGCATTTGGTACCAACTGTGAGACTGATCCTATTAGCCACATTTCAGCATGGGAAAAGCTGCTTAAGTTCAAAATGCTCAAGTTAACTGAGAAACAGGAAATATCTTGAGGCATCAGTGCCTCTAGAAATTTAATTGCTCAGCTGAAGAACAACTGGTCTGTGAGCAGATGCAGTATGAAGTCAGCATTAATTAACTCAGTTAAAACATTACAAGGGAGTAAGCTGCAAAACAAAAATGAAATCCAGAGAAGTCACTTTAAAAAACCCAGTTTGTGTGTGTTCAACATACAGAACAGCAAAACTTACAGTAGAGTAACATTATAGCAGCGCTGCTTTAAATTTTTTTTTAAATTTTAGTTATTTCAATTTTGTTATTATATTATGGAGTATTATCTCCAAACAGTGATGGCAACAGCATACTTACAAATATACAGACCTATAAATAGAAGCATGGTTTCAGTTGACTGTTTTAGAAGTCTCTAAGCAAAGTGGATTGAAATGAATGAGTATTGGACCATGTATGTCAGCAGAACTCTGGTTACTTTTAAGTAACTTTGAGTCCTCAAGTGAGGGATCCATTCTAAACATCTCACATGTGGGATCTCGATTGGAAGAAAACAGACACTGTTGTCATGAACTGTCCTTGAACTATGGAAAAGAGCTCGAAGGAAGAAGAATGGTGGAGAAAAGGCAATGAAGCAAGAAGATAAAGCAGAACAAAGAGGAGAAAAACAGGACATGATGGGTACTGGGCGAGTTAGATAGCAACCAATCATGTAGTAGCTTTAGGTGCATGAACAGTGTGTGGGCTCTGGCACGTATCCAGTCGTTGTTGGTGTGCATGGTCAGTGAAGCTCGCTCTATAACCAAGGGATGTACCAGTAATAAAGGGCTTCGCTTCATAACTCTCGCGGAGTTGCCAAAGTCCATTCTCCCCCCGCACTCACGCATAAACAGAAGTAGGTCACAATAATCTACATGTAAATAAGCACCTGAACACAGCCCCACCAAACTCATCATTTCTAGATGCATCAGTAAGAGAAATGTACTTTATGAATACTGGAAAGGAGTTGTGCGTTTCTAAGAAACAGGAATCCTGATGCTGGGGTCAATGATAATGTTCTGAATATAGAGGAGTCGTACTTGGATCACCAGAAGCTGCTTAATTTTCAGTGATTCATTCATCAGAGGTGCAGCCTCTGTTCATTTTAACACTTACTGTAACGATAACTACTTTAAATGAAACCTGCTCAGTGTACTGCATAGCAGTTGCAGATGAGGATATTTGGCCCAACATAATACAGCTGTAGTATGGTCTCCTTAACCTTGAGAAATAGGAACTATCAAAACAAGTTCCTGCAGTACCACTCCTGTGCAGAGAGACCCAAAAGGAGATTAGTTGTATGTAATAGAGTCAATATGGCTCTTCAGCTCTTCTGAAAAACTATGACACTCTTTCATCAAGGCAAGGTAAACCAAAATTTAGCCAAGTGCCCTGGGCATGTAATGCACCATTCTCTCTAGACTGTGAAGGCACGCATAGTACAAAACACTTGAGACACAAAAGAGTATGTCAGGAAAAAAAAAAAAAAGAAAGAGTTTGCAAAGGTGAGGAGCTTTGGGCACATTGCAAGAAGCTCCACTGCCAAAAAACAAGTGCGATGGCAATCAAAGACATAAAAAAAAAATATAATTATTGCAACAGGCATTCAGAAAGAAGGAGCTACTGTGCCATAGGATTCAGTTCTCTGCAAGAATTAAGTACCAGGAAGTAAAAACATGAAAACCTTCCTCTTGAGAAAGAGTCTTAACATCACCATCATCAGGTCACTAAGACTCCCAACGCCAGGTGCAGATGCAGCAGCTCTGCATAGCTAGCCATGTCCTATCACCACATTACTTTTTAAATCAAACAGCTGAGGTCTTAGAATGTATGTGGAGGCTAGGGGTGTCAACGACCTAAAATCCTTGACATGTTGGTTTGAGATGAGAAACTTCAAGAATGTTGTGAGGTTTACTAGCCTGAATTTTTCTTATTTCCCAAAAAGTATCTTTTTAAAAGAAAAACAGGCTAGTTGTCTGAATCTTCCAGTACTAATGAACCTTTATGCTGTAGAAGGACTAGTAGCTTTGATGAGCTCATCTTAAATAAAACAGTTTCCAGAGAGTTTAGTCCACTAAGCATTTGTTTCACAGTAAGGTACATCATTTCAAGTAGACAGTGAGATAAATACCTCACTTCAAGTACTATATTTAATGTCTTTTCTCAGTATTTAGTTACAATTACATATGAGCATTTTCTACTGCTATCCCTATATGCATGGAGCAGGGAGAGTCAAAGAATCAAGTATATTAATTCTAAAACAAAAGGCCTGAGGACAATATTAGCATTACAGAATTTAGCAGGGGAGTCAGACCCCACTTGGCAAAAATTAAGTAGTGTTCCTCATGCCAACTTAATTCTTAAGCTGCCCAGTACACAACTGGGCACTTGCTTGCACTTCTCTAAAACAATCTGTAATCGTCCCTGTAAGTAAAAAAACAGACCCTAATTGAGTCCGTCTGCAATGCTTTTGTTATCAACTACTAAATAACAACACAACATGAATTCTGCACTGAAAGTCAAGTATGAAAAAGGCTAATCAGTTAAGGGAGTCTTTAAACAGTGCTAGAACAGACGAAACAAAAAAAAAAAGTCCACATGAAACTTCCAAGAAGTTTTCTGCAGAATCTTTCCATCCCCACTGTGAGCCATACCTTTACAAAAAAGAAATGTTCTGTGTACAGAAGACACACCTCAAGTATAAGTGAATATCTTCACTGCAGCTTGTAAAATAAAGAGGTAGTGCCCCTTAAAATTATTTGTGTCTGAGAAACAAAAGTTAGTCAAAAGAATGCAATCATTACATATCATTTTCTCTCCAACACAAAATAACTGTCATTTTTGTTGTACCTCAGATAAAGTTACTTACAGACTTTGAAGCAGTGCTAATATATTGCATCACCATTTCTTTTTTGGTATTAAAATCTTTTTCCCTCAATGGCATCTTCTTGTCTTCATTTAAATTCATATCTTCCTAGAATGGGAGGGAGGAAAAGAAGAGTTAAAAAGAAGAGACATTTTTAATTTCATACAGCAATTTTAACTATAAGAGACCAATTAAAAAAAAAAAAAAAATTACAAGCAAGCAATTGAAAGCTGTTATACAAACGATTTAAGGCTTTGAGTAACGACATATGAAAAAAAACCTTATTTATCTTTCCTAGCAACTCAGACACACACACACACACACACACACAAATTACTAGCGTAATCTCATCCTAGACATCACCTGCAATTTCACAAAGACACTAAACTATAGCAAAGCATTATCTAACACTTCCTAAAACATTTATAAATGTACTTAAACTAGGCTCTTAGAAGGAGCTTTCAGATAATACCTGTTTGTTCTATAATTCTATTCCTCAATTCCCAAATGCTTAATCCCAGGCAGCAGAATCTGCTAGCACAAAATATTAGCCTTTGCATTAGGTAGGCCCAAATTTTTGATGATTTGATCATTAAATCAACACTTTCAACTGTTACCAAAATGCCATTGCAATTCATTCATTTCAACATAAACCCAGACATCAAAAAGAGAGGATGAAGGACTACTTTTCAGGCCACACAGCAGCTATTCATTGATATTTTTGACACAGGGACTTTTACTGTTTCAGCCTAGAAATGCTCTGATCATTGTAATCAGTTCCACATCTGTCAGAAATTACATTTCCTACCAGAAACAGTTTAGGCACACACACGTATGAACACCTGCAGGATTACTGTGGTCACCCAAGCTTAGCAAGAATTACTGCAGTTATTTTCAGCTGAGACTCACAAGGAGAATCCCCACCAGCTTTGGCAGGAGTAATGATACCAAATCAGTGGGTCACCATCTCGATATCAGAGCTATTTCTCCTAGTCAGAAATCAAAGACAAACAGTGAGCTAACTCATAACCTTAGAATTTTAAGAAAAAGACCTAAAGACCAAAATTTTAAACTGTACTGAAGCTGAGGTTTCCTTGTATCTCACTAATTTTCATACTAAACAGAAGAAAATATGGAACAGTTCCTAGAAACATAAATACTTTTGTATAAATCTGAGCTCTGAGAAGACTGCAGGAAATGCTTTATCCCTTAAATTGAAGTTACACAAAATTGCCCAAATTGTACTTTGAAGATCTGGATTCTACCTCTCCAGAATGTTTCCTTTCCTTAAGGACTCTAGTGTAACTATAGTTTCATATTTGTGTATTTGATACTATATATACACTATATTATTATTTGATATTTTTAGTATCAATAAGTACAGGGTGCACATTGCAAGAAGTTCTTTCATTCAAGCAGCAATAATGGGCTTTTGCCTCCTTGGCAGCCAGCTCACATATTAATATTGCTTCATCCATGTGAAAATGAATGCAAAACCAAACTTTGTCTAAACAAGCTGGAAGAAAGGAGGCCATACACACTTCAGTATTTTCTCATAGTTCTAGTCTTCAAAATACAGCATTCCTTTGATGAAGAATATAATAGAAAAACTATTTTCTTATGCCTAAACCAAAATTCTAGCAATGCATAAGGATACAAGTATTCCTGAATATTTTACAAGCTGCATCATACTAAATCAAATGTCACAGACATTATCTTGAAAGGGCATTCTGCATTTTCTAGCTTTTCTTGGATGAAAGCAAAACATGAAACTACTATGATTTACTTCATGATGGGAAACCTAGTGTGATCCAAATGTCCTGCATGAACTCAATATCCATACTAAAACAAGAAAAATAAATAAAGGTAAAAAATGGGCTTAAATACACATATATTAAAACCACAGTTGAGATCACTTATTACATCAAAGAGATCATTTTCTTCTTCTAAGACACAAAAGGTGGCACATTTTGATTGTGACTATACACCATTTGAGAAAAAAAAAAAAAAATCAAGTTACCTGTCTTTGTTAAAGCTTACAGAAATCACTGCAGTTTTTTTTAAGATGAGAAAGAACACAAGCAACCACAAAAAGTAGTGTCTAGTGTTTCAAAATCAAAAACATAACATGATCACCTGCTCAAGGGAAGGGTACATGAAGGCTCTTAAGCATTCCATGAAACAGCCAGGTAGAAATCTAAAAATTTAGGTGAGTTACATAGCAAATCAATCTAACTAATTTACTGGACAAACAGCACTTATGTAATTAACTAGCCAGGACTTTTGCATTTCATCAACAAATGCTGACATTAATATATGGGTTTGGACAAAGGTGCAGAGACTGTTAAAAGACATTTAAAATAATCAAAATAAGAACAGGTAAGTTCTTTTCAATTTAGTGCTTTAAATATTTTTTCAATAATAAATTCTCTCAAAGCCAGAAAAATGCTATAACTCGAAATTCTCAACAACTGATCAGAGATCTTTATGCCTTATCTCTAAGACATATCCTTAGCTTGAGACTATCAGGGGAGGAATAATGAAATCAAGTCAGAATGACAAAAATACTACAACATTAATATTCTCTCTAGCCTTTCATTTGTTATCCTGTGTTGTTACAGGCATTTCTTAATTTATGGAATATTTCAGTTCATTTTAATTACTTTCTATTAAATGCACAGTACTCTATTTATGACTGTTCTTATTAGCAGGCAACACATCTGTTGAGATACACACAAGACAACCCATAATATAAATTACTAAAATCAAGTTCAGCTAGACATTGTCTGATAATTATTTTGTTGTGCAAATTCCAATAAATGTCTCAGGGACACTTTGTCTCGGGATTCCTTTCCACAGGGATGCAACTGTATCACAATACTGGCTTCAAATGAAAATAACCTTTCGTCCTGAGTTCAGCTAGGATAGGGTTATGTTTCAGCAGAAGCTGGGAGGGGGCCACAGCCAGAAGAGACAACTGAAGCAGGATCTTGGATACCATACTGATGTCAAGCCTGATATGTAAGGGCAGAGGGCAGGCTGGGCCAGGTTCATGGTCTCCAGTGTAGCATGTTGGGTCGGTGCATTGTACATCACTTGCTTTATATATTGTTTCCTTACTGTTATTTATATTGTGTGTTTCTTCTCCATTTGCACTGTTCTGTTAAATTCTCCCTATCTCAATCCACGGGGTTTTGCCTTTTTCACCCTATTCTCCTTCCCACCCGCCCTGGGGCTGGTGCAGGTGGTGCACAAGTGGCCACATTGTGCTCAGCTCCCATCTGGATCTAAATCCCAACTTTATATTTAAGTAAGGGCAGCTCTATTTTATTTAGTGCTTGAACTGTATTTTTAAAACCTACACAAACAGAAATGTAACAACACTGAAACCAAAATATTCGAAGTTTCACAAGAATATACAGCCAGGTCTTTCTCAATGTAACTTGCCTCCAATATGCCACAGAGTTTTTTCACCAGAAAAATGTTAAAATACACGAATATCCTACATAAAGGGGGAGGAAAACAAGTAAGCTTTTTCATATTACCCTGTAGCTACATCAAAGTACATTCTTTTGTTTAAAGCAATGTTGCACTTCTTTTGGACTTCTTTATATTATCTGAAATATAACTTCCAAAATTAAATAACAAAAGGGCTTGTTTTTCCTGCAAAAAACATCTGATGTATAATAGCATTTACAGAAAAAAAAAAAAAAAGAAAAATGAAGAAAAAAAAGGAATAAACCTATCAGTACAAACTATGTTCCACAATACTAGATGTAACTGCAGGTATATTTATAGGAAATATTCTGTCTGCATGTGCAGTAAAAAAATAATGTATTTGTTTTTCACAAATTAAATACCATTAAAGCAATTATTTTATACGGATTAGTATTCAGTGGCACAAGAATGACATTAGTTTATAAAATAGCTACAAGAGGGCTTAGGTTATAAAATACTTCAACTCCATTCTTTCATTTCTTCTAAAATCATTTAAAGTTATTCTACAGGTGAGCAATGCCTCTTTGGAAAATAAGAGTAAGTCATTCCATATGGATATTTTCCTAATAGCACTAAAAAATGGAAGGAGCTAAATGAGAGTTAATTAGCAGCTTTAGCTTTCTGATTTTATGAGCTTTTTCATATTTTTTGCAGTCAAGACCCCAGAGGACGCCACTGCATGAGAAGGTAGCAGTACACATCCAGGAAAACCCAAAGTATAATGTAATGCATTTGGTGAAACTTGAATTTAGAAACTGCTCCCTTTGGTACAAACCAAATTATTTTTATTTTGTGCAAAATTAGGTCTAAAAGCCTGGCTACAAACTTCAAATTGTTCACCACCCTGCCACCCTAAATCACTTAATTTGATCAGAACGGCAAATGAGAGGCAACAATATCTAATTAGCTATTTAATCCACTATAACTAAACTAGCTTTATTCCAGTCCATTCAAGTGTGGATAATCTGAAGAATCCTTTCTGCATTACATGTTATAGCTAAAATAACACTGATAAAGCAGTTTATCGAGGACAGTTTAAATGTTTTATTATTCAATTAGACTAAGAAAGCAAACTGTCCAGGATGTCATAATTACTTCAACGTATTTTTGCAAAGTAGTTATAAAATTAGAATCAATTGGTTCAGGATCTATGCATTTCTATTCACCTACACACAAAGTAATAGCTTTCTGAGGATTTATTGAAAGCTTCCATTGTTTATGGCATAGTCTCAACATCACACACTATTCTATACAAGAATCTCCATGGAATGGTAAAGAAATACAGCCTACACTTATGCAGCACAATGTGTGCACAGCAAGACATACTTTCAAGTTACATAAAAAAACCTCTTCCATTTTCTAACATTTGAGCAACTGCCATTCACCCTCAAATTTTGTAACAGATGTAAAATATCCTAGACCCTAAGGTATACCAAGAAACACAGACGATGTGAGAACAAGTACAAATGCAAAATTTGATAACACAGTAAATTAATCCTCCCCTTCAGCAGCTTAACCATGAAAAACCTATATCTTGACATTTTTGACTCACAGCTCTCAACCATTCTACAAAAGCATCTTCAAATATAAACTAATATTATTGAGAACTACAAATTACAAATTCCATAAAGGTGCTTCTCTCATAGCACATTTAATTTCCTCCACATCCCAGCCCCTGGTGATCCTTTCATGTTTCAAGAGTTACTTGTTACTCGCTGTGAAGCAGAGAAAGAGATAATCTAGGCATCACACGCCTTGCTAATGTCCTCTTGTACTCTTCAGATTGCAGCCACTCTCTTATGGCCATTCCAAGTTTAGTTTTCAATTACTCAAAATGTCATCATCATCATCATGACAAACAAAGCCATCAACCTATTGCCATGGTACAAATGCCATATGATCTTTCCAGCAAGTGACTGCTCTTTAGTAGCATGGTAACAATGACAGCTAAGGAAAGAAGCAAATTTGTTACTGCATGTGAGACAAAAACTGCTTTGGAGGCAAGAACTTTTAAGTCTTTTGTGCAGGAGTGACATAGAATATAAGCTCAGAACAAAACCCTGCTGTGACATTCAAAGGCATAAAATCCCTTTGTAAAAGTTTCAGGTTGTCTTGAAAGCAAGCAAGACTCCATTTATCACTCCTCCTCAAATCTGTTACATAATGTCACTCCTAATAATCAGAAATCTTTAGTTTCCATTTTAAATATACTTGAAACAGAACCTTGTCAAAATAATTCAAAGACTTCAGCCCCTGAGAAACATCCTAAACCCCACATAACTACAACTCACAACAATAACGTTATCAGTAATTCAGGTAAAGATCAGAGCATATGCATAAAAGAAGGCTCCACCTGTCAGTTTGACATGTTGTCATTCTTTAAGTGAAATAGATCAGCGTGAGACCCTTACCATCATTTTTTCAAACAGCGCAATGATTTCATTTTCTGATAGGGGTTTTAGAGCAAAATCCTCTGCATCCATAGGTGTGGATGACCAATCTGCAGAATGTGATTGCTTCATATGCGGCAGAGGAGGTCTTTCCTTTTTACTTCCTGGAATTCTTATACTGGCGAATCTATCCAACTGAAAAGAGAAAAGTTACACACATACCATTACATACTGTTTCCATTCTATATAACCCTAATAAAGACGGGCAATCTCAGAAGCTAAACACCCTAATTTTTCTGTGGTAACTCACCTGTTACTTAGCTGTCATATGTTAAAGGGTTTTCCTAAAGATACATATAACAGTCAGTTGCCCTAGCACTGAACAGACAGAATTCCATTACATTATGGAGAAATCATGCAGAACGTGAGAATTTTATAGAAAGTTTGGAGGAAGAGATATCTACAAAACCAATTTATAAAGAGTTCTTCTCAACCATTACACACACAATATGAAAAAACAGGCTTATTTACCAAAATCACAGTTTTGAAACGTTTTTTTTGTTACTCTGAAACAGCTACACTCCTGACGTTATAAATGGATATACAGATATGCAAAGAAACTATTTCCTATTAAAAGAGAAGTTAGCCTAACCAAGACACTGTTCTACTTATTTTTTATTTGCATTATGTTATCCAAAACTCTGTGCCTTTCTGTGCTCCGATTATTTAAAAATTCATTTAGGAGAAGCACAAAAACTGCTTTATTAAAGTTAAGTAGGATACTCTCCTGGTTTCACAAATAAACCTCAGGATTTATCACCAACATGAAACAATCACTCTGACTTTAACCTTTCAAGAGACAAAAAAAATTATTTGGAAAAGTGGTTTGGGTTGTGGTTTTTTTTTCAGCAATTAGATATTTATCAACCTTTCCATAAAGCCTTACCAAGTGAAATTTTAAACATTTTCATTGTTACAGCTTGTGTGTTTTAACATATATGGTCAAGGACCAACAGCACACAAAAGCAGCTGACATAATGAGATGTGCTAAAACTTAATTATCTTTGTAGCAGCCTTTTGAACAGATGTGAACAGCAATATTACACTTGTCAACATAGAAGAAAGTTAAGCATTTGATGCTTAAGAGATTTTGGACAAGATTTCAACTACATCAATTGATGTAATCTCAGAAATGCTATGTAAAAATATTCTGAGGCTTCAATACATCTTGAAGATAAGTATCTTGAGATATTACTTAATAAGTACATCAAAGTTACCAAACTATCTGACAAGTGAAGTTATTACAGCATCTGTGGAATTAAGATCAAAGAGAGCAAAGAAAATTAGTAGCAAAGCTTGGGTACAAGTGTTCCACTCTAGTTAGAGCAAGAATTGACAATTAGACACCCAAGAAAAGAGGTTTAGACATAAAACAAAAAGATTTTAATTCCTCCCGTTCAAAATTAAAAAGGAACAGGATTCGGAATGTAGAAATACATTGTAAGCCACTCACATACAGATGGTTGTAGAACATGCAAAAGCAGAAAATTAATATAGCATAAGCATAAAAGAGCTCAGCATTGATGAAGATGCCCTTCAGCATCACTGTATGTATTTTCTGGCTCATAGTTCACAAGCAAGTTTCAGTATCATCTCGTGCACACAAGCAACTCCAGGGAGGGGAGGGGTTCAGGTGATTTGCCTGTCTATGGCCCTATCTATGCAGAGACAAAACATGGGGAGCCTTGTAGACAGCTCAGCCTTGAGTTGTCTATAAACTCCAGGATATCCCTGGCCACTCCCTGGCTGACAAAATCTTATTAGCCATACTTGTATTCTTTTCTTGGCCTCACTTGCATGGTTTAGTTACTTGTTGGGTAGAGTTGATAATGAAGAGTGTTTTGAAGACTGTGACTTCTAACCTGGCAAAGATGAGACAGCCCTTGAAATGGTTCGTTAAGCCAGAAGCACCCTGATAACACGGACCCAAGGTGTCAAGACAAGCACANATGGCCCTATCTATGCAGAGACAAAACATGGGGAGCCTTGTAGACAGCTCAGCCTTGAGTTGTCTATAAACTCCAGGATATCCCTGGCCACTCCCTGGCTGACAAAATCTTATTAGCCATACTTGTATTCTTTTCTTGGCCTCACTTGCATGGTTTAGTTACTTGTTGGGTAGAGTTGATAATGAAGAGTGTTTTGAAGACTGTGACTTCTAACCTGGCAAAGATGAGACAGCCCTTGAAATGGTTCGTTAAGCCAGAAGCACCCTGATAACACGGACCCAAGGTGTCAAGACAAGCACAAGTAATAATTTAAACTGATCTCCTTGGAGCCTTCCAGGGCCAAAGGATGGAAGAGCTCACCCCATGACCACATATATGGGCAAAGGAAGCCCAGGGTTCAACTAACAGAGTGAGGAAGACTATGAACAAACACCGGAAGGGAAAAAGACCCTAATCCTAATTTTATTATGCATGCTCAGACTATGTAAATCAATTCCAGGAACTCCTTAGATTAAGAATGCCCTTTCCAGGAAATTTGAAGAATATGTCTGGTTTTCACGTATATTAGATGGTGTGTTTTGTGAATTCCTTGGAGCACTTACAGAGGAGAATCCCCAGCGCTGCAGTAAAGAATGCCAGCTTCACAACAACTCTGTTGCTATGACCCCGCCGCACCCAGCCTCCTCGGTGAGGAGTGCTGGAAAGCAAGAGAGGTTGGAAGCTCCAAATTTTCTTTCACCTATACCACTTCTCGAGGAGGGAAGTGTACTCTTGGAATATATTTGATCAGGCAGAGCATGCAAGACAAACTGATACTAGGATTATAAGCACATTTAAACATGTGTCAAACAAATTACTTTAAATAATTTTTTTTAAAAGAGTCTAAAAATAAGATTTCCATACATTAGGAATAGGGAATTCACAGCAGTACAGTGAATTCACAACTGTACAGTGTGAGTATGCTACATACATTCTTCTTTTGAATTACAAATTGATAGTGCTTCAGAAAAGGTTAATACTTCTCAATATTCCATACAGGAGAATAATTTCATGGTCCACAGAAAGCACTACATGGAAAGAATAGAAATTTCATTGCTTGGTTGTAATGAAAACCACCACTGAAGCTGCTGGCGATTCAAGTGCATGGAGAAGGAAACAGACAGACAGGTTTTGGTCTGGTTGACTTTGGATTTTTTTAACGTAGTAGAGAAGAGGAAGGAAAAGATGAACAAAAATTAAGTAGGAGAGCACAGAAATTATTAAAGATGCAATTCACAAAATTCTCATTCCTAAGACTAGATCCCCCTGTATGAAAGGCACAAGAAGTCTACTCTCATAAACTTGAATTTAAAGCAATGAGTCGTTTGCATATATTTTAGCTCTTATGTCTGTGACTCCTACCACCAGAGACTGCAACTTCAATAAAGCTGTGTACTTTATTCTGCCAGTTCACATGTTCCACAAGACAGAAGCAGCAAGGCAACTGAAACAAAAACTTAACATCAGAACTTAAACACAGTGAAAAGTAAACCATTGCCAACCTGTGAACATGAGTTACCATGACACTGCTTTTCAGTAGCATTTTAAATTTATCAGCCTGAAGACTCTCAGGGTGCCTCGGCAGAAACTCTATTATGGCCCCTTTACACTGTAATAGAGATTGAAACTGCCTGCCAGTAGTGTTCCATCACAAAGCTCTGTGAAACTACAGCTTCAGAAGTACAGCAGCCAAACCCTAATAACAAGCTCCAGCAGCATATCAGGTGCAATGGAAGTGACTGCATGTACAAAGTAACACTGCTGTGTTACCTTGTTTCCTGCACAGGAAAAAATTGTCTCAATAATCGCTTGGCAGACAAGATATACGAGGGGATGATGAAGTTCTCATATGATTTTAAATAGAAAAAAAAAATTAAAAAATGTGCATGCAGTGCCAAAAAGATTCATGCCACACTTTTTTTATCACCAGTAGTACAAGAATCACTTATTTCAAAGACGTTATCATCAAAGCAATATTTAAATCACACAGGGATTTAATTTTTATTGATTATTTTTTAACACAGACATATTGAAGAAATTTCTTGAAAGAAATCAACTGACACTGGTAGAACATATCAAAAATTTTCTTAATGCCTATTATCCAAATAAAAAAAGAGAAAGAGATGCGTGCAGTGGGATCAAGACTAAAGGAAAGGTTTGTCTCTTAAGACTGTGTGCTAAAAAAGGCCATTTGCACACAAACAGAGGAGCAGAGGACAACAGTGGGTGGTGGAAGTCAAATAATAGTTTCACCTATCTTCCGAAACTCATCACAGGAACCATTAGTCCATCAAAGGTTTATCTCCGAAAGCCCAGATGAGACAAAACAGCAGGTGGGAAGAACATAAACTATCGATTCACAGGAAGAGGCATGCTGTCCATGCTCCTAGGGAGGCTATGCCAGCAAAATCTCTGCCTTATGGTCCAAGAGCAACACCCACATCATTAGTCAACATGATCAGCTCTCCAAAACTCCTTTCAGACAGAGAAGTGTTACTCCTCTAGGGTATAATACATTACAGGAAGAAGAGGAAAAACATTTTGGGATTCTGCAAGACTTTGCTATGTTTAAGTGAAGAACAAGAGGCAGGGTTAAAAGGATGTATCTGTGATTCAGAGAGGAACAAACATGGGAAAATGCAGATTCTACAGCCTTAGATGCAGGCATAGAAGAATACATCTGGCTTCTTATGACCCCTCTGCTTTATACCAAATATGTCATCTATGTGCTGGAATACCTTGTTGGTCAGTTTGGGGTCACCTGCCCTGTCTGCTCCTCCCTGCAAGTGCAGCCTTTCTCTTTCCTGCACCCCCAGTGTGGTACACAAGATCCAGCAGTGGCCTTGGTCTGCACACCAATCCTTGATAGTAACTCCAAACATGAAGTGCTATCACTGCTTGAACAGACACTGGCTGTGAAAACAGGCTGCTAACTTCAGACAGTGCAGTTAGAAGAGACTGCACTGAAAAGTAAACATCACTGAACAGAAATAGTTCTGTTCTAACTCAAAACAGCACAGATACCAGCATTCACAGTCCAAATTATCACAGTAAATTCTCATTAAACACTGTTGGAAGCTGTTCTACAAAGAAATTCTGGTATTTTCTGGCATTATTATTACTGTTTCATTGCTCCTTACTCCCTTTCTCTTTCCCTTTGGGGAAGAAGGAGGGTTAACAGAGAGCATGCGTAATAGGTCTACTGGACAACCCTGACCCTAAACTATGACTGTATCAATGCAACTTGATTAACAAAAGCTGTTTCTTCTTTATAGATTAGATTTATAAAATAAGACAAACCATTTTTTTTTGACCTTGCATATAAAGCTTGTTTCCTATTGCCCAAATTCAGTACAAAAGTTTTCATGCAATGCCTCGTAGGTCTCCAAAGTTAAAAGTTACCACGTACACTGTCCACGTATCTAGCCAGGAAGATTTTATCTTAGAAGGGATACTAACTATACTTAAAGTGATGGATCTAATCAAATATCTCATCACTGGTGGAGCAACCTAAATTTTTTAAGTATAGAAGCACTATGAACATATGCTATATTTCTTTACAAACACTGTTTAGATTGTATTTACTGCAGTGATTGGACCCCAGCATTTAGAAAATAATAGCATCTGTACCATTAGCAGGTATCAGATGGAAGAATTAATTATGTTTATGAAAGATGTGAAAGTTATGACCATGGCCCCATCATAGCCACAACAAAAGTCTACAGCTGAAATATTACCTGAAGTCATGAAAGAAGAAAAAATAAAAATAAAACTCTTAGAAGAATTCACAGAAAAGCTATCCTTTTTTCCAGGTAAGCAGTAGCACAGTACAGTAGTTTTGCCATAGATATGCCAAAAAAGAAGCAAAAGACTAGAGTTCCTTCACCCATCACAGCCTTTGATTCCTTGGTTTTTCTTTTCTTTTTCATTCTTGAAGAAAGGGCTTCCCAGGTTAGACACGAAGCACATCAGTCTGAATGCAAGCTAACTAACTCAACAGCTGCCATACTACATGGATTTGATACTTTTGGCACCAGCTTTGCAATTCCTGTACTTTGATTTAACACAAGGAACAGTGGTGCCTGCAACACGTAAAGCATATTAATCAAGTCATGCAAAACCCCCTCTCATTAAGGTTGAAGCAAACTGATTTATGCTCTTGAAAAAAAGAATAAGAAGCACTACTGTATCTCTTCAAATTCCATTTCTCCAGCTATACCAAGCACATCAATCTACACTGACTTTGTAAGA
This sequence comes from Chloroceryle aenea, assembly GCA_013399075.1. Taxonomy (NCBI): domain Eukaryota; kingdom Metazoa; phylum Chordata; class Aves; order Coraciiformes; family Cerylidae; genus Chloroceryle; species Chloroceryle aenea. The sequence continues at coordinate 193,852 of VWZY01005023.1, read as the reverse complement.
CAGAAATGATAAAATATTCTTCTCTGTTACCATCCCAAACCCCTGTGCAAATCTCTGGGGTGTTCCTTGAGAAAAAAAGTAACCTAAAGGCTCCAAATCAAGTTACTAGAAAGTAACGATCAGCTTGGATGTTTGTTTTCTTCACCACATGAACAGCAAAGCTTCCACCCAAGATAGTTTATGGAGGATGTATTACTAGAGGATGTCACTGCACCACAGGAAAATCTTTATTCTCAAGGGCAAGGAAAGCGATTATCAACATCCTGACTACAGGAAAAGCATTGTTTGCCACAAGTAAGGTGTTACAACTTCTGATACCTTACTATGAAGGGACAGGATTACAGAATTGTTTTGGTTTAGTCTAAACTGCATTACTAGAAGCACTTTCTTCCCACTCCCATTCTCATGCAGAAGCACACATATGGACCATCAAGACACTGATGACAAGCAGTAAGGACAATTTGTCAGTAGAGCTCTGATATGATACAGACAGGTACAAAAAATTTTCTAGATGAAGGCATAAAGACAAAATTATTGCTTAGAGCTTTGCTCTTTTTTACCAAGTGTTCCTCACTCTCTGCCTTCTAGTGGTTTCACTATTTTCCCTTACCAGCAAAAATACTTCACATAAGATCAAAATAATTTATTTTCAATGATTCTGAGTCAAAGACCTCTTAACATCTTTTTCCTCCTTAAAGCTCCAGAAGATTAAAAAAAGCATATTCTTTCTTTGACAGTCAAATTGCTCTGCAAGATTAACTTCTTACTATTTGAGAAATTCCACTGGTAGCAGTAGAGCTTTTAGTAAGAGAAAGACTTGCATAAACCAAGATACACAGAAGAATCCTTTCATTAGAGGACTTCTTATTCCTAATACACTCAATCTCCCAGAAATTATTTTACCTTTCTTGAGAGTAAATCATTCAAATAATGGTATAAAGTGAGAATTTACAGTCTAGGCCTGTGCACAGTCACATCTTCAATGTGTAGAATAGATTTTGTTCTGGATCTGGTTCCTCTATATACCGGTAAGTACGCAGCCTTTCTTATCTTTACAGGAGTTGCTATGAAATCAGTCAACATAACTTTCTGTGACAAGGAATTTCAGTATACATTTCATTTTTATCCATTTAATCCATCTTTTATCCATCTTTTTAATAAAGTTGTGTTTATATTCAGGTTTTTTAATCTTTGAGCCTTACAAACCATTTGTTGGAATGTGGAGCACTTGAGATAAGAAACAGGCTGGCTTCCACAGTGATCTTGCAGGTAGATAATTTCTCACATACCTACCTGCCACTCCTCTGTGGAATAAGATTGCTGTTTCAGTTTGTTAACGGACAACTAAAGGAAGCATGTGTTAACTCTGGAAAATGCAAGGCCTTTCTGGACTTAACAGGAATTTGTCACTAAAAGCAGACAATTGATCAGCTTATCAGGAACAATCCAATACAATTCAAATATTGAAAAGCAGTCTGCATTTTAGATTCAAAATGTTGCTAACTTTCCTAAATTTTTACACAATTTCCTGGTCTCCATTATACAACCATATTTGTAAGAAACAGACTGAGTAATAAAATATAAGTATTTTATAAAGCTTAAATTAACATGCAAGTGATCATACATAAGAAAGGAAATATATTTCATTGAGAGCTAAAAAAAAAAATTAAATACAACCCACAAGTAATCTCAAACCTTCAATTTCTTTATCTTCTGTAATTAAAACTTTCCGCCTTGTCACAAAAGGAATTTTGAGAAAATACCTGTCAGTTTTGTGCTTAGTATGACATGTCAAACACTCTGCTCTGAGCCATGTCTTAGTTGCCAAGGACTCAGTCAGTAATATTAGCCATTTCCCAGAATCAGACACAGAAAGATTGAACTAACAGAAAACTTAGAGGGACAAAAAGTTAGCAAGCATACCCTTGACAGTTCAAGATGAAGCTGCAAGTGAATAAAATACCCACCTTTAAAAGCATGTGCCACTGCAACATTTGATAAGAAAGAAAGAAAGAAAGAAAGAAAGAAAGAAAGAAAGAAAGAAAGAAAGAAAGAAAGAAAGAAAGAAAGAAAGAAAGAAAGAAAGAAAGAAAGAAAGACCCAACCACCACACACCAGAGAAGCAACCAGCAAGATCCTGTGCATCCAGTCTATAAACCTTACATGACACTACCAAAATTAACCTCTGATTCACAAAAACTACTTTTGCTGTGAGAAAATTGTGAACATTTCCTTCAACCCTCCAAGATAAAGCACAAATTTATAGACTCAGAGTTGCATTATGAACTCATCACGCTCAAGTTTCTTAATAGTCATTTCCAGCTCATGAAACTCTGCTAAAGAAATAGCAACAGATGATTTAAGTCAATCTATGCATGACAGATGGAGGCAATGTGTTCAACACTACTAACTCTACACACCTAAACAACAATAACCAGACCATTGGCTCCTAAGGTAGAAAACAGCAACATTTCTCATCAGAGGGGTTTGCACATCGTCCAGCATAAACTCTTTACACTTTGGCTCTCAGTTATGCATAGAAGTACTTCAGCAAGAAGGGTGGGTAACACAAACATTCTGTAAATGCCTACAGAACATTACCTCCTAGGTAAACTGAAATATTTTGTAAAATGATCCACTAAAAAAACCCCACACTCTTCTTACCTACAAAATAAATCCTTTCACTATTAAGTAGGTAACTTCAACAGTAAGTAAAAAAGCTCTTTTGTGATACAGAACATCATCCGCCGTTCAAGACACAGATGAAGTTTGAGAAACAAAGCATTAGCATGACACTGAATATACCTAACATTGTTTACACCAATCATTAATGAGTTTTACAAGCAACTATTAAGTTTGTTAAACATGCAGTCTGCTCTAGGCAAACCTGCTTCAGCAGAGAGGTTGGACTAGGTATCTCCAGAAGTCCCTTCCAACCCCTACCATTCTCTGGTATTTTAAGCCAGCCATGCAGCCTACGTAACTTTAATATTAAGCATGCAATCAGAGATGCTTTAACTATAGCACATGTAAATTGGCACACAAGCTCATTTAGCCCTGATTAGAGCATATTTCAATGCCATACATAGATTTTTGCTACTTGCAGCGAGTATGTCAGAGGTAACAGTTTAGTGAGTCTTTGTCAATTACCTAAATTAACTTTCCAATTAAGACAGTTTCTTGTATCAATACAGTTATTTCTATTGCATTAGCAGTAAGGTATATAGCTTAGCATAGCCAAAAAAAACCTTTAAGTTTTCTTACCACATCATCTGTCAGTGTCTTGATATTTAAGTGCTGTAAATCAAACAGGAAACCATTCATGTCACAATTGTGCAGGAAAAACCATCCAAAAACCCAAACAAAAAAGCAAGTCTCATTTACTGTTATACAACATAAGACACAAGTTAAACAGTATTAAATCATGGTACTTGAAGTAATAATTTCTGGGTAAAATGTACTTTGTCAGCTTACAGCACATAGCAAGCTACACAAAATATATAGCTGATTTAAAAACAAAACAGAAAACATACCCAAAAGAAACAAACAAAAAAGAGAAAATAACCTGGAACATGATCCTTCAACAGAATAATACCAGAAGAATATGAAGCAAGCACAGCCTGAAACAAGCTGCATTTTATTATATTTTATAGCTAAATATACTAGAGCATAAGACCTGCTCATGTTTCAGCTACCAGAATTGGGTCTTCTCAAAATGTCTGTGAGGACATCACCAAAGAATCAGTCCAGAGATTTTAAATTCAAGAACGTGATGTTTCCTTCAGTTCAAAACTATCTGCCAAGCTGTAGCACTGAAACAACTAAGACTGTTGACTGTTGTTGTGCTTTGGTCAACGAAGACCTGAACAACACTGGCAACTGATGAGTCAGTGCCATAGGGGCCCCATTTATTGATTTTATGAAGAGGATGAGAACATACTTGGCAAGGAAGTGGGAAGAATGTGAAGTCACACACTTAGCGAGATAGACTTTTACCCTATTCTTAGACTCTCCTCACTGTCTAATGTACAAAGCTGGGCAACAGCTACAGCAACTGTCAATGGCTACATCCAAATTAATCAGATTTGGAAACTCTTGTTTTGTCTTCAAGTCAACAATATCCAGCCATCATTTCTCATGACATCTTCTCTGGCTTTTCCAGATGCATATGATGAATGGCTATGAAGTTAAAAATAAAAAGCAACACTCTATACTCAGTGACACAGTATTAAGTTCTACCTTCATGTATATTCACAGTAAAGAATCTTACTGTCATACAGAAGAGGATGATCTTACATTGCACATGCAAACAGTAGCACATACAAAGGGTTAATCTACAAGATAGAGTTTAACAAGTTAAGCTATTGGCTATATAATTACTACAGGCAACTCTGGGTAGAGAGAGTGAAGTGAACCAAAGAAATTAGAAATGCCATTTAATTGAATCAACAGTACTAGTTTGATCTGTTGTGTTATTATATTTATTTCTCTCTATTTGCATATGCATATTTATAAACAAAACTCCATCTAAATGCCATGCAAGCAGTCCAGGCAAACAGGACCAGAATTCAGGACAATGCCATCCTCTCACATGGGACTCTAGTCTCATGTCTTGAGCATCTTTTGAACATTTTTTCCATCAGCACTACAGCTCAGAGTGGGTTGGAAATGGCTTGGGAAGTGTTTTGGAGGACAACCCTAGTACAGTATAGGGCATGGTCTGTATCATCTAAAAGTTTTGGTGCTATAACAGAAAGGGCAACATCTCCATTCTCCACCAGTGCTGTTTTCACCATCACATTAGTACAGAGTGGCATTGCATATTTGACTTTCTGAATGAAAACATGTTTAAAAAGAGTATGGTAGTTGAACTGAGATCATGCCTAGCAGGGAAGGATATAGTCAGTATGCCAGAGAGGCAGACTAAGTCACAGATGGAATTTGAAGACAGACAGGCACCCAGCCATACACCCCAGCTGATAAAAGAGGAGTTCTATTCATGCAAAGTAACAGGATCTCAGGCAGCTAACTGGAACTTTGACACACCCTCCATCACGCTGAAGTACTTGAATGTACAAAAAAAAAAAAGTATCCCACAGCCTGGTATCTAAATCCTCTTTGGATCTTCATTTTTGCCTTCCTTGAAGAAAATAAACAAAACCAGAGGGCAACGTTCATTCAGTGCAATGAAGCTGATCAGGGGTCTGGAAAGCATGCCTTGTGAGGAGAGGCTCAGGGTACTGTGGCAGTTTAGCCTAGAGAAGAGGAAACTGAGAGACCTCATTGCTCTCTACAACTACCTGAAAGGAGGTTGTAGTAAGGCTGGTGTTGGTCTCTTCTCCCAAATTACTAATGAAAAAATGAGAGGAAAGGCCCTCAAGTTGCATCAGGGGAGGCTTAGATTGGATAATAGGAAGAAATTCTTCACTGAGAGAGTGGTTAGACACTGGAACAGGCTGCCCAGGGAGGTGGTGGAGTCTTCATCCCTGGAGGTGTTTAAAAAACCAAGTGGATATAGCACTTGAGGCAGTGGTCTAATAGACAGAGATGTTAGGATGAAGGTTGGACTTGATGATCCTAAAGGTCCTTTCCAACCCTAATGATTCTATGATAAAACACCCCTCCAAATCACCACACACATATACAGCTTCGTTGATAGATTAAGAAGAGCTTAGAGCCTACACATAGCTATAAGAAAAAACAAACCAAATAAAATAAAATAAAATAAAATAAATAAACAAAACCACACATAAACCAAAACAAGGACGATTTAAATCAGATGCCATGAGATTTAAAATAACTGGCCAACTTAAGCCTGAATGCAAACGAAGACTAAGGATGTACATATAATCACATAATCCCCACTCTACCTTTTTAAATTGGAAAGTGCAAAAGCACTTATCGTACACTGCCATTAATTTATCACCAAAAAAGATTCACCACTAGCTGGGTATTAGCTGATTTTTCCCCAAAAGGCTGTTCTCCAGCAGAAATACAACCAGAAGAGTGAAGTAGGGATGGCAAGAAAACCTGTAGACTCATTTAGAGAGAAGTAAATTGGATGATTACAGTGAACACTATTACTTTAGGATCTCCTTTGTCACAATATTCCCCGAGTAATTTTGCTACCTCAGTCTGCTCGCGCAATTTAGAAACTGCTGTATAACCCCACAGCGTTTCCTACTTTTAATTTCCTATACACTGCTTCAGCATTTATTTAATGGTTTTATCACACACACTCCCTCTGTTGCTTAGAAAGCAGTCTGAAAAGCAATCAGGGGAAAAATTATCTTACCATGACAGTTTCCACGCGGTGATATTCTTTAGACATTGACGAGTTAAACTCAAAATTGGTGCTTACAGGTAGGATTATATTACAAAATGCTAGAACATAGCACTAAAATTTAATATCATAACCCACAGTGTTAATTCATGCCAACAAAAATAACAGCATGAGGAATTTACAATTTTACAAAGCCGCAATAAAGTGGTTTAGGTAACATCTGTTGAGCAATCATTTCTTTAAAAGACTAATTTAGATTCAAGGTCTTGCACCGCAGCATAACTGCAGCGATAATTCAGTCACTTTGTAATTAAAGATATTGACACAGATCTGTCTTACCTTTCTACTCTATGCCAGAGAAATGGAAGTGCTTTTGCTCTTAACTACATCTTTCTTTGATTTACAGATACTGTTAAATGCAAGTGTTAATTTGTCTATTCTTAACAGATTGCTGCAAACAAGAAAGCCTTCTTGACTCTCATAAATTTCATAAAAGAACTCAATCAGAAACAACCTGAAAGTCACTGAAGACAGGTCAATAGAATACTGAAATTAATAGTAACACCTCTAACTTGAGCTAGAAAGTTGATCTTTTGAAGACTAGGGTCTGCAAGATGTAGTTCCAATAAAGTTCAAATAGAAGTCATGTCATCTTTTATAATTTCCAAACACTTCTCATGGCGGAGAGGGAGGAATCAAGAAGTGGCAAGCAACCACTTTTTACCCTGATCACTCATCAGATTTCAGAAGTTTCCAGCTCAATGTACACACAGAGAACAGGTATAATCTCCACCATCCTTCATTTTCTCGATCAAGCCCTAAACCTCAAGGGTGAATGTAAGAGCTTTCAATATGCTGAAGTACCATAGAATATCATTTACTGTTTTAAGAGTCCATCTCTTCCAAAACTTTGAACCTGCTGAACAAAGTCAAGCTGGTATGTGCTTCAAAATCAACCATCACTCACAAAAAAATTTGAAATGATTCTGTAAAGTAAGAGAGAACTGAGGCTTGCAGCTCACTTCTGAGAATCTAGTTTATTCAGAAAGACAGTACTTCAAGGTCACATTTGATTGGAATCAGTCACAGTAAGTGCTTAGCCTAAAGATACTTTCTCCCTCTCCAAATTAAGTGTGTTTTAAAATGAGGTATTTTCCTCCTGCTAAACAAGAATTTTCTTCGGAAGAAAAACAGACCAAAAAAAAAAAAGGAGGTATATGTTAATGATGTCAGCTAACAATCCAATTTCACCTCCAGGTCTGTCAGATAATCAAATTCTTTTTTTCAGATTAGCATATCTCCCATGACAGATCAATAAGTTCCATTGATTGGAAGGGTCCAACCTGGAACTTATTTTAAAGCCTTTCGCACTGAGGAAAATTAGACTAATACCATCTGGATGCCTTAAGTTCACTGAATCTAACGACCAATTTCATCCACATTTCACAGGCATACAAGAGATCAACAACATAACACAGGAGACATGAAGTGTGGCACTGTAAGTATCCCAGCAGAGAAAAGGCTACGGCCTGTATCTAAGGCTAGATTACAGAGAATTTAAAGAGGTGAGCACAGTTTTATGTATTCTGACACAAAACTAATTTAACTAATAAAAGTATATTGAAAATGTATTATGAGAAGAGTTAGATGTGAACAAGTCAACACAGATAGAATAGATTCATTCGAGTTGAAAAAGACCTTTAAGATCATCAAGTCCAACTTTTAACCTGACAAGTCCATCACTAAATCATGTCCCTAAGCACCACACCTACACATTTTCAAATACCTCTTCCCTGGGAAGCCTGTAACAACGTTTAAAAACCCCTTTGATGAATAAATTTTTCCTAATATTCAAACAAATCCTCCCTGGCACAACTTGAGGCCATTTCCTCTTTTCCTATCACTTGTTACTTGGGAAAAAGAGACCAAAAGCCACCTCACTACAAGCTCCTCTCAGATAGCTGTAGTGACCTACAAAGCTTCCCCTCAACCTCCTTTTCTGCAGGCTAAACAACCCCAGCTCCCTCAGCTGATTCCTATAGTACTTTCTCTTTAGGCTCTTCACCAGATTTGTTGCCCTTTTTGGGCATGCTGTAGTGAGGGGACCAAAACTGAACACAGTGTTTGAGGTGCTGCCTTACCAGTGTTGAATACAGGAGGACAATCACTTCTCTACTCCTGCTGGCCACACTTTTTCTGATAAAAGTCAGGATGCTGTTGGCCTTCTTGGGCACCTGGGCACACTGCTGACTCATGTTCAGCATTTGGGTCTGCTGAACTTCATACCATTGGTCCAGCCTGGCCCCTTTGGTCCAGCCTGTCCAGATCCCTCTGCAGAGCCTTCCTACCCTCAGGCAGATCAACTTCCCCACACAACTTGGTGTCATCTGCAAACTTACTGAGGATGCACTCAGTCCACCTCCCTTTGATCCATCTCCTCCTCAAAAAATAAACTGGTCTTGTAAGACAACAGGAGGTAGACAGGAAGTAGAGTTTACCAGTCTTAGATTTAACCACTGAGTGATAAACATTCTATATTACAATAACATTCTATATTACAATAACTTAGGGCAGAAATTTATGAAGGGATAGAAAAGAGATCACATTTGTAAACATAGTTTACATAAAACAGAGTCAAAATGCTACTTTTTTTAAGAAATATTCACTTCTGACTCTTCTTAAGTCACCCGGTGAGCTAATGGCACACATAAAATACAATCCAGGTTTGGAGAGCTATCATCCTTCACTCCCTTATAACCCCTCCACGGGGAAAAAAAAAAAAAAAAATTGCTTTAAGACATTAATTGAAGATGAGAAGCAGGACTGTGTTCTAAGGTCAAATACTTTTGAAAGTTGCAGTTTGACAAGGCATTCTCATGAATTAAGGATACTCTTAGTCATCCCTGCTTAAGGAGTTTCAAAAAAGGGATGGAGAGAAGAGGGAGAGCACAAAACAAAACAAAACAAAACAAAACAAAAAAATTGGAAAACCTCCACGCCCATATGATGATCATATACCCTACAGAGCTAAGTCAGATAACCAAATTAAACTCCTTTTATTTTCTGTAGCTGGGTCAAAAATCAACATTGTGACCTCAAAAAGCCACTCAGCTGATACCCACATCTGCACATGCTCACAACCACTCTTGCCTAGCCTGTTAAGCACAGACAAATATCAGACAAGCTCATCTGCACCAAAGAGAAGGCCTTCTTTCACTGGAAAGCTAATCAGACTTCATCTAAGAACAAAAAAGAAAACAATCCCACAATGGTTTGTATCACATACCTGGCAGGGTTATACTCCCTATAAATTACTGCATCTCTAGTTAGGAAACCAACCTCTTATGGTTAGGAAAAATAAAAAGTGGAGATGATGGCAACATCCTATTTCTGTTTTGACACATTATTAGGAAAAAAAGTGAAAATTATTGCAATATCCTATTTGTGTAAGAATTTAGCAGTTAAACTATCAATATTAAGTAAAACCTCTTGTCTCAGTGCCATTGTTAGTCTCAGACAGATACAAATCCATGTCTCCCACTCACCACTGGAATAATCCAACCATCAAATCATATACCAGTAACATTATCTGGCCTTTCAGACTGGGCAGACCATACAGGCTTTTACTCATTAATTCTATACTAAAGTATGTCCAGCCATGACACCTGCATGACTAAAATGCCTCACCCTCAGCAGATACATAGCCATTTACAAAGACAAGCAAGCAGTTCTTGGTCAGTTTCATATATGTCCATTCTAACATGCAAGAACAGGGACAAGGTGTCGTGGGTTCAAGCAGCAATCTGTCCAGCCACAATATGAAAAGGATTCCAGGAAACAGGAATGCCAGGAGCAAGTTGTGACCTTCCAGAACAGGTTTGGTCAGCTTACAGTTTGATATCATTTATTGACTAACTTCTTTGAATCTGTGCTCAAGTGCCAAACACTCAAATACTGAAAATCACACAGACACACCTTAGAATCGAGAACCTACGGTATGTTATACATTACAGTATCTCCTTTGTAAGCACTTAACACAGCTTATAACAGGTAAGCTTAGCGTCAGCTGAACAAAGACTAACCTGTACATCACCTAAATATGAGGATGGGATGTATCTGATAGTTACAAGAATATGTTTGTCCTGACTTTAATACTTGGAAATGTCATGATGTCCAAACAAAAACTGGCCATTTCTGGGTGCTTTTTAGATAAAGTACATCCTACAGACACATTGTGTTGTGGACATCTATTAGCTGTTCCCAGTTTCCTGGTGTGCTATTTGGCTAGCATAAAAAAGCTTGTAAAGCTTTTAAGAGCAAGGCAAGGGAGAACTTACTGCATCCCTTAGAGTCAAAGGGTCAGCTTTTCACTATACAGATTTCGTTACCAAAATAAAAAAAAAAAACGTTCTATTCACAGCACTATCATCTAAGAACTAGAAGACTGTTCTGTTCTTACACCTGCAACTAACAAATGGCCAAAAATACAATAAAGCTTTATGATGAAGAGAGACATGAAAACTTGCCACCAAACAAGCCGAGTCCTTTCAGACAGGCAGGCAAGTAAGAGGCAAGCCAGAGCGGGCAGGCTCACCCTTCGAAGCCGAGCTGAAGTCCACGGCGCCGTTTCGTAGCCCGTCTATAGCCACTCAGCTGCCCAGTCTCTCATGGGGCTCCATGTCACTGGCAGGCCCCGGGTGACCAGGCCAACCGCACGATCGGGCCCCCTCGGCACGGGCCCGGAAGGAGCTCACCCCGCTGGCCCGGGCCGCCAAGCCCACACCTCCGGCTGCCCCGAGCACCCGGTCCTAGGAGGGTGTGGAGACGCTTAAGATCAATTTGCACTTACGAATTTGGGCTTCCTGCCGTCCGCCGCCTCCTCGGGGCCGCCAGCGGTCCCGGTCCCGGGCAGGCCTTTCCGACGGAGCCCCTTGTTCTCCCGCCCGCCGCGACTCGGTGGCGAAGAAGGGGCACAGTAATGTGGCCG
>VWZY01005023.1:142035-182417 GCA_013399075.1 Chloroceryle aenea | reverse complement strand
TCTGCCCCCCGCAGCCAGTCCTGCGAAAATACCTGCAAAAGGTGCGTAAACCCCTGCGCTTTGAGCTCCCACCGCCTCCAGCTAAGACACTTCACCCCTTCAGGATGGTTTTATTTCTCTCCCGCACCCAGGGTCTGGAGTTCACAGGCGCTGGTCTTAGGAGTAAACACTGAAGCAAAGAAGGTGTTCAGCAGCAATGCCTTCTCCCCATCCTCGGGCTGACACCTCATTCAGCAGGGGGCCCACACTTTCCCTGTTCTTCCTTTTGCTGCTGATACGTTTGAAGAAGCCCTTTTTATTCTCTTTTACTTCCTTTGTTTAGCTTTAGTTCTAAGAGACCCTTTGGCGTTTCTTGTTGCTTTCCTATGCATCATGACAACTTCCCTATAACTTCCCTATAGTTCTCCCAAGTGAAAAGTCCCTTCTTCCATGAACTATAAATTTCTTTCTTCCATGAGATTTCCTTCAGAAGCTCCCTGCTCATCCATGCAGGTCTCTTAGCACGTCTACTCCATTTTTTACTCAAGGGATGTACCTTGGGCCTGGAGGAAGTTCTATTTAAAAACTGACCAACTTCCTTGGGTTTCTTTACCTTCCAGAGTCTTAGCCCATAGGATTTCTGCAAGTAGATCTTTGAGTACCAAATTAGCTCTGTGGAAGTCCAAGTTTGAAATCCTACTTATTGCTCTACTTCCCCCTTGTAAAATCCTGAACTCCACCATGTCATGATCACTGTCACCAAGGCTGTTGCCAACCTTAATGTCCCCAGCCAGTCCTTCCATTATTTGTTAATACAAGGTCTGGCAGTGCATCTCTTGTTGGTTCCTCCACTTCCGCATTAGAAGTGATCATCGATGCACTGCAAGAGCCCTTTTTACTGAACTTCTAGAAGAAACCTTCTTGACTTTTCTTCTAGAAGATCTGATCACCCAACATGGAAGGATGGGATGGGTCCCTCACCTGCTTGGCCAAGGGTGCCCATTTCCAAAACCTGTTTTTTTGTTAAAAAGTACAGCTTCATATATAGAGCAGCTTTGATGAGTGAAAACTGGTTCATCTATTTCTATATAACTTTTCAACACAGCCCCCTTTTTATTTTATATATATGTATACCTTTTTTATCTCTTTTATATCTATTCAATATTTTTTATAATATAAACATTTTACACCATTTTGCTAGTACTGGGTTAAGAAAGCAGAATAACACAGGAGAGACGTAGGCCCGGTTCAGAACAATGTCAGTATTGCTATCGGCCTCTTCAGGCCAGGATTGTGTTTCGTGATGGACACAGTCTTTGTGCAGGAGCTGTTAACTGGACTAGCGAGGCCGAAAGAACAGCCCTACCTGCATTCTGTATCTATTTACTGCAGTATGTTGGTTTCTGTCACCAAAAGACCTCCAAGACACTGGTTTATGGGGAAATAAAGACAGAAATAGCAATTTCATTATGCTGTGGACTAGCGAACTGTATATGCTTTAGAGAGTAATTAAATTCTTGTTACTACAATCAATACCTTGCATTTATCTTCATCTTAAATTGAAAGTACTTAGAATAATAATGCAAACTGGAGGCTTATATAGGGAAAAACTCATTTTCAAATCTCAGTGTTAGGTGTCATTAAGAAAAAGACTAACGCTCAGCATTCGTATCTCTAGAGTATTTTCTAAAAGAGAACAAGTTTCCTTTTCCTGATGTTATTCAGTAAAAAATGCTTGGGTTGTCTTGAATGCAGTGAAAACAAAATACTCCCTCAAACAAATGGATTCACTTTTTTTCCACATAATTTGAGTGGCTTTCATTCCAGTGCAGTGATATGAAAAGAATAAAGATCTCAGTTCTTCAGTATGACTTACACAGTGACCTACAATATGTAAAATATCTAACACTACATCAACTCTGCTGAAATGTAGCAGAATTCAACCCCACACTGGACCTTTGCAGGACAGGAGTTTAACTCTAGGGAGCTGTGGGGCTGTGTAGAGTAGATGCTGGGATTCCTTGTATACATTAAACTGTTTGTTCTTTGGCACATTTCTATAGATGTTTTGTAAATTTATATTGCAAGTCTTTGTGGAGAGTATAATTAGCACAACACTGTTTAATGTCATGGCTAATGATTTCCTGGAACATTCGATTAGAAAATTAATCAGCCTATGTATGCATATGATAAAGCTGTTTAAATTGCACTGTAGTAGAACACAATGGCTTGTGCCAGTATATCACTTTCAAGGTAGCGTATTGCAGTAGTAGAGGAACACTGAAGGGAATAATTTATCAGACATTTTACTAAGCCAAAAATAAATGTTAGTACTTTTGATCAACTATTATTATTTTATACTACCCCTCTTGTACTTGTAGGTGCTTCACAGAACCAGTACACTCTTCCAACAGTTTAGCTGGCCAAGATTAATCATGTCTGAGGAAAAAAAGAAATGAATCAGTAATATAAGTGTGAAGCGACTATATTTAGTCTTAACATGCTATTGTCTGGGGTATGCATATATCTTGGCAATTTTGCATTATTTTTACATAATTTCTCAATTACAAAACTCTGACGCTAAGTATGTAAAGTTAAGCAGAACTGATATTTGCAAAACTAGTCCTTTAAGACTGATGGATTTAATTAGGGTTGTCCTATTCCATTTTTTTTTTTATATGTATACTGTGACTCAGTTTTTAAACCACCCCTCATAATATTAGTTGTTCCAGGGAAGGAGTTTGTCAAATAAATCCCCTTGTTTGTAAGCTGTCTTTTGACTGAGTTTAGGCCATCCTCTGTATTTCATTTGGAGATGCATATCTCTTTCCTATAAGATGATAAAACAGTTAATTAACTGTTCTTTAATTAGATTCATCCTCTAAAACTGTCACATAAAAGTTATGAAGGACTGTGTGAGCAATGCTGTTGGTTTTATACAGCAAACATTTAGAATATAGAATATTCATAAGTCATACCAATTGAATAAGAATTTTATACCTTTCCTAACACCTTATTTAAACAGTTAATAATATTGTTACACCAAGTTATATGATTATTAACTCACAGTGCTGATAAAACTTATGTTGGAAAACATAAGTTGATTCATGTCTTACAGAGATAATTGATGTTGTTTTATCTAAGGAACTCTTTAATAGTTGCATTTTCATATTGCAACAGCGGTCACTAATAATGGAAATGTATTACAATATAATAGCCTTAAATGTAACTTATGGATAAGATGTTAGTTAATTTTCACAGCATGGGTGGTCTGCAAAGCATATTATTCCATTATTAAGATAATGGGTAGATACAAACTCAAATTGCATGTCTAGTCTATTAACTTTACTAAGGAACCTGGCTCTTAACAACTTTATTATGCTAATAAATGAACACATTTATGTTACAGTTATGAGAAAATTTATTCTCTGTTCAAATGCTAAAGCTTTAATGAAGAAAATATACAATGTTGGGGTTTTTTCCTGTAAAACTAACAGCTAGAATTCTTGTGGCTTTTTTGGACATCATTTGATTGTCATTTAGTCAGTGTCATTGCCATGGTACTTGTGTGTGTTATCCCTGCTATCTGTTTGGGGCACAGAGTAGGCAAAATGAAAATCCATAGCTAGAAGTCTGTGCTGGAAGATCGTGGTTATCAGTCACAAAAAGGAAGCAACTAGAAATTTGCAGTACAGTAAGACACGAGACTGAAGTTCTTACAAAGGAAAAAGCTATTAGATGCTTTCTGATGTACAGTTATAGTTATGAACAGCTACAGAATTACAGGGCTACTAAAATGTAACAAAACAGTTTTGCATTTAATAGCCTTACCATAAAGGTTTGCATTTTTCTATTGCTTAAGCTTCTGATGAAGAAAACTTCTGTTTGGTATGAATCTGCTTAAAGGGAACCTGAGAACAGAATTTATGCTAAACCCTAAAAAATAGTAATTTTCTTTGAGATTCTTTGGGTTCTTTTTTGGTAACAAGATAGTTTTACTCACGAGATACTTTAAGAATGTATGATGTCACTTGTCTTACAATGCTTCTTTTTTAAAATCCTGCTCTTACTCTCATCTCTCTGACTGCCCAGTGTGCCACATACAGTTGGAATTACTCAACTTCATTCACTGGCACCCTGACAGACAAACACGCATGCTAGTTACTCTTTGTCCAATCCTTCTGAATATTTTAGGTTAAAGTAGGGCCTAGTGATGGGACGGATATTTAAAGAAAATGCTGTCATACATGGTATTTCAAACTGTCTGTAGAGACAGGCAGCTTTCCATTTGGATGACAGTCTTGGTAAAGTTGTGCCTAGTCAGATCTCTTGGCACATATATTTCCTGTGGTTTAAAAATCTCTGAACTAGTATCTTCTGAAAACATTTATTTTCTTCCCTTTCTCATAAAAAAAAAATAAAAGGGAAAAAGCATTATGGTTTTATTTCTTGCAGTTCATCTCTGCTACCAACAGAAATACTTTCAGAAATGAGAATCTTGTTGACTTTGATCCTGGGAGTTTATTGATCATTGTCTTGGTCTGTCACACCTGCACAACAGTAAGTATCAGTGTTAAGTATTGATGCAATGTGTATCTTGCACCCATTAAAAAAAATATTCAGGTTTTAGAGAAAAACAAAGGACATCAGGGCTCTTTTTCAGTTATGTATGGTGGTGAATTCCAGACACTTAAATAAGATGTAATTAAAGAACTCAATTTTAAATAAAGCTTTCACTGAGATTTCTCTTTAAAATACTTTCATACATTTTTTAGTTATTACATGGGAGTTGTTACTGAAGAAAACAAACAAAATAAAAAAAAATAATCAAATGGTTTTAGCAGATTCTGAAGGTATAGCTGTATAGCTGTCTTTACTCAAGAATGTAGAAATGAGAAAGGCATCCCTGAAGACAGCATATGTCACAATCCTGTTATTGATTTTAAGCCAGTCATAGCTTTTTGAAATGTCAAACAAAATTTTACATGCAATGGATTTATTTTCTCTCTTTTCTAGGTGGAATTTAAATTAAAGACTTTCAGAAGCAGTTGTAGTCTGAATAGCACCATTCTTCTTTTTGAAGCTTTCAAAGTCACCCTGCTAAAGATGAGGTTATAAGTCGGAAAGTAGTTTCCTTCATCAATTTATTGTGGATTACATGTTGCTAATAATTTTTCACAAAATATTTTAGGCCAGACTCCCATTCAGCTGAGGAAATTTAATATAACTCCTGCACGATACTGCCTAGATGGGGAAAAATCAGTAAAGAAGTCCATTATATAGTTCATCAAATAGATCTTTATGAGGATATTGGAGATGTGATTTGTGGCACTATTTAGGATACACTGCATACTACATTATTATAAAGTTCAGGTTTGTAATTTAATTATGGACCAAATTATCTTCAGTTCTAACTTTAGTCAAAGTGACTAGACCAAGCCTGACAGCTGATATAAATTATAAATGGTAAGTTAGTCTGAGTGTCATGGGCTGCAATAAAGGCTATGTTACGTAATTTTATTCTTCGTGTGGGATTTTCAGAGCTGCCTAAAGAATTAAATGAGCTGTTCAAACCTTGCCTATTCTACCATTATGCTATTAAATGTTCCTAGTAAAATAATTGCAAATAGCTAATTTTTCCCAAAAGAAAATAACTATGTTTCCAGAGAAGATAATGGTGATGAAGTTTTTTGTGAATGTAAGGATCCATAGCAGAGTGATCAAGCATTGAGATTTCTCAGGGCACTTACTCTCAGGTTTTTAAGGCTTATGTCAGAATGTGGGGATGTAATTATCTTCCATTACTTCCTGATAACTCTCTGAATTCCGCATAGCTTTCCTTTTTTAATATACTTCTGTCTTTTTTTTTTTATGATTGACTTTCCAAATTTCCTTCTGAGATTCTTTTATTTTTACTTGTGATAATTTATATTACTTTCTACTAGGGTGTGACACTGTCTACTTTCAAAGACCTGCATTTTCTTTTGACAGATGTATTGTTTTCAGAGAGAGAGATAAACACATATATGTATGTGCATATATAATGCTTTTTATGAGTTAGTTATGTATTGAGGAAGTCTCAAAATTGACTATAATTTGTTTATATAGCTTTTATTTTTCTCTGACTGATTTTCTTATTCTATTCCATCTTTAAGTTTCTCATTCTAGTTTTTCCTCTTGCAAGAATAATAGATATAATCATATAATGGTTGCTGCAACTTAATATTCAGCTACGGTAAGTACTGTACATGTACATTAAGAAAAATGCTTCTTCATTTAAAAAAAAAAGAAATATGGGAAATTTCTGAAATATATCATAAATGAAACATAATCAGCAATTTTGTGGGCAACAGAAGTCACACTGTTGCTATTCAATCTGCTTATTACTTTTAGATCCTGTGTTCTTTCTTCTTTCAGTGAACAACTGTATTTTTAATGGCTGTATTTTTAACAGCACGTGTAGTCATACACTTCTGCAAAGAGAGTGCAACGTGCTACCTTTCTTATCGTATATAGAAGCTTCATCTCTTGTCATAGGAAGAAGAAAAATGCAATTGAAGGGTGTATGTTGTATCAGAAGGACTCTTCCAGCACAGCATTTCTACTAGGCTGTTTCTTCTAAAAGTTTCTTAAGTGGTAGTTTTCCTGACAAGTGTGAATCAGAGTAAACTTCAAAGGTTTCCATTTTCCTTCAGTTATGTTCTAATAAATGAAATCTGCTGGTTAAGAAAAAGGAATGCTTTCACTTATCTGTACAAAATGTTTCTGCAAAAACGAGGGAGATGATTATGTTGAGTTGTGATATAACTGTTCTCCTATAAGACCTAGAGATGTAACTAACTCTCAGGTATTTGTTTGGCAGAAAAGGCAGATGAAAGGATTTGTATTGTAGTCATTACAGGAGTGCCTTTCAGCTGGCAGTAGTTGACAATAGTCTCTCAGGATATTTTCCATTCATTGTACCACAACATGACAGAATGGAGACTTCTGAAACCAAAATGTAATTGCCAAGACAAAAAACACAGAGCAGTTGACATGGTTCCTGTTACCCTATAAAGAAAATATAGAGAGCAAAATCACAGTCTCTGTGTGTCAGGGCATGGTGAGAGCCAGCTCTCCCTAAGGGATGGGGAACTGAGGGAGATACTACAGTCAGCAGGGCAAGGGACCTCACTAGCCAGGGCCCATCTCACCCCCCCCAGTTGAGGCATCAAAACCAGCTCAGGAATGGTAGCCAGGTTCCACCAATAGTCAAGACCATCAGGCAAGTTTGTGGTGATAAGGCAGGTCTGAGGTCAAGCCAGAAGGTCAAGAGAGGTCCAGGGAGTGTAATGAGGGTCTAGTGATGAATGGGTGTGGTGGGTTGAACTTGTCTGGGGGTCAGGTGCCCACCAAACCACTCTAGCCCTCACGCCCTATCCTGCTTTCTGCAGGACAAAGGAGAGAAAATAAGATGGAAAAAACCCAAATCAAACCAACAACCCAACTCATGGGTCATGATAAAGGTTGAGTTGAAAACTAAAAACAAACAAACAAAAAAAGCATAGGAAAACAAAGAGTTAAAGAGTTATTCTTTACTTCCCACCATCAGTCAATGCCCCTTTCCCAGGAAGCAGGGCTCTGGANATGGGTCTCAGCAATCTGCCCTAGGTAGAGATGTCCCTACTTGTGTAGGGAGGTTGGGCCAGATGACCTCTAGACGTCCCTTCCAGCAATCATTCTATGATTCTGTGATCCCACTGCAGGTGGAATGTTGAAAAACATCCTTGGTTCTGTGCAAGCCCTGCCCAGCAGTAGCCACAACACTGGTGTGTCATCAGCACCTTTCCAGCTCTCAATGCAAAGCACAGCACTGAGAGCTGCTGTGGGAAAAATTAACAACATTTCGGTCAGATCCAATACAACAGGTGTGTCCACAGTGATGAGACAGGTGAAGCTTGGAAGTCATAATGCAGATCACGTTCAACAGGGTTCATATCTGGCAGAGATACCTGGCAGAGGTCTGTCCTCTTTTCTGTGATGTGTTATGACATGCACTAGAATCCATCATTTTTGTGTATTCCATAAGTGGCCTCTTAAGGCTCACTTTGTTACTTCTACAGCCACCATTAATCTGAAAGAAAAAAAAAAACAAACCCAAACATTATTATTTGTCCATCAGTCTCTGAAAAATAATGTAATTCCTTATCCCCATCTGTCTACAAAACTGCATTGCTTTTCATTCATGAGTTTGCTTCTCCTCGTTTTGAACAGCCGTACTGGTACAAATATAGAGGAAATCTCCTCACAGAAGTCAAGATAAATAACCTTTGACAAGATTAAAAATCAAGTAGGGAGTCATCAGAAAGTCAACAACTATACCCTACTAAAGTGCTCCTAACATTGTTATTTACCATTATGAAGTGTGAGTTGCAAATACAGACATCAGATCGATGCATGTTTTCCAGCTAGAAAAGTCACAATTTTCAGTTCCATTAAAAGGAGTCAACTATTCAGACTTGCATGGGCTTGCAGAATGCTGACTTTACTGGGGGACTAATGAAGGCAGGCAAGCTGTGATAATCCATTTATTTGATTTGGATGGATGATGCACACTTTCAAAACCGCTTTCTTTATATGAACTACAACATGGAAAAAGGAAGAATGTTGTCCCAAAGGTGGTTCAAAGCATACATGATTAAGAGCAGTATGCTGATCAACTCTTTTGCATTTTTCTCTGGAAGGAAGAACAGAGCACCGAGATGCGGGGTCCTCTGAACAGTATGCGCAAAAGCAAGAGCAGCACAGGGGGCAAAGAGCTCAGCAGCCAGAGCAGCAGGCAGGATTGATTGCTTGATTATGGAATAGTGATGAGAACTGAGCTTTGAAAGGTACTGAGGCCAAATAAAACCACATTGCTTGTGCATATCGTGAGCTTGACTCACCTACCTTCCAAGCCCCAACAGCAGTATCATTCACTGTAACTCTCGGTCCCTATAATGATTACTCTTACTTCTACGTAGGTGATGTGACTTTCCTGTGGCCCTGAATGTCACAACTTGGTGATGATACTGGGCATGAGTGTCAGTATACCTGAAATGAGAAAGCATTTCTGAGTTCCATAAAATGAATAAAATGGGGGTGGATTTTCATAACTGGGGAAGATTCATATTCTCCATCTTAGGGCAATCTAAACAGTAAAGAACTCAGCTAAGCTCTTCCTCTGATTAACGAAGTAAGACTTAAATGAAGGTCTTAAATGAAGTGAAGAGAAACTAGCACCCACAAAAGACAGTGAGTGAATCCACTCTTAAAATATGAATCAAAAACAAATGGAAAAAACCTCTGGAGATCCTTTTCTGTCTTCACTATTGAAAATACCTCAATACCTGGTTTAGGCTAGAGGAGTACCTTTTATATACTGAAGATAGCCGAGGCAAATCTCATTTTCTCAAACTATTCTGAAGACTTCAGCAATTTGCAGTCAGTAAATTCACTCCCTTTCACTAGATTTTATTAGATGTATTAATATTAATTAATAAAATGTAGAAATATTTAAATAACAATGTTGATAACTCCTTGGAATTACCAAGAAAGTTCTCTCAGAGATGAAATTTTGAATAGTCATATTTCAAAGATAATCTGCACATCTTTGACAACAGTTTTTGATAGTCTGATAATTGAAAACAGATTTTTCTGTTTCTTCCCAAAGGATTAATGACTACTTCCCTTAATCCTTTTGCTGCTGTCTGTTATAGTTATGTATATAGGATATAGTATAAAGGAGACTGAGGGGTGACCTCATCAATGTTTTCAAATATGTAAGGGGTGAGTGTCAGGGAGATGGAGTTAGGCTTTTCTCAGTAGTGACCAGTGATAGGACAAGGGGGAATGGGTGTAAATTGGAGCATAGGAGCTTCAAGTTGAATATTCGAAAAAATTTTTTTACTGTAAGGGTGACAGAGCCCTGGAACAGGCTGCCCAGGGGGGTCGTGGAGTCTCCTCCACTGGAGACATTCAAAACCCGCCTGGACATGTTCCTATGTGATGTACTCTAGGTGGCCCTGCTCTGGCAGGGGGGGTTGGACTAGATGATCTTTCGAGGTCCCTTCCAACCCCTAGGATTCTGTGATTCTGTGATTCTGTGATATTAAACTACTTCAAAAACTAGTGTTAAGTTGCAAATATACTCTGCTGTTGTATGGACTTACCTGGCTAGTGATTAAAAGGATTGGTGCTGCCACCAACATAAATTTTCTAACACATTTTCTTGTCAAAATCTATTGCACCTTTCTGTTTCATATTTTCTTCTCTCCCTTTTCTGTTACTATATATTATTTTTTTCTCACTTGCAAAACTTCCCCTTCAACCGTGGAAACTTGGAAAATGAAGACATTAACTCTCTTTGCTAATCAGTGCGTGGTAACAGTACCATCATTAATTTGTTAGATTTCTAAGCAGGTACCCCTGCACATTTTCCCCAGATGGCATTCACTCTATGAAGAAGTCATCTGCAAGCACCCACGGGCAACTTAATTATTCCTTTTTGAATCTTTAGAATTCTCCTTTGCCAGTATGCCCACAGAACTGTAGATTTTAATTACAGCCTCTTTCACCGTGAGGTGTTGCTTCTGATTTGGCCTCTATCTTTTGTCTCTCCTCTACAAAGAGACAGCAAGCTTTTGGGGCATGTTTACAGCTCTAGGACCCTGGCATTTTATATCTTTATTAATACACAGATCTTGATACTTGTGTTACATGCAAAAAAGCAGAACACCTAAACTCTGTATGATTTCTTGACTTTCTCTCTTGAGTTTCTGCTTGCATTTACATGGGAAAATTCACCAGAACAGATATATCAGAATAATAATAAAAAATACTTGCTTTCCAGATGTAATGTTCCACTCTTTAAATCAGACAAAAATTCACTAAACGCCTGTTGTAATTGCTCAGTATTCACCATATTTACTAAGTAATCCATATTTTATAGTTGGCATTGTTCAATAAAGCTTTCACACTTGTGGTATTTTATGGTTTTGAACTATACATGTGAACAATCTCAGAATTGACTGGTTTATCCCCATGTCTATTAGCATGGTTTGTGAGAGGAGTTGGGGATGGATGTAATTAGTTATTTATGTTTTAGGTGGAAACAGAGGAAAATTTCACCTGTGTATCTAGAACTGCATTCTGTCATTGTACAACCATTTCTTTTAAACTGGAAGGTTATGAAAACTAAGTTTATTCATACTCGTTCTCATGTAAATCATGGCCTTGCAATCACGTAAGAGTTGTATAACATTAATCTACAGTGACAGTGTTCAACAGAGTCTAGAAAGTTGTTTGATTTTACACTTTGTAAATGACAGTTATTGATTTTTGGATCTCAGACAAAACCTTGTTTCAGTAACTACAAATTAGCTGGACAGTTACAGATGAAATGCAGATTTGTTGTGGTTGGGTGATACGATCAACATTCATCACAAGCTAATAACAATGATTTTGAACATCTTAATTGGAGATCACAGAACTCTGTGTAGTGTGAAATAAGATGTCCGGATAATAGCTAAGATTTTGACTGCTCCTTCTGCTGATAGCCTGCAGGAGATTTTAATATTCTTAAGTCACACCAGATGGGCAATCTGCTGCAGTATATACCTTGGCTCAGTTTTAAGCTGCAAGGGTTTGATATCTGATGTCACCTCAAGGGAAAAATAATAAACAGCTGCACTAATGACATTTTTTAATCTCTCTACTCTTGATTTACCTAGGCTTTAACTGATGCAATAGTCAGCTTAGAATAACTGTAGAAAGGCACAGTACCAAGGTATAAAAATGTGCAAGGATACGAGAAATGGAACTGGAAAAAGAATAGTAACTATTAACTGTTATATGCAAAATTTGTTGCAAAATAGGCTTGGAAAAGCATACAGGTATAAGAAAAAATGGCAGAGGAATCACAGTTTTAAAATGAGCATTGTAAAAATGTACAGGTAAGATTTTTATTATTATTTATAGCTACAAGAAATGTAATCAGCTTTCTGGATCCAATGGAGTTATTTATTCTGGGAGTGAGTAGATAGTGGTACCAGCACTCCCCTACTTCAAGGTTTTGCTGGATAAATTATTTCATAGACTATTCCAGGGAAACAAGCTGAGTCAGTGTGACTTCTTTAGCCCTTGATTGCAATCTGAACTGGTCTTTTGTCCATTTTGATCTTGGGTAACTCACAGCATCAGGTGTTTCATGGTGGTGTGTACCTCTTTCAGTTAGTTGGGAGACTCTGAGCAGTAGGTTATGCAATGAATGAAACAGAGGATATGTTCAGCTTTTTTTGACCTGTATATTCAGGTTGGGTTTCTTGATTTTGTTTGTCAGTTTGTTTTTTTAATCAATTGCTTCAAACTATACCAAATATGTCATGTTAAAAAAGAGTGAAAAATGTGAGGGATTAGGAGCTGTCATTATAAATGGCTGGTTTTGAATTAGGGAGCCAATGAAGCATCTACAATAGCTTGTGTTCTATTATACAGAAGCATTTAGAACTGGTCACTGAATAAACAAGATCTCATCCAAGCACTTTGCTGAGCTGTGGCTGCTGAACACAAGTACAGTGAGTAGAGTTGAAAAATTGGACATGTGAAAGATCACTAGAACTTTCACCTGGATTGTGAAAGGAAAACAAAAAAAAAAAAGAAGACAATCAGAAGGTCCCTTATTTCTGACTATATGAGTTTCTGTGTTACTTGTTATGCTTCATCATTTTTAATTAACTCAAGCTAATTATTAAATAACTTTGTCAAGATAATACACTATGAAGCCTGACTGAGAATGGGGCCTTCCACAGAAGTGTGAAGTACATTAAGGATACATTTTAGAAAAATCTGAAAATATATAAGAGTTTGTGAGTGATTCAGGAGCCAAATGTATAGTGCCAGGAAAGAAAAGACAGCTGATGAAAATCCAGATTTAAGCTAGAAACTGGAATACACAACTGAAGATACAGAATTAGCAAATAAAAGGATACTGTGGCTAGCATTTGCCTGGGAACTGAATTAGGGAGGGCTGAAATAGGCTTAAGGGGGGTGAACAGTGCTCTGACACTACAGACTTTAAGGGAAAAAAGATGATAGGCATCTGACAGAGAGACACATGGGTTCAAGCTTGGATACAGATCTCTTCGTGATGTGGTAACCTGTGAAAATTACAGCATGTTAAATTAAAAACAGAATTGACCACACTGCTCTGCAGAAGTTACAAGGGATGACAGTGTGAGTACATCACAGAAAAAGATTGTGGTAGTCCTATGGACAATCCTGATTATCCCCTCGGTACAGCAATATATAAAATTATTTAGAATGATGAGGCATTAAGGTTGGCCTTTTCACTTTTCCAGAGAGTTGTACTATATCAAAACCTGACACTGGGACAGGCTAGGAATTGCTAGAAAGCCACTCTGTAGTGCCAGGTTATTCAATATATGCCAGGTTAGGAGGCTAAACTCCCAGCATTTTCCAAAGTCAGGACAAGACTTTGGCAGAGCTCGATACCATTTGTAATTTTTAGAAAAAGTTCTTCCACCTCTGTTATTAAAAACCTTGTTAGCTTAATTTTACTTCTTTGAGAATCCTAGAAAACAGAAGTAAGAAGGAAAATTACACAGAACTCCACTCTAGCACATTCTGGGGTAACTTTTATTTAATTTGCCATGAACTTGCTGAAATGATTTGGTTTTAGCAGGTAGAATGATTTGGTTTTAAAGTGTGATTCAATGAAATATGCTGCTTCTGTTTGAAAGACCACAGATAAACCAGTTACATTAATTCTGAAGATGAGTTCATATTGCTCAAGTAAAAGACAACATATCCAAAGGGGATTATGCTAGACAAGTCTGCCTTATGCCTGAGGTCTGCTCAAGAGCAAGTGCTGCCATGTGCTGCACACCTCTGAAGTACTGATTAATGAACAAAACCCTTTCTAGAAAAAAGGGTCTAAGTGTCTCCTTTTCTAAGAGAGGCTGTATTTTTTCATTGAGATGCACAGTACAGTACAGTGAATTAAAGGCATTGTGGAGTTGTGTAGCTGAATGTCATTCCTTTTAAATGAGATGCTGGCAGTTAGATGGCTTTGATTGCTGCCAGCTGTCAATATCCCTGAGGAAAGCAGAGATACTTCTATGATGGAAGATGAAAAAGAAGCCTGCTGATCAAACACATCACAACTTGTGTCAGAGGATTACTGAGTTAAACAAAGTAGATGCGTGTTTATACCCTTCTAGTCATAAACAAGCTGTCTGTGAGCTTTCTTTTCTTTTTCCTACAGAGAACATTTAATACTCAAGTATGTTAACTGTTTTGTTGTAGCTTCTGGTCTTGAATTTATGGAATAAAGGAAAACAGGTGGAGATAAAAGGGGCTAAACCAGTCACTTAAAAATGTCTGTCCATTTTGCTTGGATAATTACTGTTTAAGCAGACAAGAGTAAAAATGGTTTACTTGTTACTGTTACTTGTTCTAGTGAATGGATAGGTGGGCTAGGATTTCCAAACTAGATACTCACAACTTGAAATAAGCGGTTAATTCATGGATCCGATACCCACTGTGCAGTACACGTCAGGTATTGGTGTTGCACACAATCAATTATTACTATTAGTTTCTACATGTGTAATTTAGGAATACAGATTAGCTTGTGCCTAAGTGAGAAAAATGTAGTCCCTATCTGTTATGAGTCCTTTTCTGTTTCTTCTCATTACAGCTGCTTATGCTCAGTGTTCAGCAGAAAATTAGATAAAAGCAAGAAGAGAGGAGGTAAAGACTAGCAATGCAGTTTCAGAAGTCTAAACAGAAGTTTAAATCTGCCTTTACACCTATGCTTTACCAAGTTGTTGAGAATATAAAGTGTGTTTCCTTGCATTGGTATATTCTCCTTTAAAGACCAGTGTTAGCCAGGTGACACATTATAAAGGTCTGTGGAGCTAGTAAGTGTTGGGTGTAGGCAGGTAATCTTAATAGAGATACCTACAGGGAGCACATGTCCAGCCTTATCTATCTTAATAAAGAAACAAAGAATGTCTAATTATCTTGCATGGTAAGGGAATGTGAAGTTTCTTTATAGTTTATTCCTCGAATACAAAATTTATTATTTTTCTTGATATAGGGATAGATTTGATGGAAATTAGCCTGAAAAATTATGATAATATAGCTGAGTGTTGTATGAACACCAAGCTATCCAAAGTCTGCAAAAATTCTTTATAAAACTAACAGTACCTTCTGGGGCAACAACCACTGTAAACAATTTTCTCTGAGTTTATTAAAAGCTACTGAGACACCACAGTAGGAAGTCCTGTAGATTTATACATCTTATTTGTCAGTTGTCTTTTCTACTTGGACATTCATACTACCTAAGTTAGAAGGCTAAGCACCAAGAGCCCCTGTATGAGGGTCAATGTATGACTGGTCCAGGTGTCTGAAGTACAAGTAAAGATGTAACATAAATTGCTTTCTGAACATTATGTAGGATGACTCTCTTTTACCTCTGAGATAGTCTGTGATAGAATGTGAGCGCTTGACTGAGGCAAAGGAATTTCCTCCTCTTTTGTGCTTAGAACCTCTTAGTTGAGATGCCTTTTTTTAATCTTCCCTATTCCTTCCTTTTGCTTTGAAGGGAGCTTTTATTCAGTATCTTCATCAAGGTATTCTCTTTTTTTTTTTTTTAGACTTATGACTTGAATGTCTGACCACCTCAAAACTCAAGTGCACTGATCTTTAGAATAGCACTGAGAAGCAGACAGACTCACTACTGTTTCAGAGAAAAAGGAACTGGAGACTAAAGTAGTTCAAATGACTTCTCAGCAGCTGCACACTGAATCCGCAGCTGAGCAAAAACTCCAGTCCTAAATTCTGTAGCTAAACCAGGTGTGCGTGCCTACTTGGTGTCAAACTCCAAGCTGGAGCAAGCAGGAGGCCACAGGTGTGGTCAGGGATTATCCGGTGGGCAGAGGCTCCATGCTGGTATTCAGGGTGCCCTTTGAGAGTGGTGTGACTGTGGTACGCGTGTGTAAGTGCTGTGTGTGGGCAGCAAGCACCCACCTGGAGTAGCCAGTGAGTCAGGGACCTGTGGGGCAGGTAAGGGGAGCTGAGATCTGGGCAGGGGTGCCAGACAGGCAGAGGGACTGTGCCGGGGCTCGTGGGGATCCTGCGAATGTGTGTGTGCTCGTAAACCTGGAGAGAGTGGTAAGTGTGCTGCATTATTGACCTCCTGCCTCTGCCGGCCTAAGGAGGAGGGGACATGGCTGCCAGGGCCTGTCTGGTGTGAGTCCTGAATGTGGGTGCTGCTGGAGGCAGCACCTTGTTTGTAGATGCTGTGTCACCAGCTGTGTCAGTGTCCTCCGTGTAGGTGTGTCCACGAGTGTCTTCTACATGAGTCTGTGTCTCTGGGTGCTAAGTTTCACTGCTGGTTGAACCTGCAAAGGGGACAGAGCTGCCACACCCTTCAGCCTGGGCAGGGACCCTGGGGTCCCCACGCACTGGGATGGGCAGGACTGCCAGAGACTGGGCAGAAAGAATCCTCAGGCCTGGAGCAGCTGTATGTGGTAACTGACTGTTTGTGACAGCTTTGTACTTTGGTACTGCTTGTAACATTATGTTTTTATATCACCATGTTATCTGGCTACTTCCAAAAACTAACTTTTTTCTTTTTTTCTTTTTCTCATACTTTCCTTTAAAGTTGCAAAGGCATTATACTTATGGAGTATTTAAGAGCAATATTTTAAGTGACTAGTCCTTTTAAGTTCACAAATAAAAAAGATGTCCAGTTTAAATCACTTTCAGTGGGTTTGAGTCTTGCCATAATGTTGCAGTTAATAAAACTGGAGTCCCTCTAGGGCACGAGGCCCTTATTGCCCTGTAAATGAGGAATTTAGAAAAATGAGGGATGAAAAACTGTTTGACATTTTTGAAAACTTGGCTTGTGACATGGTTAATATCACACAGCAGATGTAACATGCCACAGAGGCCACAGCTCATTGGCTGAGGTGAGCTAACTGAGCAGAAACCACAAGGAGAGATTATACCCACAGAAACAGTTTATTACAAGAGATCTGAAGGGCACTAGCTGTGAATAAGCTAGCGAAATTTATGCCATAGTTTAACCATCACTTAAAATTCCCAAAGCTGCTGTAAGAGATATTTCAGCCTTCCCCAGATTACTTTTCCTGCTGCTGTGTTCACACAAACAGTTGTGCTGGACAAAAGGAGGTAGTGGCAGAGGGGTAGGCAAAATAAATATTCCATTTTTAACTTGGCACCTGGAAGCACAAGCTTTTGTGTTGGCACAAGTGAGGAGTTAATATAAGGATTGGAATGAATGGCTAAGCAAGGGAATATGAATGGTTGTCTTTATTCAGCTGGTCCATGCTGTATAAAAATGGCCGAATACTTATGGTATTGTAATTGCTCTGTGGACAAGTAGTAAAATCAATTTCCTCATAGTTCATAGCATAATTCAGGTTGGAAAAGACCTCTGAAGGTTACCTAGTCCCAACTACTGATCAGAGCAGAGCTTGGTTCAATGGTGGCTGAAGTTGCTCAGGACCTTCTTCAGTTGGCTTTTGAATGTTTCCATGGTAGTGATGACACAACCCCTTTGGAGTTCCAATCCTTAGCCCCTCTTTGGAAATTAGATTTTCCTTATGTTCAATTGGAGTTTATTTTGACAACATCTCTTGCCTTGGGGAACCCTGGCATCATCACTGTATTTCAAAGTTTTGCTAATGCAGTTCAGCATGTAGTTAACTTTGTGACAACAGGGTATATTGCCAACTCACAATTGAACTTATGGACCATCAGGACACTTTCTTCACTTGCAGCAAAGCTGGTTTTTAGCCCTGCCCATATGGTTGGAGTTTTTCCTCTTTGCAGATCACTAGGATGTGATTGTATGAGATGGAATAGTGAAGTGATTCAGAAAACTCTGAAACAAATCCATGTTGTGCCATGGGATCCTTCCCCATGGGATCCTTCCCCTGTGCCTGCCTGGGCTCTTGGTCTCTGCAGAGAACCAGTGCCTGTTGTGGACTCTCCCCACCTGGAATGGGCAGGAGGAGGAGGTGGCCTCCCTAGAGAGCAGCCCTGTTTTCAGTGGTAGGGGTTGATTCCTCCCGCTCCCCCTTATTGGTGGGCAACACCGCATTATATAGCCTAGGTTTACAACATCACATCCGTCTGCTAGCGTCATAAATCAAATGCTACTGGCTATCTAACTGTCCCTTTCTTTCCGTACATCGCGAGATCTTCCGAGCGCCGGGCCTTAACCACAACAGTGTTGAAACTCTTTCCTAGAGTGGTGTCTTAACCTTTTTGGGTCCTTGAAAATATGCCATTTGTTGTCTTTCCATACCTCCCACTCGGTCTACCGGGGTTCGCCTTCCCACTCCTGCTTTCTACCTGTCCATAATCCTTATTTTCGGAAGTTAAAGAGTAAACACAGTAACTGTAAAACACTTAAAAATTAAGACTAGAGATGAGAAAAGGATAGGAATGCAGAAATGTGATATTTAGTTTTCAATTATAAGGACTGTGACACAGATAGTAGATTGCATAACCAAAAAAAGAGACTATGAAACTAGCTTATGTTACTAACATTAGAATACTGTTGTCATGTCAGATAAAGCTCTTGTGAAAGTACATTTTGTTCCCTTTGTAATGATTTTTCTTTTGAAATTACTCTGCATGAAACTGTGTTTAATCGTTACAAGTGTGACTATCCCTGTGCTGTTCAAATGCATTTTCCTACTTCACTTCATTTCTTATCAGGAACAGTACTCCAAACAGTTGTGTCAGTATTCCTATCAAAGCAGACAAAATAAGACCTCTAAAGGACTGAATTGCCTTATGCAGTTTTGTTCATCAGAGAGAACAAAAAACATACTTTGAAGTGCACTAGGTGTACTTGTAGTGCCTTGCCCATTTCAGGGAAATTTTTTCTACTCTAACATTCTGCTTTGCTCATTCTTTCTTCCATTGTTATAATTGAATTCATAAACCAGTTTTTTGTTATTTTGTCTCATAAATGGAGTGTTCTTCAGAAACAGGGAAAGAATATGTGCACAGAAATCACTGAAGAGTTACCTCTATTGGAAAAATCACGCTTCCTTCCGATAGTGAAATAAGTAGATTTACTAAATGATGACTTTATATCAAAAAGATAAATTTATTGTTTGCTCATCTTAAACCCACCAAGTTTCACCAATCAAATTAATTTGGGAATAATTTATTTCATATTCTTATTCTTCTGTAATAATTTAAAACTAGAGACACATCTGAGGTATCATTTTAAGAGGGAGGAAAGCATTATGATAAGATTCAAGTGTGAAGGTTAAATGTGATAGATGCTTTATATTCTACAACACAGTAGCTCTGAGAAAAAGATCTAGTCTGTCTCTTTTTCCTCATTCTTGCAACATACTAAGAGTTTATTTTGCTATTATATCCATCTCAAACATGCTAAGAGACTACTTTGTCATTATGTATGTTGCAAACAACAGCAGATAGTTAGACCTGAATTTGACAGGGTGAGATTGAGCTGCAGCAATGTGAGAAATGATGGCAGTTAGAAAAGCTCGTGTTGTTTGGGCTATTTGTCTGTGAAGATCTCCCACCCATTTTGTTTCCAGTTTTTCTTTCCATTTATGTAGAATGATATGTGAAAAATAATAAATGCAAATTTTTTTCAGAATAAGTATAAGCAGTTTCATGAATAATTCATTCCCATCTTGTATGACTTCATTATGTCATGTATAACTAGCACTTTGTACTGTCAGACTGAAAAGCTACAAAAAAATGTTTAACCTTGCAGTTTAAATTCAGAACTTGTAATTTGAAAAGTTACATGATATTGTGTAAGTCCAAGCATTCTCAAAAGGTTCTTTCCAGATACCTTATATAAGATTTTAAAAAAACCAACAAACCAAACCAAAAAACCCAAGACTTAAGAGCTATTTTTTCCACTTGTAGAGCTCTGCTTTTTATAGAAACAAATCATATATTTAATAATCTTCACTGGCCTAACAGCTCTCATAAAGGAATCACTTTGAGCTATCGGTCTTAATTGTGCAGGCTAGCTAAGGCCATAGCTAAATATTTCATAAGGCTTGCCAGAAAGCATAATATTGCACCCATCTTCCAAGTGAGGAATCTCTGGCACTACTAAGAAACTATTGAGTATCGTTCCCTAACTGCCTAAAGAAACAGTCATCAGAACAGCTGCGAGTGTGCTGCGCGTTGAAGCCCCGAGAGTGACATGGTTCATGGGGTACCGAGTTGGTTTCCCCAGTGGGAAGAAGATAAAGGTTTCATTTGAGACTACAGTTGCAGCTACAACTATTTGGTTGTGTTTGCATTAATTTTTTTTTTCATACAGTTTCATAGGTGACAACCAGAGAATGTGTTTCTGGAGAAAATGTTCCTAGGAGGATGCCAAGTTGCATATGAGTCAAACAGTTTGCCTTGGGATAGCCCGTTGCAGAAAAATGAAAGGAAGAAAGCCAGCCTTCCTCTCCTTGCACCTCTCAAATGATACAAAATGAATCCCAAAGCCCTACCTTCAATAGTATTGTAATCCACACCTAGTGAGGAAATAATCCTAAAGATTTAGTTTTAGACACCAAAATTAGGTGCCTGAAATTTCCCCTAGTGATGTTTTGAAGCCCACACTTCTCTCCATTGAACATAGAAGGAACCTGAGCACTTAGCATTGCTTCCTTCAAACTTTAAGGTCGTGACAAGTGCAAACTAAATTTCATACTTTGTCTTTGGGTTTTTTTTACAGTGTGAAATATAATTTTCTAAAATTACTGTTCATGGTTACTAACAGTTGCACCTCAGTGGTATTTAGAAGAAGCTGCATTCAGGGTCAACAATTTCATTACCTGGTCATAAATTCAGTTAAGAGCTGTGTGCACAGATCCTCACTGACTTACCAGTGTTTCTAGTAAGGAACAGAATCAGGATTAATTGGTAAATCATACCACCCTAGTGCCCTTCAGACTCAGTGCTATAAGCAGGCTGAAAAAACCTCCTGGTTTTGTTTTAATTGCTTCATTTTCCCATCACAATCTGGAGGCGAGGAGAATCATACGGATTGATATGGATTTCTTTTTTGGGTAAATAAGCTTTGTTTTGCATTTTAAACTGTTTAACAGTGTGGGTGTTTTCTTTCAAATACATATTTTTCACTTTAAGCATACCATTATGTATATATCTCACGGATGCAGAGAAAAGATCACTACACAGAAATGGAACATGAATGACTTTTTGCTATCATGTATCATCATGGTTTCAAAAATAATATGTTTGTTCAGATTTCTCTCTTCATAAACTGTGATCCAAGAGCAAGGTGACCTCATGACAACTAACAATTACAGGCAAAACATCTCAGAAATAGTCTGTAAAGGATGAAGCCTCAGGCAAGTTCTGTTTCCTGTAATGTCAGAAGAAAAGTTAATACAAAGTCAGTCTTCAAATGAACAGAAACTAATTTGATACTTGGCAGTAGCTAAGGAAAAACTTCTTTCTTCTTTAACTTCTTACTTTCTTTTGCTTTTTCTCTCCATGCAGAGAGATTTTGTAGTTTTTCATACTTCTTCATCAGACCTTTACGGCAGAGGAGTCTAGATGAGACAAGTGATTCACTGGGCCAGACTTCCCAGGTGAAAAGTGTATGCTAAAATTACATATGAAGAATACAGATAGGAATTTTATATTCACCTATTCCCCACAACAGCCTGGCGTGTGAGATTATGTAGGGATGCATATCTGTTCACTAAATTCCATTTTCACAGTACTGGCAGTAATACTGGGAATGCTACTGCTGCTTTCTCCATTCAGTATGCAGGTCACTGTTACTGTTCAGGAGCTCCTCCTCTGGCCTCAAGACACCTTTTCATGTCAAAAAAAGTTGCTAAAGACATTAGTTCTAAACCCGGAGAGGACAAACAGATGACTCTGTCATCATCCCTTCGTGGAAGTGTTAGCACAATGCTTCCTTAGAACACCTGACCTTGAGATTTCATTGCATTTAATTCTGGCCTATAGGTAACTTCCTTGTGTAGAAGTTGGCAAAAAGTGGATGATTTATCAATCTTGTCCTTCATTTGCAATTGTAAATAGAGTATCGAGTAGGCAAGTTCTACTTTCATCATACAGATTGACTGTCTGGTACAGAATTATTCAAATACTAATCCTAATTTGCACCCAGTGCAATACTATTAAAGTCAAAGGGTAGAGCAGATTTTTTTGACCTCACACAGCAATTGACCCATTTATTTTTCATGGTGCTGTTTGATGCTTTAGTTACTACAAGAGTAAGGACTGTACGTAGTCTGCAGCTGTGTTCTCACAGATGAAGAACATTTGAAGCCATTTCCTGAGGCAGCGTTACGCAGCTCAGTACTGTGTTCTTCATTCCTGAGGTGTGTTTGTCACCACCTTCCTTCTAGTCCAAGTCTTAAAGAAGTGGTAACTTCACATGCTCAGTATAGATCCTAGACCTTCCTTCCCCTTTACTGTGTTGCTGGAAGGATTTCTGGTGTTAAGGATGTAGTTGCATAAATGAATTGAAATTGACTACTTTTTTTTTTTTCTTCACAGGAAATGTATTTGACTTGTTATTGAATCTTCTTTTCTGTCACCTTGTTTATCCCCTCTCAGAGTTTCCTTCTAATCTTTAATGATAGCTGTATTCATTATTTACTTTAAAAATTTTCAAACAGCACCTTCGTGTTTTCTCTCATGCTCTCATCTCATCTCTGGATGTCTTCAGAACAACACTTGCAAATTCAGCTCATTATCATTCCTTAATTCTTCCAAAGGCTCATTTCTTTTACTATGAAGTCTACATATTCTCTAAAATTATTCAACAGCTTGTATTTTAGAACCCCACTGGTTTGGTTGACAAACATTGTTTTGTTAGTTTCATAGTTCTACTGCAACAAACTGCCCATATCCACACGTATCTCTTTTTAAAGCTTTTTATGACGTTTTCTTCAGGATTTTTTTTGCTTTAATATTTTTCTGTAATGCCTTTCCCAGTATGATACCATAATAATCTGTTAGTCTGTGTAGTAATAATGAATTAGAGAAACACAATGCCGGGTAGCTGATTTTTATAATCTATGCATTGACTACTCCTGCTCTGTATGTATACTTTTTTTTACATGCAAAAATAAGTAATAAAAATAATTGGTGGCTTTTATATCTCTTACAAAGATTAATCCTCATTCCAACAGCTAAATACAGGATGATAGGATGAGAGGAGGCATGCAAGCAAAATGACCAAGGTGAAGTCTGACACCTTAATTCCATTATTTTCCTTTTTCCCCACTTTGCCAGGCCCCTTACCCAGCCTGTCCTCTAAAGCAGTATCCTGCTTCCCCACCTTCTTTCTCTCTGTCTACATTATGGATTTTGATTTGAACTGTAATATACAGGGATTTGCTGTCATGAAGCAAATAAATGAAAAACTATAGAGCACTTGCCCACACACTTTACAGCTTTTCTTGTTCATTAATTTGTATCTGAAATTTATTGTTTTAATATCTCAAAGTCCAACAGCTTATTAACTGCTCAGACACTCAGAATACACTTTTTCTGATCATGTGCCACTCATTCTAATGGCTTTGTTTTTTGAAGGACCACTAAATCTTATCAGCAGAGGTTTAATTTCCTCCTTTGAAAGAAAAAAGAAAAAATGATGAAAGTACTTGATGTTGGCTGTACAGCAATGAGGTATTCATCTCTATTTCTGTCTGTTGAGATGCTTTTCAGACTAATAATTGGGGATTGATCATTGTAAAAAGCTATATTACAGCAACAAAAAATGACATATGCATTGCAGTGATAGCATTTGAATATTGAAATCTTTTTTTGCTAATAATATTATATAGGGAGGCATGAACTTTTAACTTTTAAAATGTATTTTGAGAGTTTCAAAATGCTTAGTATCTCTAATTATTTCATGTAAATTTAAATTCCCCCACTTGCATTGTTTAGTTAATACGTACTGGAATTTTAGATTTATGTTCTCTCACATTTTTTTCATTATTATTATGATACTTTTATCTTTTTGGGCTTTTATATTTCCATAGGTAATAAGCATAGTCAATTGTTACAAAACTCCTAATTCTGAACTGTTTTCTGCAGTTTTTCTTTCTGCAAAATTAATTACAGCTGTTCACTGGTAGAATACTTGGTGAGCATCAGGTATTGGGTGAGAGGGAGAATAAAGATGGGGAAATTCTGATGTGTAGAATTAATTGAAGGAGGAGGAACCTCAGTAAGGACCTAAGCCACACAGATTGAAAAATTATTTCCTGTAGTAGTCCCAGGTATAAGTGTTTGAGATTCAGCAGGAGTATAAGACAAGGTGGGCTTTTTGCTAAGGTGGTCTCCATCAAAGGGAGCTCTTACCAGTGGGGTTCTAGGGTCCATCTCCACCAGAACATTATAAACAACTAGGAAAAACTTTCAATGTCTTAATTTTCTCCCACAATAAGCATGGTAGCAGACAGGATAGCACCATCCCTGGCAAAGCATGGCACTAGAAGGTGGCATACTCATGGGGAGATGCATATGTCTACACTGTAGCTCTCAGTGGAGGCAGGGGTATCCTCACCAACTGAAATCATCAGAGGTGGTGCTAGTTTCCATAGGACAGAACCAGTTTGGTCTGTATGTGGTTCCAAATCGACTGTTGTCACATGTGGACTTCTGGGATCAGCTTGGAACAGCTGCCGCTCCTTGGTTTGTGAGAACAAAAGGTGTGTTTCTATCTCAGTTTAGCTAGAAGTTTGGAAACAAGAAGATAACTTCAAGCCTCTCGAAGTTCTGGTGCTCAAGAAAAAGAGGTGAAACTAGGATGATGCTCTGAGAAGGGTATTTTGAGGGCCAGGGTCCGAATCTAGCTGGGTCAGGCTTTGCATTTTCAATCTCTCTTCTGTTTTTCTCTTACCTGTACAATTAAATACCATGGATCATAGCAGGGAATAGGATCTGGGGACTGATTCTTTTCCCCTTGCACACGGATACTTGTCACACATGCTGATGTCATTCCATACTGAGTGTCCACGATGAGTTGCTGGCAGGGGGTGTTTCAGGGGTGGCCTCTGTGCAGAGAGGCCGGGGCTGCCCTGTGCTGGACACAGCTGGTTCCAGTTGGCTTCAGCAGACCCACTGGAGAGCATGGCTGAGCCCAGCAGCCAAGGGGGGTGCCTTGGGGAGAATATATTTTAAAAAGGGCCAAACACTGCACAGGCAGTGAGGACTGAGGGGAAAATGTGAGAGAAACAGCCCTGCAGACAAGGGGAGGAGGTGCTCCAGGGGTAGGAGTAAAGACTCCCCTACAGCCCCTGGAGGAGACCATGGTGGGACATGGAAAAGATGTGAGGAGAAAGGAGCAGTAGAGAGGAGCTCTTATGGACCAACCTCCAATACCCAATTCCCCATCCCCTTTCACCACTCATGGGGAAGGAGGTAGAGGAGTTGGGAATAAAGGAGTGATGTGAAGCCTGATGTGGGAAAAAGGCAAGGCTGAGTGTGGGGAAGGTCTTTTTAGTTTTTGTCTTTGTTTCTCACAATCCTACTCTATTTTAATTGTCAATAAATCAAAATTTCCCAAGTATATTCTGTTTTGCCTGTGACAGTATTTGGTGAGCCACCTCCCTTTCCTTATCTTGACCCATGAGCTTTTTCATCCTCTTTTATCCCCTGTCCAGCTGAGGAGTGCAGTGAGGAAGTGGCTAGGGAGTGTAATAGGTGATGAGTTGAATGTATTTTGTTAAACAATCAGCAGTATCACCAATACAGACTTCAGGAAGAAAGAATAATCAAGTTTAAAATGTGCCGGGATGTGCCTTTTGGTTAATGTCTTATTTAAATATTGATGAAATTATTAGCCACTTAAGATATTATTTTATTAATAAGATTTAATAGCAGATATTGATACTAATTAATGATGTCATTACAATACTCACGATCACACTTCCATGATCAATGTAGCCATTCTTTCCAAGGCATTTTTAAACACTCACGATATTAATTGTATTTAGGTGCAATTGCTATTTGTTCTGGGTGGTAACGGCCTATTGACTTCTTGAGATGATGATGTGAGATCAATGGGGATTTGGAGAAGATGAGTAAAGTAAGTCCACAAAGACCAATTGTTTGAGGAACATAAATATCTTCACCGTTGCTACTTTGTTTTATGCAGTCTGGATTAGACAAAAATAGTTACTGGGTAGTGTTGTCTTGTTAGCCTCTGTGAAACAAAATAGGGAGAGCTCAGTCTACTATGAACACAGCACTAACCCACTGCTTGATTAATATCAGGTTTACCTTTTTTATTGACACTTTCTGAAAAGA
The DNA here is from genome assembly GCA_013399075.1 of Chloroceryle aenea. Lineage (NCBI taxonomy): Eukaryota > Metazoa > Chordata > Aves > Coraciiformes > Cerylidae > Chloroceryle > Chloroceryle aenea. The sequence goes on along the minus strand of VWZY01005023.1, from coordinate 156,044 downwards.
GAGTGGGGATGGATTAGTAGTGAAGGCAGCAGCCACTCTAGTCCTTTATATTCATGCGATTCAAAGAAGCAGAGTCAAGTGAGGGTTGCTATGCCAGGGCACCCTATTTCCTTTTCCGGTATGTGTTTCTGCTCTTAGCAAGTATATGGTGTGTCCTGTTCTGACGTGGGTCTTGGTTCTGGCACATGTGCTCTCTGCACTTTTTTGCAGCTAGAAAATAAGCCTCTGTGAAGTGTTAGGGCTGGGCTGACTGTTAGATGAATGACAGATGCGCTCTATTAACCCCTCTCCTTTGCCAAAGGGGAAGAGAAAGAGAGTAAGGGAGAGACACTTAAGGATCAGAAAAGATAACTAAACTATCTTTAATGAAAATAGTAACAATAAAATGAAATGTAGAAACAAATATATATGAAATCAACATCAAATTCACCCCCCTGATGGCAATTACATCACCATCACCACTGATGCTGTGGAGCAGGCACTGGGGAACTCCCAGACTGGACTAAGCAGCAGATGGGAACTGGATTCAGGATCTGAATTTGGGAACACCTGGATTGGGATTGAAGGCAGAATGGATAGAGTCCTCCTCAGCTGCTGGTCACTGAATAAGAGAGCTTGACCCTCATGATCCTTCAGCTTTATACCAAATATGACATCCATGGGATGGAACACCCTGTTGGTCAGTTTAGTGTCACCTGTCCTGTCTGCTCCTCCCCAAAGATGTGACCCCTTATTTATGGCACCCCCAATGGGGTACATGAGATTTATTAGTGACCTTGGTCTCCATAAAAGCAAGTGTAAGCAAGAGCCTTTCTGCACACCAGTCCTTGGTAGTAACTCTAAACATCAGGCATTATTATCACTGCCAGCAGCAGACACTGTCTGTGACAACATGCTTCTAACTTCAGACAGTGCAGGTAGTTAGAAGAGATTGAACTGAAAAGTAAACTCACTGCGCAGAATTAATTCTATTCTATCTCAAACCAGGACAGCTTCAAAGATCTCATGGTAGGTTTTAATGCTCTGGTGGAGATGGATCCTTTTCCCCAGGGTAAAAGCCCCTCTTGCATAGAAGTGCAGTCACTAATGTAGTCTCTAATAAGTGTGATTACTACATAGACCAAACGTGTCTGCATGGTTGGTAGATTGCTTTTTTCTTTAATTTTTATTTTGAGGCTTGCTCAACTGTAAAATACCTCCCAATTAGAGTTCTTATTAAAAAAAAATCTAAATATTTAAATGGTATGTTTTCAAATTTACTTAATTTTTAAATATTTTTCTAAAATCATCTATCTCAAGGTATCTCAATACAAAAAAAATAATTTGGAATATTTTTTCATGTACAATGAATTCTACCTTATTTAAGTTACAAATACTTGCTTTTTTCATGTACCAACTTTTGACTTTAAATGTTTTGTAGGTTTGCAAAGGATATTACATGGAGTTTTATGGTAGGATATTACATGTAGTTTCTGCAAGTGGTGCTGTGACTTCTGGGTCTCCTTTAAACTCTTATTCAACATCTGAGAATCATTTTTCTTTCAGAGGAAAGCTTCTGGCTTGAGGTGACATGAAGTTATTCAGCAGCTCTACATACATTTTCAAGTTTGTTAACGGCATGGACCAAAGAGATCTGGAAAAGGACACTGGGAAGCAAGCCAAACAGATCTCCTGGTAGCTTTTGTAAGCTCTCTCAGGTCTTTAGCCAGGATCTGATAAATACGGCAATCTAGGTAGGTGGTTGTGGCTTGAAAGTGTGGGTTTAATGATTTCACTGTATTGCTGACTAGAGTTATTTACTTTTAAGTAAATCACCAACCTGTTCTCCAGAAAACCTGTGGAAAAAAAGGAAAGCTGAGCTTTCGGATCTGTTCATCAAACACTTCTCATCATTTGACATAAGTACATGGTCACATTATTTGTGGATCAAGTATTTATTTACTTATAAAAATAAGGGGGTTTTGCACTTGAAAAATGCCCATATATTTCAGTCACATCACAGTTATTCCTGTAACACATGCCCCATTGCTATCATTACAGTTATTTATGTGAACTGGAGCCATGTGATGCTATCTATGTCAATATGCAGAACAGTGTTCCACCCTGAAGGGCTTCTGGGTGATGGAATGCATGATAGAGGAAAATGTCTCCCTTTAAGACAATCATACGAGTTTTCTGCAGCATGCTGCGTTAGCTGTTTCACAAAGGAACAGCCACCCTTGTCATTAGTTGAACTACAGTTTCAGTGTGCTGTAAGTACATGCCCTGATGACCTACCGAGTTTGCTAGTCTATCCTGAAACGTGCAACACTGGCACTGATACCAGCAGCATTAACAAAAGTGTCATTAAGAGTGTCTTTGTTTCAAATCTGCCTTCATTTTTCTGTACAAATACCTGAGAATTCCTTTCTTTACTGTCTAAGATGTGACCGAAAGGGCAAGAAATGACTAAGAGCAAATTTTTTCTTGTATGAGACCTTTTTTTCAATATCTGTCTTTAGTTTCTCTGAAGATCTGTGACAAAGAATCAAAAATATTCCTCTATTTGGTATTCTTTCTGTCTTTCCACCATCCCCTGAACTCTACACCTTAACAAGCAGAACTGTGCACTCCTTCAGTGCCAAAAAATATTGGCTATTAGCTGTGACTAATGAAGCCTTCTGACTCTGACTGCAAGAAAATGTTATTGATGACAGAATGCAGTCTACAAATTTGGGAATTCTCCCAGGATCAAGCTTTCCAGTATTTCTCCCTACCTTTACACAAGATCAGTTACATTTGAAAAGCCATCATGCTTCCCTATAATAGTGTAAACTAGCCAGCTGCTCCAGTACATAGGAGTGATTTTGGGTATGTAAAATGGAGAGTTATTAAAGCCAAAGGAATTTTGGACATCAGATATGGAAATGGATGTGAGCTTACTGATAGGAAGTATCAGCACAGGAGATGTGCTCCCTTTTTTTTCAGAAACATAGAAAATATCTGAGGAGGACATGTTGTTGGGGAGCTTGTAAAAGCAGCACAGTGAAGACACCCAGAAGACAAATGGCAAGGGTGTGGAATAGCCTGGTGATGAGCGGTTAAATGTAAGAAGAGAGTGCAAAAGAAAATGCAGAAGCAGCTCATGCCTCACCACTGTGACAGCTTCATAGCTAATAGTTCTCCAGAAAGGCTAACAGGATTCCTAGCACCCATTCAGTTCTGCTTGCACAACTTAGCCCTCCTTACTGCCATTCCATTGACCTGGATACAGCCCTACAGAAATCCCTGTTTTCACATCCTGGCAAAGCTTCTCTTCCCTGTTCTTAACCTGTGAAGCATTTTCCAGGCTGTGCCTCTCAACATGAGAACCATCAGGTAGGTGCTATGAGAGGTGCTGGAACATACTCGGAATGGAAAAACAGGGAAACAAGGAGCATGTAGAGCTTCCCTATCTGCTACAAAGGAACTGCATATTTAAAGCAGTGCAGCTGTATTAGTAAGTTACTTGCCCTTATTTTGTTTTGTACTAGCTCGAGAATCTCTCTGTGCTGCTGCACTGTATTAGCTGGGCATACTTGGCCTAATCCCTCAACTGAGCACAGGGAGAGTCTCGGGGTGCTGTCTACATGCTCTGCAATAGCCATGATTAGCCCAATCCTGGTATTCTCAAGTGGTTCTTCCTTGTTAAGTTAGCTGAGTGAAAAGGAAGAGAAGCAATCGCAAGTGTTAGAATTTGTACAGCTCTCTTCTAGGCATAAAATGTATTTGACATGTCTGTTAACAGCTGTGTTCAAACCTATTTGATATTGAGCTAGGCCAGTATCTAGCATGTGGACAACAAAAACAAAGGCAATAAAGGAAATATGGAATTTCATCTGAAATAAAGTCGTCCCTTTAATCACCTGCAATTAGGTACCTAGAAAATAATGTGAACAATAAAAGGCTGAGATCTGTGTAAAGGTTATTTGTAAAGAAAAATATTTATAAACATTGTGGGTTTAAAAGTGCAAATGTATTTAAATTAAAGATATGCACTCAATAGTCTCAATGCCATTAAACTTTGCCATGTAAGAATAAATATCCAGTTGCTATGTGTCAAGCACATAAATGAGGATTGTCACACATGTGAAAAAACTCCATTGTTGTGCTGTTTCTAAAGTAAATGACAAAAATCATAGAGTAATTTGCATAACTTGGAGATTAGAAATGTATTCCTTTATCCTTATTAATATATTTGCCTTTCTTAATTATAAAGATTTGAATCTTATTTTAAAATAATTTCCTACAAAATATTCTTGGGGATAGAAGCTGCATGTTAATTCTGAATGGATTATTTGCCTAACCTTACAACAGAGATAAACTGTTTCTATTTGATAAAAGCCAATTAAAAAAAAAAAGTATTTACATTATCTGGCAAAAAAAAATTACGCCTATGTAGGAAGAGGGTTCTCACCATAAATTTAGTTGATTTTATTTGTAACAGACCTTTAGCCACAGAAGTTATATTTCTGTTATGTGACTTAGAAGTTCCTGTATATTAAAATGTACATAACACAGAATTTCAGATAAACTTTTGCCTGTGGTTGCACAACTCTTAATTTAACCTCAGTGTTAGTTCTTCTGTATATCAGTCTGTAACACAAGTATCTTGACTGATTCACAGAGTCATGTTTGGGTAGGAAGGACCCTTCTGAGATAATCTAGTCCAAACCCCATTCAGGTCAGGGGCAGCTACAGCAGGTTGCCCAGGTCCATGTCCAGTTATAGTCATCTAGTCCAATGCCCCAGCAATTTACAGGGACGACTTCAACTACATCAGGTTGCTCAGAGTTCCATCCAAACTGGCTCTGAATGCTTCCAGGGAGGGGGCGTCTACCACCACTGGATAACCTGTTCTGCTGTTTCATCACCCTCAGCATAAAAGCTTTCTTCCTTATATCTACTCTGAATCTACCCTCTTTCAGTTTAAAATCATTGTTGATCACAGCAGGCCCTGAAAAATATGTCCCTATCTTTCTGTCAGGTGCAAGGACTGAAAGGCTGCAATAAAGTCTCCATGGAGCCTTCTCTTCTCCAAGCTGAACACCCCCAAATCTCAGCCTTTCTTCATACCAGAGGTGTTCCCTCACTCTGATCACTTTTGTGGCCCTCCTCTGGACCTGCTTCAACAGATCCATGTCTTTCTTGTGCTGAGCACTNATCATTAAAGCTGTTCTAGTTTCCTTTTCTAATCACTAAGCCTCTCTCCCTTATTCCCTTTCTCTTTCCCTTTTGAGGAGGGAGTGGGGTTAACAAAGAGCATCTGTTATTGGTTTAAGGGGATGCCCTGACCCTAAACTGTGACAGGATTAGAGGGGCAGCTACACTTGTTTTCATGCAGCCCAGGGTACAGCTGGCCTTCTCAGCTACCAGTGAACATTGTTGACTCATGTCCAGCTTTTCACCCCCCAAGTCCTTCTGTGCAGGGCTGCTCTCAATCTCATCATCCCTCATCCTGTGTACTGATACTGGGGATTGCACCGACCCAGGTGCAGGACCTTGCACTTTGACTTGTTGAACCTCATGAGGTTCACATGGGCCAACTTCTCAAGCTTGAATCACAGTGGTGTCTCTGAATTCTGGTCTCTTCTACCAGGGTAAGAGATACATCATTTGCATCCTAGTCAGGAAGTGATTGTTTTATGTATAGTGATGTAATAAGTGGAAGATAGTTATAAGAAACCTAACCAGACAGGAAATGCAGGCAAGAAATAAAAATAATTTTTTCATTCTTTAAAAAAATAAAATAAAATCAAGTACACAACATTTATGAGCAGCAATTTTGTTCTGAGTCCTCAAGGTACAGTAGTACTATTGAAAGTGTCTCACTTCAGCAAGCTTCACTGCTTTGAAAAGGCAGAAGAAGACAGTAAACTTCTGCTTAGATCTATTATCAACATAAACCTAATGCTGGTTTTGTTCCCTGATTCAGTTATCTGGAGGCTTCATCTTCTTAGCAGTATCTCTTTATCTTTAGTCTCCATAAGCTTTTCCATCCTCCAGTGACAAAAAAGACCTAGCTCAAATGCCCCCATTCAGTGATAAGAACTAAGACTGGATGCTATCTATATATCCTCTAAATTTCTATGTAGCTGAACAGTTATAATTTATTGGGAATAACTATGGGGATTCAGAGATTAGTAGTAATCTAATTTAATTTATTTTATGACCTTAACTTATCCAGGATTTACAGAGACAGCTGGATGCCAATACACAGCCCTTTGCTGTTTTAGCTGTTTTTACTTTGTTTTTACAGCTAGTGTTTAATTAATATGGACATTGGGGGGGGTTGTATCTGATAAATCTTCATATTTTTCTTTAAAATAATCCTTCTTTCACAAAAAAAATATACTTATGATCTAGTGCTGTCTACGATTGAATTTTAATGCAGTTAGGTTTGTTTTTTTCTATTACAGTGTATCACAATGAGATCATGAGTACCACAATTACTATGAAGTCTAGCTTTTAGAAACTGCTATTGCATATGTTCTATTTGTTATTCAGACTTTTTACTAGATTTGGCATCTGCCTGGACTTGAGAAGCACAAACATAAATCAAATGGCATAAGAAATAATATTTCTATTTGAAGGAGAGAAGAAAAATGTAGTAGCTATAATTAATTCCTAAAGAACAGCAATAACAATTTGTAGTCTTTCTCCTTGAGGGTAAGGATAGGGTGTAAAATGCTCCTCTTCCTGCAATTATTTTCATTCACAGTTTGAAATTATTAGGTATTATTGAGTAGCACTGATTCAGAATGAGCTGATTCGGTGGCACATGTGGTTTGTGTTAACTGACTGCCTCTTTGCTAGCTGTGCTTCACACTGCCAGGTACTTGCTAGCCATGCTTCCTTGGTGCTGCCAAAGCTACCTGCTAGCCACTTTCTCCTCACCAGTTGCCCTCAGCCAACCTTACCCTTCTCTGCAAACTGCTCCTCTGTCTGTTCTCTCCATCCCTCCTCAGCTCTTTAGCTATGGCCTTCAGCTGTGCCTTGCACCACTGCCCAGTCCTGCTTTGCCCACAGCCATGCTCTGAGCTGCTTCTTTCCCCACAAGATGCCAGAGCCCTTTATCTACCTAAGAAACAATTTCTTTCCCTGAAACAATGCTTTCCATGACAACTTGTGTCCACAGTAATGTGATTTGAATATATATGAGGAGACAAAACATTTATGTCATCAATGGGATTCATGCCTAGGCTGAGACTACCCATGGAGATCACTGCATTTAGAGCAGAGCATTTTTTAAAAAGTCCTTTACATAATTTTTCTGTTACAATCTGCCATCTGTAGGTGCATAAAACAGACAAGCTATCTCTACAGGCTGGAAAATACATAACTAGTATTTCAAGTGTTTAGGAGGTTGTTGGATACAGTGATGGCAGAAGCAACATAACTATACCCATACATAAAGTGAAAGGAGATGAATGTAAGAAAAAGGACAATGGACAACAATATGAATTTTAAGTCTTTCACTTCCAGACTTTGACTTTCATAATTTTTCTTCAGTAAGGTCAGTGGATAAATTTACCCTGTATTTGCATTCCTAGTGATGTTGAGGGGCTCTGTTGAATGATCCTGCTTTTCTGAGGAAAGAAAATTTTTTTCTAGTCTTTTAGGAAAGCAAATCCTGGTTAATGGTATCTGCCAAGTCTTAAAGTTTTTACATTATTGGCAAAATGCTGTATGGCTTAAGATATGAAACATTTTTATTTGAACTCTTTTCCTTTGCTGGATTCTGTCACTCATCACTCCTCACTGTATCACTGTTTTGTTTGATACATAACAGCATTGCTTTCTCTGACAAAGGAAAAGAAATTGAAAACTGAGGAGAGAAAAAAAAAAACAAACAGCAAATATGTCACATCCCTGAGGCAGAGGTGAAGGGAACCTTTCAGGAACAAGTTGGTCACATTTAATTATTCTAGGTCCTTCAAGATAAAATCCATCATGTTGTTATGTTCCAAGGTTATCAATGTCTATTTGTTGAGTGTACATGAAAAGGGAACTTTGGAATCTAGCATCAAAGACAGAGGTTTAAGAACGTCCTGATCAATGCACTGAGGTTGTTTGATGCAAGTCCAGAGAAAACACATCAGCTGTACAATTGATGGAGTCCATACAGTGACTGGTGAGACAAATTGTTCTGCTGGCAAAAGAGAAGTTTGGGTCAGAGAGGTCTACCTCAGACATTTTTTCTTACAGTATTTGTATTTCAGCATTACTAGATACTTGACAAGTTAAATTCCTTTTGTGCTTTTACAAAATAGTGAGTTCAAAATGAAGATCTGGAATCACAGGCAAATATGGGCAATTATGTAAAATATTAAGAACTTGCAGTTTCATAGCTTGTAACATATTAAGCTCAAATGTTTTTTATGAAGACAAATGGTTGTCCCCATAACACATGTGAGAGAAAGCCTTGCTTACTGGCCATTGGTAGGTGCCACAATTTCCAGTTCAGATGGTATCTGTAAAATGCAGTGTACTGTAATGTATTGTTTGGGTGAATTCCAGCTGGAAAAGACTGAAGTCAGCTGAAAGCAGTTACAGTGTAATTGCAAATAGAATTTGGACTTTGTGGTAAACACTTTTTATGTGCTTTCTGGCTGCCATCTCTCCTGTCTCTGTTTATCAGATACAAATTATGGGAGGACAGAGATCTCTTCTCCCACATCACAGGATGACTACATGGGTCTTTGTTTCCTTGGGAAATAGGGGGGAGAAAACAGAGAAGAGATTGCAGCTGACTGGTCCTACTCCAAATGGGATCATCTATACTGTTAGTATTTAAGCAAAGTAAATTGGTTCCTCCTGATCTCCAGTCTCTTAGGGTTTGCTAATTATCATAAGATCTGACACTTCACTACACTAGATGGAAGCAACAAGCTTAGATTTCCTTTCTACATATTTAAGGACTTTCATAGCATTTTCGGCATATATTTATTGGTGCTTATGTTACTTTTTTTCCCCCTCTGGCTTTGCTATTTGAAGTAGCCATTTCCCTACTTCCCCCTCAGCCTAACTATGCCAAATCCCATGGAGTTCACACCATAACAAATAATCCCTTTTTCGAAATGGGTCAGAAGGCTGTCACGACCTTCTTTTCTTCCTGCTCAGTGTTTTCATAGGTTATATCAAAAATTAGCAGATGTCTCATGCCTAGACACAACAGCAGTTAGATAAATATCTTATTAATTATCTGAAGCTAAGAAAAGTGACAGGAAATAGTTTTTTCCACTGCTCACTTTTGCCTGTTAATTTTTGATTCATCTTTGTTGTAGACATATGTCCTGGCCCCTGTTTGGTACCTGCTGCATGTCAAGTTCTCTTGTGACCATCCAAAGAGCAGAGGTGCCCAGAGATCTTCCCTGTGTGCCTGCTTCCACACTGACACCGCAGTGAGAGATAGGGCAGCTCAGCCCTATCAGCTCAGGGAGAGGGCCCCTGGCTCTTGGTATCTCACAATTTGAAACCGGTTTAGAACTAGCCTGCACTGAACAGTGGAGAATCCCCCTTTCCCTTCTGTGCCCCTATGTGAAAATTGCCTCGTCAGGCAGTACACTTACTGAACTCAGGTGCTTCCTGTTATTTATGCTGTGCATGGTCTAACAATGCCCAACAATCATGAATTGTGGATGTTTTTGTGTTTACAAAATTTCCACAGTAGAGTTTAGGTTAATAGGTCGTGCAGTGACAAGTTTTATGAAGGGCAGGGAAATCAGACATTACTATAGACCTCTTACCAGAATTAACTTCATTTATACCTGACAAGGCTTTAAATCATGTTCATCTGCTGGAAATCAGAGAGTAGAAGAGGAAGTAATATTTCCATGCTGGCTGCACATAAGCTATATAAAAATATATTCTAATTATTTTGAAGTAGGTGCAGATAGATGGGAAGTTGGCATCCTTAGGTGTTTGACACAGGATGAGTTCCTACATCATTGACTGGATTGATCGATTTGCTTACATGTAGGCATACGGTGTCATTTGTGACATTGTAGGGTACTGTTCTAATACCAGCTGCCATTGATGATCTCCTTTTAAGTCCTGTATTATATTTCCCAGTGTTTGGCTGATGTCTTTGAGACCTTAGGGCATCCATCTAAAGTGAAATTAAGCAACTATGTGTGATCACCAAACTAATCTTTGTTGATCAAAGTGAGAATTGTTGTACCTAGTGCATAAGCTGTCATCTGTACTATGGTTTGGACCTGAATTCTGCCCCATATGTCTTGTAGCCAATTTACATGCCATTTGAGTGAGTGATTTTAAAAATTATACTGTCTAAATCTGTGTTGTACATCCAGAAGGCTCAATATATGACAGTGCAGCCAAGGGAGAGAAGCAGGAGCAAGAACAATAATGAGCTTTTAACGTGAACTTGCCCATTCCAGCTGGCTTGTGTCCACACTGCTGTGCAGAAGTTGAGTCCAGGGGCAGCGCAAGGCTGGTCTACATGGAGGCAGGCAGTGGTGTAAACAAGTGACAAGTCATGTGTCCTGGAACTACAAAACCCCTGACCTCTTTGGAAAGTATGGGGATGGTTGTACCTTCCTCCAATACAACTATTCTTGCCTCTTGATAGGAATTCAATGGGATATTTGGCTAATTCTTCCCACTCTCCACTGGGGCATGCCAATGTGCTATGGTACCTGCTGAAATCAATACATTTTCAGTAATACAAGCGAACAATTAGAGATTGTGGATGGTTGGTTGTGTTTTGGTTTGTTGTGGGGTTTTTTTGTATTTTTTTGGGTTTTGGTTTTTTTTTGGTTTTGTTTTTCCCTTGTTTAACAGTGTATAACTGAAATGCAAGCACAGGTAGCGTCTTTAATTGCCAATCTGTACAACATAGTGTCTATCCACTAGTGTTCTAGTCCTACCATGATTTTCTTCAGGCTGCATTCCCAGGCGATTGTCTCCTACACTGATGCCAAAAGACCACTATCTGTATTTCAATATCGAGTGGGTTTCTTATATATAGCACTATTTAACGAATACAACACTGCAGTTGTTTCCATGGTGCTTATAAGCTGCTGAAATCACAGATTAGTCCTCTGCATGAACTGATCATTCTTCTAGACAGTACATTTTCAGATGCCATCTTTAATTTGTGATATTAATACTGAACTTCATCACTGTTCAGTGGTTTTACTGAAGTATTTACATATAGATTAGTGAAGTAATTTTTTCTAGAGTATTGAAAGCTCTCCAGGCCTAATTGGAATCATAAACTTAACCACAGTATCTGTATGACATGAAAATGATTTTTGCTTATGAAAAGGCCTCGGAGGTTTACTTTCAAAACAGACTGAGTGCATTTCCTCGTACATTTAGTTCTGTCCACTCGGGGAAGGATTCGGCAAGTGAGTGTTTTGAATGAGCGGCAGTGAGTGTATTCTGAGAATTGTTTTTTTCACATCAGCACCTTTTTAAGGATGATGAACTATCTCAGTGAGTTTTACTAAAAATTATGTTTTAAAATAATGAACTAATTAGTTAAGACATATATTACTTTATTATGTAAAAAGAAACCTTTCCCAGAGTGATAGCTTAGCTATATAAATTGCCCTTTCATTTTATATTAAAATAGAAAGATGGACCTGCTATAGAACACTTGGACCGCTACTATTAATTATCTGATTTGAAGATCACCTCTGGCTGTTAAAAAGATTTATATTAATCTGTACTTGATAGATTCAGAAGGATTAAAGGAGTGAAGGAGAGCGAATAAAAAGAGAACAACTTCCTGGCTTCATTGTTAGATGACCTTGTGGCATGGTACATTTAAATTGCTTACTTCCTATAACTCTATAAAGTTCTGTGTTTTCATTTTCTGGATTAGATTGAAGTGTCAACTGTTTTTGATGAATTACACTAGTAATATATGTTCATGTTCTTCTTTGCTCTTTTCTTTTTTATTTATATGTGTCCAGCGTAATTTAGTTCACCTAAAAAAGCATTCAGGATTTTTTTTTTAATTACGGTTTTAGGAAAGGTTTTTTTTTTCTTTTCAAATACGCCTTTAACTTCTAAGGAAATAAAATATATGTTCAGCTGTTTAAAAAAAAAACTCAAATGAAAATTTTATGTCAAATGTCCCAGTTTTCCATGTCCTGAAATTCAGAATACTTCAGAGGAAAAAAAAAAAAAGAAGCAAGTGAAATGGACAAGTTACTGCAATTAGTGATTTAAACCTTTATCCTTTAACTTGATCTATGTGAAACATTACAGAAATCAGAAGGTCTCCTTGCAAGAGCAATAGTTAAGCTTTACCATCAGAACAAGGGTCTTATTTATTTATTGCTGAAAGGTGCAGAGGGGAGCAGAAGGATTAAATGCTTTACTTCTATTATTGAAGATTCTCACTGATGCAGAACAGCAAATAAAAAATGAAGAAACATTCATATTCAGTGTGTGTGCTACTGACTGGAATTATAAAGAACTGTACATACATACATTGGTTTACAACCTCCCATCAGAAGGGACAGAGATATATTTAGTCAAGCGCATTTTGAGCTGATTAAATGAGAAAAATAATTTAAGTTTTAATATTCAATATATTTTTTCTGATTAAAGTAGTATAAATGGCAGCAGATTCTCTGTACAATATATAACCCTGATGAACATCTTTTATGTGTAAGCAAATGAACGAAGTCATTTACTCTAACCATCAATAAAGTACAAGTTTGGATTTCTTCTTAACATTGCAATTAACATTGTCTGGCTTCTTTTCAGGTTTGGTTTTGTCACAAAGAAAACTCCAATCTGAGACAAACATTTTTTCTGAAAGAACAGGGTGAACTTGCAGATGCATGATCACAGGGACTCTGTTGTTGCACTAAACCAAGCTATTAAAATACATTCAAATATTTTATACATATTTGACATATTTCCTCATTTCAGAAGCTGACATGGGGGAATTAATTGCACTACACTGTACCAGGGAAGTGGCACATTATAATACCTGGTAGAGATGCTATGGTTCTATTCTTTTCCCCGGTGGATGTTTCCACTAGCTCCATTCCACACAAGTGTGCATATACTACAGCAAGAATAAAAACAACTCTAAGCTATAAAGGGTTAAGCATCAGAAGTTTTTTTTATCAGAGCTTAATGAATCTCATGAATATCAAGGACCTTTTGTGTCTTTGCTTGTTAAACCAATCCATGATTTCTCTTGTGGCTTTTAGCAGCATTTCTCACTATTACTTTTCTGTATCCCACTGTGTGCTACACCACCTCAGACAGACACTTCTGTTTCAGAACTGCAGTTTTACTTCCACGATGAACGACATTAGGCAAGTACCTGCCCTCCTGTTTCTTCCAAATGCAACATTCGATTGAGTGGAACAGTTTCTCAAATTATACAACCTTGTTCCTATTGCCACCTGCCATTTAACATTATTGCTGCTATGGCTTCGGCTATGCTGTACTTTGCTTTCCAAAACAGTAGAAAAAGTTAGAGAAAACCTTCTCAAGAAAATAAAGACATCTGAACAGAAGCCATTAAAGTAATAACACTGTCCTACACAGTTTATGACTCTGGCTGAAATATGGGAGTAAATTAAGAGATGTAGCCTTATGCTCTTAGCCAAAGATTTTCTCTTGTTGACTTCACTAATTAATACAGGGGTAGTGGGATGTTGCTGGATATTTGTCAGTTGTTTTAATGCTTCTTCCAGTCGATTTTAAATTACAGCTCTAATTTTTGGGCATAAATACGGTCTCACAGAGAAAACGTGCTTACATATCGCAGGCAGCGCTTGCGTTCTCCTTTCGAACAGGGGGTTCCTCGACGCGGGGGGGACCCAGAGAGGCAGCGAGGAGCGGCCGAGTCTCCAACTCTCGCGGGCGCGCCGTGAGAGTGAGGCCGCCGGGGGGCGTTGCTGGGAAGCCGCGGGAGATTGAACCGCGGTGAATCCGGAAGCGCCGCCATAGCGCGGGCTGCGAGGCGGGTGCCTCGCGAAACACGGTTAGCG
>VWZY01005023.1:107125-129081 GCA_013399075.1 Chloroceryle aenea | reverse complement strand
TCTTTGCAGCCAGTCTCAACTGATTGCTGGGTCTCTGCGTGCCCCTGCTGTCAGGAATTATATCTCACGTTTTTTGGCTTATAAACTGTTTTAGAGAGTTGCCCCCAGGCTTCTCAGTGACTCTCCTTATTACTAGCACAAGTGAATCAGCTGTTAGCTGAGCTTTGCTAATTTGGACCGATAATTGGTACAACAGCGCTGCTCAGTACTTACTGACACCTCCCACAGTTCTGCCTTCGGTCATTTAGCAGCCCATGCATAAGTCATGGTTATGGTAGAAGCCAACATAGCTGCCTTCGGTTCTCATGATGAAGAGCTCCCTCCAAAAGCAACTTCAGTTTCCTTCATCAGTGGCCTTTACCTTTTTTTTTTTTTTCTTTAGGCACAGCTGGTGCTAAAGGAAAGAAAATCCACAGCTGTCTGGTGTTAGAGAGCATCAGACTTATTTCAAAATTGGAGATTTCGGGCGGCTGAAGAAAGGTTTGAAAAGCCAAGGACAATACTGAATGAAGGGAAAATTACTAGAGGGTCAGTTAAGAAATGACCTGAAGCAAACCCCGTATCTTTTCCAAAGAGGTATTTTAAAAACCTGTTTCTCTGTACAGCTGAGGGTTTTTTTGTTTGTTGTCTCTTATCTGGGATAAAGGTCAATCATTTAATGATTTCCTCAGAAGCTTTATCTGTCTTCACCTTCCTCCAGATCTAGACTATTAAAATGATATATCTGATAGTAGTTTCTTCGTGTACAGAAGTGGTTAGGTCAGTGGCTATTATGTACCAAAGAACTGTAATTACAGTCAAGTTGAAACAAATTAAAATCAGAATGTTGAGAGTGCTCTGTGTACCTGCCTTGCTAGCCCAGGTCCAGTATGCAATCTTAAAAAAAAAACAACAAAAAACCCCGTAGCGTTTGTCTGGCTGTAATTATATATAACAGAAATTTATTCTAGGTCTCATTCATTTTGGATTGTCCCTCTTTGTAAAATGAGCAATTGAAAGGACGGTGATCAAGGAGTATATTTAAATTGTTTGCTGCTTAATGGAAGAGAGAACAGACATCAAAGGATAAGCGAGTTGTACCTAAAAGAAATTAATCTGTTAAGGCAGTGCAATGATTAGTCAGATTTTTATCTGTGGAGAGAAATCTAAACCTGTTCATTCAGATTCCAGTCTACTTTACCTGTGCCACTTAGTGAGAAAAAAACCTTCTTTTTAAATTTGTATACAGGAGAATATCTGCACTAATTTAGCATGGGCCACGTTTCTAAATGCAAAACTGAGTCCCTCTGTGGGGCAGTGGGTTCATAGCAATCTGTAGCTGGAGACTTGGGAATGGCAGGGCTGATAAATTCACAGAAGTAATAACCCATTGTGAGTGACAGCAGAAGAAACCCTGAATGCATACTAAGGTATTGCTGGCTGTCCTATCCTTAAGACTTGTTCAATATTTTTCTGAACAAAACCAGCTTGGAGGCAAAGTTAGTAAAAAGTTTATTCCATGCACGCACACACACACATATATATATCAAAGTATAACTTTATACACACACACTTTGTATTTACATTTAAATGCTTCTGTCATTACAAGAATAAATATGTCACATTCTATTAGATATGGTTATGCAGTCACCTTTTCATACTACCATGCACGTGTGAGGAAGGGTCTTCACCTGGACCAATCTCCCACCATGGGGCTGTGATTTTCAGTATTAAAATAAGGCCAGTTCACATAAAGATAGCACTAATAATTGTTTAGCTGACAGTACAAAACTACACTTCCCAATATAATCTCTAAGTACATGTGGCTTATATGTTTTTTCAGGATGTTTGTTCTTAAAGGACAACCAATTCTTGATTAAAATTTCCTTAACTAATCACTCTGTCCAGCTTCAAGGATGGTCATCTTGCCCTAGACATCATGTACATATTTATCACTTCCTTTACATGTACTAATGTTTATCAAAACGCCTAACTAAATTCATCAGCAATATTTCAGAAATCTTCAGTTCCTTTGTTTGCCTGAGTAGATAACAAAGGTATCATAGCAATTTAGAAGGTAGTAGTAGAAGCTATAACTGTAGAGTGGCTGTTGCAAAATGGGCCCCATTAGGAGCTCTACTTTTAGTACTCCAAAAGCAGGATTTGAAATGAATGTATTATCAGAACAAACAAACCAGCCCTCAGATAGTCTCACAGACTGGTAGAAGCTTGTTGCTGTTGAATTTGAAGAAAATGAATCAAGTCAATGTGGCATTTTGAGGCCAAAGAGTGTCTGTCAAAGAATGTTACTTATTTGGATATCTATAACTCAAACTTAAGTAGAAATTTGGGTTTCTAAGCCTCTGTTAATTGAATCAAAAAGCAGTGGTAGTAAGAGCATCTAGAACAATGAAATGGGAGAAAAGATAATGAGTCTACTGTGAAACTGTAGTTTACTGATTTAGATTCCCAGGCTGAAGGAAAGGGATTAGGACATTAGATCCAAGTGTGGTGGGTGAGACAGATGTGAAATATTCAATACACCATATATCCAAATGCAGTTGCCAAATTCTCTCTTCTCCAAACCCATCTCTTCTGCAGGCCACAGAGAGAAAATTGAACTAAGGTGATGATGGTGACTTTATTCCACCTCAAAATTGCCTTGTGTTGAATTAGGTCACTGCACTATTAGAGCATCTGGAGAGCAGGCCAGGTTTGGGGAGAGTATCTTTTCTATAGCATAGAAAAAAATGGCAAGGGGAGTCTTGAAATACCATCACTTACTTAAGCCTGGATCTGAGTTAGGATCTGCGTCAAGAAGCATCTTACGTAAGGTTGTTCTTTTAACTCAGATATCCAGTCCACTCTAAATGACATTTTAGAAGTAATTATCTTACCTTTTTTTTTGTGTCTGTGATAGAACACCCAAATGACTAGCTGGTTAGTCAAGTTTCTTGTTTTCTTTGATCCTCTGAAAAAAAATGTTAATCTTCTGCTACTCCACACCCCCAAAAAAATATTTTTTTGAAGGATCAGGAATATTATCCAACCTTCAATTAATAGCTACAGAATACACTGTATTTTTCCTTTGCATGCATGCAGTGGAAAAGGTCTATAAAAATATATCTTTAGGAGATGTAGTCAGGAAAATATCCTTATAAGATCACGGTTATACTGAGTTGGCTAAGATAACTACAAGTCCACAATGGGGGAATTTTCCATTTTCTTTATTGTTTACTATGGTTCCTTATTGGGTTAGATCTACTTGGTTATGTCTGGATCAATAAATATGTTCAGATAAAGACAACAGAATATTAGTCTTTTGCCTACATGTGCAGCTAGGTGGCCCATTAGTACTATTAGCATGTGGGTGGCTGCCTCATGGGAACGTGAGATGTTGAAATCTGCATTTTGACCTAACATGGCTTTGAGCCACTCACCTAGAGGCAGAGCTTTGCATTCTCCTGAAGCACTGATGCAGATATCTTTAATATCATTCCTCTCTGTAATACTCTTCTACTGTACACTATGTTTTATAAGTAAATCTTCCAGCCATGGGAATTTACAATTAAAATAACCTTCGTGTTGAGGACATTTCTGGTATTATCTCTGTCTCATATTATCCTACTTCTGTTTAAGCCTCTTAGATGTGAAATTGAAATGGTTAGTTGTACATGGTAAAACAAGGAAAATCTATTTCCATTTTCAAAAGATGAAACTTTCTGGTGCATTGGCTGGGACTAAACTCGAGGGCGGTAAATTTGCAGTAGGGTACATAGGGAGTTAGCTACATGACTCATTAACATTAATTCCCATCTGTAAATAATTTTGAAATACTTTAACTAGCAGGGGAGCTATTTCATCTTTTATACTTAGCTGATTGTAAAAATGTATGCTGAAACCATCTGGCCTTAGTGTTTTGTTGGACTTCAGACTTTTAATAGCTGGTCTGATTTCCTTCACTGAATTGGGGTTTTCTAATCCCTGGCTCAATTCTCCTTCCAAACTAGGTTGCTATTTGCTTGTCAATCAAGACCTATCTCACCAATTGAGATGAATAACGGAGTTGCTATAAAAACTTAGGAAGACTTTGGGCCTAATTCTCATTCATGCTAAAGTTACTTTACACTTCTCTGGTTGCTCATTTACTGGGTCTAAATGCAATTTACTGCCTGAGCAATATAAAGTGACTGTAACATAAATGAGAATCAGATCCCCTATGTTCAGAGCAGCTAACAACTTCAAATTGCTGAGTACTATTTTCCCACAGGAGCTAGTGTACTAGGATTTCAATGCACATAAAGAATGCAACAAGCCAATTAAAAATGAAGATATTAAACGAGAAATTGAATGGTTATTTCTAAGGTCTATTTAGAGGTGATTTTTCCAAACAATGGGACTGATTAAGTCTGGCTGTTACAAACATGCCGACTTCATCTAAAGTTCAGCCCTGCGTGAAGCTTGGATATTTGCCACAGTACATGTAATGCAATTACCTGGAGAAGGAGGACTATATTTCAGAGGTGCACGTGGGACTCCCTGAGTCACCTGATGGTGCTTCCGTCCCAGTGGAGGGAGGTGGGGTTCAACAATTATTAAGTAGTGCTGCACAGCAGCGTGTTTTGATAATGGGTGAATGGGGTTGACAACGGCACAAACAAGCTGAAACTGTGGTTAGCACAACTGCCAAAGTAGACACTGCTCTCACCTTTTCCCATTTCTCAAGTGATATTTTTTATTGCCTAAAGACTTAACAAATTGTCTTATTTTAATGCCCCTTAATGACTGTGAAGATCTAAGCTAGTGCTTGTTTATACTAAGGAAGACATTTGAAGACAAGCAGAATGTGGAATGGGCTATTCCAGTTTAGACAGATGTCAGTCACCCTCACATTCTTCTTATATCTCTGTTATAGCAGCATGAACACCCACTTTGATGTGAAGTCCATATTCCTGCCCCTCTCCTCCTTTTATTTTGATCTAGTGAAGACACTTCCAACACCCCCTGTCATAATAAGGAATTATTTTATTGTGGAAACCACAGACATAGGAAGACTGATTTGCTTATACGTGAATCCTTCTATGCCATATCATCCTCTGTGCTCTGCTCGGTCCTTCAGAACTATAAATCTTGTGCCTAGACTTCTCTCATCACCTGCAAGGCAGCTGATTTCAACCCTACCTTCACCTTGATGAGGAACATAGGGCATATAGCATATATATAATCTTACACAAAGAGTTATAGCCTTCTGTCATTGCTAAATAACAGCCTGGTTGTCTAAGCTAGGGCTGTGTTAAGGTGTGCATGTCATAGCCCAGATGTCTCATCTGCTATAGCAGCATTCTTAGACATTGTGGTATTTTTTGAAGTACTCCTCAGGCTAAATAGCTCTTGAGGCTGGATTCCATCAAGGAAAACCCATGTGGTTCCTCTCCTGAAGGAGCAGGCATGTTCCTGTTGCACAAAAAAGAAAACAACAAACCCAAACATTAGCAAGCTTTCTGTCCATCTAAAAGTGATTTTTTCACTGTGCTAAAGGAGACTTACGTCTAAAGTTACTTTGCTAATTTTTAAATGAAAAGTAAAAGTAATCCTGGTGCTTCTATGTAAGTACACAACCAGCTTTCTGGGTACTAAAACATAATAATCCTTTTCTTATTCTTGGCATTGAACACTGAACATACACCAAAGTAACTGAGAATGGAATATTTTCCTACTTCACAGTTCAGATAAATCATTTTAAGTAGTAAAGTATATTTGAGATGTTGCTCCTGCTATCATAACTGTCTGTTTTGCTGTGAGAAAAAAATCTATGTAAATGTTTTAGAGAGCAGAACTGATCATCATATATTACTTAGTCAGTTATGATTAGTTTTGCATATGTTAAAGCATGGTAACATTATTTAATGTTGTGGTGAATGCAGGAATAAGTAGTGCCATCTATTGTGGGAAAATGTAGACTTGTAAATGTTAATTTGCATATTCTATAGTAAAGTAGCATAAAAAATTAATATTTTACTGAGTTTTATTGCAAATTGAAATACTTTATGTAATTGCATGTTTGGAATGTTTGTACTTTGCATTCTTTGAAAATCTGTCTATCTTCAAAAAGAATATCCCTGGGTTTTATCTTCATTCGGTCTCAGCATGCTTGGGAGCTGTTGCCTTGGGAGTCACCGTGGTAAATTTTTTCCTGAGGGAAAGGTGAGAGCTGTTCTCCTGCCACCACGGGAAGCACATAAGTATTGCCACAGCATATCCAGAGCATTGTGGTCTCCGAGTGCCAAACCAGGTGGCATTTGTCTTGATGACATTTGAACAATGATGCCTCAGTATTATTTTTCCTGTACTGCAGCTGTTCGCTCTGGCTGCTGCATCACCACACTCCACAGGAAAATATCTTTGTCAAAAGGTGGGTCGGTTGTACTTTAGGAGTGTTAATCTGCTCAGCAGCACCTCTGAGGCACACAGATGGTAACCTGGGTTTTTGGGGCACTTTTGCTTTTTGGCTGCTGTTATTGTATGACGAATCATAAAAAGATTCTAACTATGGAAAGATGGCAGTGACTGGCTACCACAACAGATACATTTGAAGGGTGAGGGCATAATCAGAAGGAATCCAGTCCAGCTAAATCTTTTTTAAAATCTGGCTAAAACTTAGTGACATTCTCCACAGCAATCCATTCCACCTTGATCTAATCCTTTAGGCACTTCAGTCTGGTGGTGGTGGGTTCCTGCCTGTCACTTCATGCTTCACTGCAATCCCCACGTGGGCAGGCATTCCTTTGATTCAACCCAAATTCCCTAAAATTACCCTAATTTTCAGACATGGTCCAGTCATAACTAATGCACCATTGCATAACTAGGCATATAAGAATCGTGTGGAAGAACAGACAAACAAAGTCTAAATAAAAGTTTGTGGTTAAGGCAATCACCCAAGAGGGTACAGATCTCTGATTTCCACACCAGGCTTCTCTAACATGTGCGCTTTTCATTAGCTCATCTTTGATAAAAATACCAGCAACCTTGAGAGCAAGGACCAAGTGTTCCCCACATAGTGTAGCACAGTGCCCTGTGTACTTCATTAGGATCTTGGGCGATTTGTGGTTGTTTTATTTTTTAACATGTTCACTTAACAAGAAGGGAAATGTAAACTGAAAAGTTGAAATACTTGAAAAGTTATTCTCTTTGTTTGCCTCTAATGGGAGTAGTTTTAAAAATTACAAATTAATCATGTGAGAAGAAATAGCTATATCACAGAATAATCAAGATAATACTAAATGAAAACTATTCCATTTCTGCCTGGAAAAACTGGCTTCCTTATGGCAAATCAGCATTGCTGTTTTGCTTGGGGTAAATCATTCCGTAAGAAAAATACAACATTTATGTATAAAGCAATTTACTTGTAAGTTACAAGCTGTATGTTTTGGATTTCAGTGAAATGCAAGATAATCCCTCACTGCCTCACAAATACATTTTTTCCTTCAGTTTGTAACATACAAAATATAACATTTTGGAAATTACTCTTTTTTTTTTTATGGGTCTATAATAAGAAGAATAGCAAAATGCAATTCAATACCGGTATAGCTTGAGAAGTTAAGCAGTTAGAGACTTCTCAGATTGTTTTATTTTCCTCTGGAATTGATTTTGCAATCAGGTATGTCTTTGCTGTAATCTTGTTTATTTTAGAAGAATGAACATGAAACCCTGTTTTCCCAAATATAGTGGAAAATAAGAACTGAGAGACATATCTTTCATGTGATAACATTTTCCTCTGAGTTCTCTGGTTTGGATTGCTCTCTGACATATATAGCAATTAATTCTCTTGCTGTTTTCTGTGTTTTCCTTCTGGTATACACACATCCATGCACAGTCATTTCAACTCAGGTCATGTATTACCACTTAATCTAAACTTTGAACACAAGTCCTATATGGAACAGCTAAGGATTTTTGGTTTGTCTAGTTTTGAGAAAAGGAAGCTGAGGGGTGATCTCATTGCTCTCTATGGCTTCCTGAAGAGGGGAACTGAAGAGGGAGGTGCTGATCTCCTCTCCCTGATATCCAGTGACAGGATGTGTGGGAATGGCTCAACCTGTGCCAGTGGAGGTTTGGACTGGACGTTAGGAAGCATTTCTTTACTGAGAGGGTGGTCAAACACTGCAACAGGCTTCCTAGAGAGATGGTCGATGTCCCAAGCCTGTCAGTATTCATGAGGCTTTTAGACGATGCTCTTAGTAAACACACTTCAACTTTTGGCCAGCCCTGAATGGTCATGTAGTTGGACTAGATGATCAGTGTAAGTGTCTTCCAACTGAAGTATCACAGAATCACAGAAATGCTCAGGTTGGAAAAGACCTTAAATATCATTGAGTCCAACCTCAACCTAACCCTACTACCCTAAGTCTAACAACCCACCTCTAAATCATGTTGTCGAGCACCGCGTCCAAACGATTTTTAAAGACATTCAGGGTTGGTGACTCAACCGCTTTCCTGGGGAGCCTGTTCCAGTACTTAACAACCCTTTCTGTATATAAGGTTTTCCTGGTATCCAACCTAAACTTACCCTGGCACAACTTGAGGCCCTTTCCCCTTGTCCTGTCACCTGTCACCAGTGAGAAGAGACCAACCCGGCTTTCCTACAACCTCCTTTCTGGTAGTTGTAGAGAGCACTAAGGTC
Organism: Chloroceryle aenea; assembly: GCA_013399075.1. Classification (NCBI taxonomy): domain Eukaryota; kingdom Metazoa; phylum Chordata; class Aves; order Coraciiformes; family Cerylidae; genus Chloroceryle; species Chloroceryle aenea. Next base: position 120,425 of record VWZY01005023.1, on the reverse strand, counting down.
TCCCCTCAGCCTTCTCTTCCCCAGACTAATCAGCCCCTGCTCCCTCAGTCACTCCTCATATTCATATTCAATTCTAAGTTTCCATTGTTTTCTGCCATTAATAAAACTGTCAGAAATTTAACTGTTTCCCTGTTTGGCTTGAATGAACTAGGTGGAGTTAGTAACCATGTCAACTTTGGAAGATCTGTGATCCTTTATCAGTTAAAGACCAAACAGTTGCAGGCCATCCAGCTTCCTAACTGTGAACAAAACATTTAATTTAAGCTTTTCAGTCGAGGTATTTACCTATCTTATGTTTTTATAGTAATTGGGGCAATGAAAAAGATAGCAGCTTGAGGGTATACAATACAGATTAATAGTAATATCATAGTTAGGGCGTGCCAAGTTTCAGAAAGAAAAGACTCACAGTCAAAATGAATTCTTAAACCTGACATAAAATGACATAAGGAGTGCTCTGATCCAAAAATCGGAGCCTTTTTGAAGGAGCTCAGCTACAAACTGTAACTTCATTTTTAGCATCAGACTTTTTGTTTGGTTGCTTTTGTTTGTTTTATTGATAGATAAGCCACTATCATAAATCAAGAGGAATTGTTTTTCAAAAAAATCTTATAAACAGCCTCAGGCAGTTTCAAAAAAGTATAAACTCCAACTGTTTTAATAAAAATGTCTTGACAGATTTTCTATTGCCAAATTTTATTGTTTAATGCTATTCTGAAATTAGATAAAAGTTTGATGGAGCTGATTTTTCACTCAAGACAGAACTAAAAATCTATTAAGCTGCTTTTTAGATCTGATAGCTGAAATAATTAGGTGTCTCTACGCAAAAAACAGGTCACATGTAAGGTCAGGTAGGAATCTTGAGTTTTATGGCTTACATGCGTTCATAATCAGTATGTGGCAAGCACTTGCCAACACTGCCTCAGACCCATTAGAATCATTTCCAGATATTGTAAATATTTTTGGAAGGTTTAAAGATACTTAAGGTAGATGTGGTTGAAATGTCTAACACCACTTGCAGTATTCCTTGTGCTATCTCATAGTGATATAGCTTATATTAGCTCCAAACTTCAACCACATTGCCTCTTACAGACTGATTCCCAAATCTATTTAAGATGTCTTGAATTATCAGAATGGCCAGCGATGCCATGTATGTAATCATATGTAATCATGCTCGACTGGAGGAGATAATGGCAGAAAGCCTGAGCTGCAGAAAGCTACAGGAAGCAACAGAAGTTGGCAAGTGCGATGCTCCAGCAATGTTTCAAGGACTCACAAGATATTAACATCATTGTGGTTATGTATTCACATCTTGATAGATGCTACTTTGTGCCTACATCTTACAAATTGAATATGTACGAAGAACAAGAACTACCTTTCAAAAGTTATTCAGGGTAATGGGATTCATTTCCACCCCAGTTCTATAATGAAATATGAGAAATTAGGAGAACTCCTGAGGAAAACCTTTGAGAAATAAAAAAATTATAAGGCTTATAGATGTGTCCTTTGCTGGAGTGTCCAGTTTTACCTGCAAAATGGCAGGTGAAGTCTTTTGTGGGTTTAGCTAGAGAATGCAAAGTTTCATGCACATGTTTTTTATAATTGTGACTTTTTGGATGGTGACTTTTGAATGGACTCATTTGATAGAGATGTAAGTAATTATGGCCTCAGAAGAGAGCTAAAGTCAGAGTTTTGGAAGTGTACGTTGTTCACTGGAAAAGGATGTTTCTGCTAGGTCAGCAAAGACTACTTGTTCAGTGTGGGATGGTTGTGATTATACTGTTATTTTGCCTATTGACTTAAACCAAAATCAGTTTGGAAAATTATTTTAACTGGAAATGTGGTGGTGCAGATGTGCCTAAGAGTCAGAATCAGAATGAGGGTTCTTTACTTGCCAGGACGCATTGTCTTTGTTGCTTGACCATACATTTCTTTTCATAAGTGATAGTGCCTGATGCAATGGCCCTTGCAGAATTATCAGTATTATCTTTCCTTTTCTGTGTTGCAGAGTATGAAGCAGTAACACTGCCCTCACTGAACGTGTGGCAATGGATATCTGCTATAGTCACATTCTATACAACAGAAGATAAGATGATTTTACATTTGTAAGCTCTCTGCCGTGTTGTAGAATTTAATTTGCAAGACCAAACTTCTGCAATATTGTGTTTATGTTGCAGTACCATTTACTGTTTAATAGAAACATTCACAATGCCCTAGTTCCATCTGTTATAAATAGTGAAGGCTGATAAACACTATGCAAACACAAGATGCAGCTTTCTGGTAAATTATGTTTAGTATAGCCCCAAAACGTAAAGCAAGATTTATAATATTTCCATATTTTTATTTTTTTTTCCTTTTCCCTTTTAGTCTATAGTAATTACTCTAGAGCTTTGAATGGATATATAAATAACAAAGTTTTACATTAGATTATTGTTTGAGAAGACAGGGACATGTATATGTACACACATACCTGTGTTTCACACCTTCAGTTGTACTGCAGTTAAAAATTTTGCTATGGCTTCAGAATTTTTGATATAACTACTTGAAAATACATTTTTTATCAGACAAAAAAAAGTTGAAAGGCAAACCCCCACACTATTACACATTGTATGAACAAAACTCTCAGTGTCTGATTAACAAAAATGGAGATGAACCAGGCAAGTAGCAATAGACTTGCAAAGGGCTCTCTGATGAATAACCAAAAATTAAACTACTGTTGTTTTGTGATCTCAGGAGAAAGGGAAAAATTGTTTAGCAATAGGGCAAGCGTGTCACTGAACAAGACTGTTAGAAGGTGTGGTAGTGGTATTGTAGCAAAACAAGGTTCCTGGTAATGCTGTTTGGGCGTGATTATTTTATCATCTGCCAAGACTGAAAAAACAAATTATTCTACACAGTTAAAAAACCCCAAACTTGCAATGTGAAAGACCTGAGAGAGTGTGCAGAAACACGTAAAAAGACAGAGTTTAAGTATGTTTATGTCGTCTCTTACTGAAGCTGGATGCTGTCAGGTGAATCACACATACACTCAAAAAAGTGGAAGAAAGAATTTTTTGTTTGCTTTATATTTGAAGCAGATATATTTCAAAGGAATTAACTTGACAAACCTCACCACACTGACTGCTGACAGTCTTTAAGTTAGTGCATATTTCTTCCTCTGGAGAAAATTTTTTTTTTTTTTCCAGTTGAGTTGCCTTTGACTTAACCATTCCCTACCCAGGACATAACCAAACCATTTAAAACTTCCTGGTTGTCTGGGCAGATCACACAGACTGGACTTTTTGAAAGCTAAGCTAAAACACTTGCTTTTGGAAAGTGTAAAAAGCTCTGAAAAGATTTTTGAACATCCATCTCTTCACTTATATTTGACCTTGGAGTAACTAGCAGGAGACACACTCTTAAAGGCAAAAGGTATATTGCAGAAAATGACAGCTTCCAAGGATGTCACCCCAGTGCAAGACACTGCTTCCATATCCACAGCCTTAGCAGAGCAGCCGACAGTGCTCTTACGTTCATGTTTCCATCTTCTGTTTTCCACAATGTTTCAAGTATTGACTTCTGAAGTCTTTTTGTCCTGCCCATATAGGACATGACTTTGATGTGAGCCTCAGACTGGAGAGGAAAGTGGGGAGGAAAACGTGTATCTTTACAACACACTGGCCAATATAGCTGTAGTTTAATCCATTAGCATGTTTATTTCTGAGTTTTGCTGCAATATGGTGTGTTTCATTTCTGCAATCAAAGTGCAGCATTTTAGGTTTATCAGTCAGAACATAAAAACAGGAAGTGACCTTAATCTGGAATACAGTAAAGTAGCAAGTAAAAAGAGGTCCATCATAAAGACAGAAATTTACAGAAAATGCAGGTACCTTACCCTCTGGCCATTGTTTCTTTATATCCTAGAATTTTAAAGTGATTTAAAGTAATTCTTCTGATTCTTTGTTTGTGACCTTTCTTATAAGGACAGACATTTTCTTATCTCTTTCTTCCTGGAGTCAAGTTAATTTAATTTACTGATCATATCAAAGGCCTAATTCTTATTTACGTGTATTTCACTGGATTAGTTTAACTGGGTGTAAAAGAATGTTAAGTAAAGATAATAGGATGATTTGTTTGAACACAACAGGTACAAATTAAGCTGTTAACCGTATTATATACATTGCATTTCTTATCATGTTTGATATGGAAGCTCAATAACATTTAGCATTGGCATATCTTGTAGTTTTGTCAAGAGCATAACTTTTCCTATGAAACCTTAGTTGCAATGAAAGCAAGGAAGATGATTCAGAAACTGGTTTTGCTCGCGCTTCTTTTTCCTCTCCACCATTTGCCCTCCACCTACTGTGGGGAGAATCATTTTTTTTTCATGCAGCAGCTACAACTGCATTCCTGGAAATTGTGACATGGTTTAGTATGAGGAACAAAAACTGGTCTGTTCTAAAACTGTGAATAACTGAAATTGATGCTAGTTTACTGTACCAGGTTGTGCTGTAAAGTGAAGTAGTTTAGTTCATACCAAAGAGACAGAGAGGTCCAAGAGAAGTATGTTGGATGGATGGACATTCAGCTCTTCTTGCTAGAATAGCCTTTTGCTTGTATGAATCAACATCTTTATAAAATCCTTATTCCAGTCAGGTATCATGTAAGGTCTGTGGAGAAAGGTCTGAATTTCAAGCCTAAACTGGACTGAACTTCATCAATTCAGTTTCACCACGGACTAAGTCCAGCAGAGCTAATTAATTAGTTGTCAGAGTCATTTAGACTGGAAGGAATCTGGTCCAATCCACTACTCAGAGTAGGTCTGGCAAGTTGCTCAGATCATCCAGTCAAGTTTTGAGTATTTCTAAGAGCAGAGATTCCTCAGACTCCCTGGGTAACCTGTGGTTGACTACTCTCCGAGTCTGTTTTCAGAGAACAGTAATGCTGCTGATACAGCATTTCCAGCTCAGTCACAGGAATACTGAAGCAGTTTTCAGAAGACAATTTTAAAAGTACTCAGTTGACAGGATGTTTCTTTGTCCCTGGAGCTATTCCATCACTTCTGTGGTAACATACCATGTGCATCCCTCAGCCTCCTTACACAACATATTGCAGTAAATCTTAAATTTAATATTCTAAATCCTTTTTTTATGAGGCAGAGAAATAAGCTTTCCTTCAGTAAGTGATGTCTCCTCAGCTTTCCAAAAGAGCAACCTAACTTGAGAAGCCTAAAATAAATTGTATGCATGTTCTATAGAAATCCTCTAAACAAATAAAACTGAGAGTCATTTTATAACAGTAATAATTTCTTACTTGCAAGTGTTTCAAAAGACTTCCACTGCAGCAGGTGTTAAGGAAGTATCCATCTGTTCTTGCTTCTCTGCACAGAAGTATATTGAATAGAGTTTCTAAACGTTCAGGGTTGTCATTAAAATGGGTTAGCTGTGATAGTCACTTAAGGCATTCCTGATATTGAAATTAAAATGAAGACTATCTCTGGTTCTGTTGCAATCTGAGAATGCGATCAATGGCTCCCTGAAGAAACATCCTGTCAACTGAGTACTTTTAAAATTGTCTTCTGAAAACTGCTTCAGTATTCCTGTGACTGAGCTGGAAATGCTGTATCAGCAGCATTACTGTTCTCTGAAAACTATGGATCAAACCCCAGCTGTTGCAGATATGCTAACTGATGAATAAGGTTAAGAGAACTGAAGCCTTTATTCTTAATGTTTTTATTTAAATATTGAAGGCTTTTCAGCTTTCTCCTCCATTGCAAAAAGTTATTTGAGTCACTTCTAAGCAAGGCTCAGAGTCTCTAAACTTGAGTGCTGCAGTATAAAAACTGGAGGACTGGAGCTTCATCAATGCAGCAGTGAAAACAGCAAGAGAAATGAGAGGTGCACACAAGCTGACAAAAAACAACACACCGGTTGTTTGTTTGTAAGACAATACACAGTATGAATGAATCTAGGAAACATCTATGAAATTTCTGCACACTCCAGGGTGTTTTTATACCTTAGGTAATTATACTTAAGATATTTATAATTATTTGTTATACTTAAGATACTTATATTTAAGCTACAACATTGTCATATCAGAAAACGCACCTTGGCAAGCAGTGTGAAAGTGCTAATAATGAAAATTCCCTCTTTGCTCTTTAGCATCCTCCCACTAAACAAGAGGGGAAAAAAATAGTTTTTGCATGTAGCACAAGTAACAACTACAGTATCTTTAGAATTAGAGCTAAAATAGTTCCAACTGAAGTATTAAGATTTTGTATTAGCTTGTGATTTGCAATAGCTGATAGCTCCCATCCAAATATCTGATAGCAGTACCTTGCTCAAGGGCCAAAGTTTGATCTGTCCACCATGTTTTCACTTTTATTTCTGTATTCCTCCAATTCTCTGTCCTCTCACAAAGGCCCAGCCAGCACAGGTTCATGAAGGGCAGGTCCTATTTAACCAACCCGATCTATGTTATATATATTCTGTGACCTGCCTAGTGGATGAGGGAAAAGCAGTAGATGTTGTCTACCTGAACTTTAGCAAAGCATTTGACTCTGTTTCCCACAGCATTCTGTGGGAGAAGCTGGCAGCTCATGGCTTAGATAAGTGTACTCATCTTTGAGCTAAAATCTGTTTGAATGGCCGAGCACAGAGAGTGGTGGTAAATGGAGTTAAATCCAGTTGGCGACCGGTCATGAGTGGTGTTCCACAGGGCTCAGTCTTGGGGCCAGTCTTGTTTAATATCTTTATTGATTTGGATGAGGGGATTGAAGGCACCCTCAGTAAATTTGCAGATGACACAANCCAAGGAGATGGTGGAGTCACCATCCCTGGAGGTATTCAAAAAGTGAGTAGATGTGGCACTTCAGACCATGGTCTAGTGACCATGGAATTGTTAGGTAGAAGGTTGGACTTGATCCTGGAGGTCTTTTCCAACCTTGATGATTCTGTGATTTTGCTTTAAGTCCTATGGAACATGTTGCTCTTTGTATGTGAATGACTTGGTCTGGACACCTGCTAGCCAAATTTTCTTGTTCCATGATGGAATAATTCTGGTGGTGTCAAGCAAAACTGTTTACAGCTTAATCTATCTGCAAAACTTCAGGATTTTAGCTTAGAAACTATCAGTTAAAAAAAATCATAATACGGAGCTTTCCAGTTAAAAAAATGATAATACAGAGCTTTGCATCTTCCAAAGAATCATCTCAAACAAGTAAATGCTGGTCAGCCTCCAGCCTCGTATAGGATCTTCCCAGATTTAAACTCTAGCCTTAAATGCAGCTATTAATATAAACCTTTTTATGATGGACTGAAGGTTTTTCTTTTCTTTTTTTTTTTTTTCCCCTTGGTTGTTGACTTTACTGAGATTTTTGGATCTACCCAGAGGAAACTGGGTATTTTAGAAAATAGTTTGTTATCAATTTTGCAGTCGATAAGCATAAAATTACAAGAATACCATTTTATCCAAAAAAAAAAAAAGCCCACCAAACAAAAAACCCAAAAGAACCACCCTACCACGATCTGGCAAACATAGCATGCGATATACTCATTTGTTTGATGGAAAAGTATAGATTGTGTGCTAGGATTGTTTCCGCACGAGGCATTTTGCTAAGCCACCTGCCAGGTTAAGCCTCTGTAATAATGTAACCATGGTAATACCACTGGCGTCAGCGTGAAAGACTGATTTGTGCAGCCAGTAAGGACTGGTCACCTTAATGCATTAACTGGAGTTGTTAGGAAATAAATATGTAAAATAGGTATAAAAGGTTCTTTTAGATTGTTTAGTGTTTTGCTTTGGGCAATATTTGTTAACAGCAGGCCACCCTGTTTATAGGGCTAAGCAAATGTGGTTGCAAGCACTGAAATAGATAACAAACCGCTGGTAGATTCTGCTCTGTTGCTTTGCTTTTTGTGTTTGATGGGAAACAACTGTTTCATTTTTAGCAGTAAAAGTGTGTTAGCCTATGTTTGTGTGCCTGCTGATGTAAACGTGAGATTTACAGCAGTAATTGCAGAAAATCTGAACATAAACCCAACAAAACTTCTAAGTTTTAATTAAGGCTCTATAAAATTGGTCAGCAAGTTGGGCAAGGTGTTGCTACCACATTTTATCCCTCTTCTCCCCATCCCTCTGTTGTTTTCCGTATACTTTTCCCGCACACACAATTCTTGCCCCTCTCATGTTTGCCTTTCATATGCCCCTCAGTTATGTGTTATCCTCACACCTCTAATTTGCAGCTATACTGCTTCACAAATAATGGGTTTGTTTTTTTCCAGGGAGGCAATGATCTGATGATATACTGTCTCCAGCATCAGTGCTGACTTAATTAATTTCTACCCCTATGTCAACACAAGTAGTGCAGGACTGTAATGTGAATCAGATCAGAAAAGAGATCCACTTTAAAGTAAAAACCTCAGCACCTCTTCTCTACAACTTCCCTTTTTTCAGCTGGGTGCCTGGTTCACACAGTAGCCCCACAAGCATAAGGATATGTAAACATAATTAAAGGAATGCCTCAGTGAATTTTATAGAGGAACAGAGCACTGATTATTTCTGATTTTGTGGCCAGAGGAGGGAAAAATATAAATTATAAAATCTGTATTCACCCTCTGTGCCAACAGGCAATTTGTACGAGGAAAAAAAAAAAAGAGTCCTTAATGACCCCTCTGTGTCTGCTTCTGTTTGCTTACTAGCAGCATTACTTTAAGTATTACTGTTTCATGCTAAGAAATTATTTTCATTCATTGCATCTTATTTTACTGGTCTGAATTCCAGTTGACACAGGTAGATGAAATTGTTGCTCTAGGCTGTAGCCCAGTTCTTGCCAACTTCTCTTTATTATCTCAGTATTTTACAGTCTTCCTCTAGAACTTTTTCTACTGATCTCCCATTTCTCTCTTTTCTCCCCTTTTGCTCATTTTTCATGGTCATTGCCAGTTCTCAATGGTTCACTAATTTGCCAGACAGCTCTATGCTTTTGGAGTGTATCTGTGTCCCCCAGGCTGTCAACTGTTGGATTCTGCACAGAGTAGTTGCTGAATTTTCATGTATATTTTCTTCTGAAATGAATTGTCATTTTGTTGTTGTTGTTTGTGGCATTTATTTTGTGTGTGGTTTTTTTTTGGTTTGGTTTGGTTTGGATTGGTTTTGTAGGCTGTGGAAAAAGTGAATTTAGGCTTTTGTTCTGAATTAAAGGAAGTACAGCTTTTAAAACAATTGTAACAATGTAAGCACAATTGTGGATTTGGAACTATGCAGCTTTTTCAGACTGTAGAGCTTTTCGCCTTTGCTTTTATGTCCTGTATGGACTCAACCTGAAATATCTTAGGCACTCAGGTTAAATATCCAAGCCAGGGAATTTCAAAGTGTATTCTGGCAAATAATGAGAAGTATTCCTGCTTCTTTTCATTCTTCATATTAGAGAGCAACAGAATTTAACCTAAAAGTTATCTGAAGTCTATAGTTGGAAAAGAATATTTTGCCTTTAATAACTTTAAAGACTGTTTGAAGGATGGTTCTATAAGGTTCTATAATTTTGTAATACCCTTCATAATTCTGCAGTTACTGAGATTATAGGGCCCGATTCTCTACTCAAAAATATTAAAAGCCTTCTATGAAGATGAAATGATTCTTTCACGTTCTTTTGGTTTCTTGTATTTTGCTAACAGGAACAGACAAGGAGCACTGAGGGCAGAATAATAGCCAAAACTAACAAGAGACAGAAAGGTACATAAATAAAAGCACAATCAGAAGAGAAAGAAACTGAATCATTGTGGGTCAGCAAACAGCACACCAAGTTATTGCATTTGATTGTTAAAAGTGTTGATTTTGCTGCTTTCTTGATAGTTCTTAAGAAACGTAGTTATTTTTCCAAACTGCACTGGTTTGGTCCTGCAGACTAGAGGGAAAAAGCAGTAGTAGGCAAAAGCTGCCACATTTGAATAGGAAAGATGCATGACACATTGTATTTTCACTGCCAGAAACATTCTTGCCTGTTTAGTGTGTATTCAATCATGGATAGAAAGTCAACTGCTTATCTGGTGCCTGGCATAGATTTCCAATAGCTTCCTTTCCCTAAAGCACAAACGTACAACAGCATTTGAGGAAAAACACAGAGTGAATCTTTTATAATCCAAAAATAGTCTTTATAGAATTCCATGAGAAGACAGTATTTATTTATTTGGCTTTTTTCCCTCCCATCTTGCAATTAAGCCGAATGCTGACACAGATTGCTGGATCATTTACGCCCCAGACTGTTCATATAGAAATGATACTGTCTCTTATTGCAGGTATACAAAATTAAAACTAGCTTTTACTAGTAATAATAGCAAAACCACTACACAGAGTTACTACACAGCCCTGTACATTGCTGCATAAGAGGTAGTCACTGTTCAGCTGGGCAGCTGTGCTCTCCGATCTAATCTATGTTTATGGTTAAGGTCATACTCTGTTTGTGTACTACACAGGATGGTGAAGCTGTATTGCTCTGATGGGTTTCTATGGGCTTCCATATCTGCAGTGTTGTGGGTGCTGCTGCCCTACCCTAGAGGAATGGATATAGCTTTATGAGGGGCATCCATGGGGCTGAACAGGCAACTCCAAGGTTTTCCATCCATGCCCACACTGCAGATATTTTATGTCGTCCTGAGAGTTATCTGACACTGAGTGATGCACCCTCTTCCAGGACACCTATTCCACAAGGCCTTCAACACACCTGGGAATGCTCTCCAATTGCCTTCCCTAATTTGCCTGCTCTATATATGCCACAATTTCACTGTGCTGCCCTTCATGAGCAGTTCTGCCCAGCAGTTGTCCATTACTATCAGTCTTAATTTCACTGAGACCAACTACGACAAAATCAACATGAAAGCCAGGGGAAGCAGAAGTCTGCAGAGAGGACCTGTCCTTCCCTACCTGCCTGTCTTCTACTTGAGGGTTCTGTTGCTGTCTTGTATATTGAGTGACTGTACAGATAGCAGTTGGCCTTCAGCAATGTCTCCACTCTTACCGAGTTATGTTCAGTTACATCATGTGTATTGATTTCTGACATGTACTGATTGCCAACAGGACACTAATTTCTCAGTGTAACAGACCACAGCCAGCAGGAGTAGGATGCAGCATGCCCAGACTGCCCCACAAGGGAAGGAAGCTGAGGGAAACAGCAAGGCAGGTAGGGCAATGATCCCATCCACGTGGGCATGATCCCACAGTACCTGAGGAGGTACCGTGATGGTGAGCAGGGGCAGCTAATATTCAAGATTACTAGACATGTCTGCAATGACGAAACAGGCAGGAGGTCAAGACAGCAAATCACATCAATGGTTCATGATCAGCAAGGTGTGTGGCCAGGCACAGACACACCTCAGTCAAGTCTCAAGGATGGAGGCCCAAGCTACAATGCAGCTACCGTGCAAAGGTCTAGAGAACCCTATGAGGCTTCCCATAGCTCCTTCTCACACAGCTCTTTCTCCATCAGCCTGATCCAAGGCTACAGCTGTACCATATCAGAACTGGAATGGAATATGGGCAGCCAAAGTCCAAGGAGGGGGAGAAGAGGCTGCAGAGCCTCTTGCTGCACTCAGAGCCCTGTCAGCAGCATCCTTATTTCCAGATTTCCATCCAGTCCAGGAGGTATCAGTCTCTTAAAAATAATCTTGTTAGAGATGAGGCACAGCTGTTGAGGGCTGGGATGTTTACTGAAGCGTGGTAAAAGTCTGCAAAGCCATATGCCGTTTGATCCTCTGCTCCCTGGCTATCTACCAACTCAGTGTCCAGAGGACCAGTATGTTGAGCTGTGCCAGAATCACCAACAAACACAAGCCTTTCTACTGGCCCTTGAGGAACCCTGCCAGTGTCATAATTATACGAGATTACATTCTGCTGTACTTAGTGATCCATTGTACCCTAGTGATCACTGCAGAGGTTCATCTGCATTTTCAGATCTGAACTGTCCACATTTTAATAAGCAGCCACTCACAAGTCTGGCAATAGCAATTGTGACATATATGAACACCCCCATCCTGACAACCACACTGCCTTGGTTATTGTCTTGACAGCAGTGATGTTGTCTTTGTGACTGATGTAATTCCAGCATGGACTATACCTTCAAGATTAGTGATTTGCAGGAGAAAGTGGGGAGTGTGGTCAAAAAGAAGGGTTGCAGAAGCAGAGAGTCAGATTACAAAATTGTTTACAGCAGCCTGCCTGACAAAGTGAGAATTATCCCTCCTTACACCACCACCTTAACTACAGTCTGTGGCTATAGGTGGTGGTATTATGTACAAGACTTCATAATGCTCAACAATTTCCAGGCTTCAAAATGTGCCTCCTGTTTTGTGTCTCTCGTTCTTCCTGCTCCTTTCTGAGACTCTCTCCTTTCTCTCCCTCATTAAAAACACATTGCTTCTCTAATTTTCTCTTATTCAGTTTACTCTGTGAAAAGTCAATTCCTTCTCCAGTTGCTGTTATCAGACAACAGCCACTTAATTGCCTTGAGACAGAACAGGTCTGGCTTGGTCCCTCATCCCCACCCAGCAAACACCTCCCCAGAGTGAACACTTGTAGTAAGGAGTCTACAGTTTAAGGAAGTTCATAATAGAAGAAGGATAAGGAGAAAACAGATCAGACAGAAAAAAAATTGACAATATTTTGGCTGAAGTGCAACAGTATATGTGGTTAAGCTGATCCTTGTGACTGCAGCCAAATTGGTTCAAGACCTAGCCCATCAGAGGACACCGAGAGACAGTCACTTTTGTTGAAAACTCACCATGATCCTAGAAGTACAGTGGCTAGAAGTGAAGGCCATTTACCTCCAGTGCCAGTTACATTCAGTGTATAGACCAAGAATAAGGATCATATGCTTATGCATTCAGTAAGAAGACTCATTACCTTCAGATAATCATATAATGGTAGAGGTTGGAAGGCGCCTCTGGAGATCGAGTTGCATCCCCCTGACAGATCAGAATCACCTAGTGTAGATCACACAGGATTGCATCCAGGCAGGCTTTGAAAGTCTACCAGAGAAGGAGACTCCACCATCTCCCTGAGCAGCCTGTTCCAGGCTCCATCACCCTCACAGGCAAGAAGTTTTTCCTCATGTTGAGGTGGTACTTCCTGTGTTCCAATCTGTGACCATTACCTCTCATTCTGTCACAGGGCACCACTGAAAAGAGACTGGCCTTTTCTGTTTGACACTCACGGTTCAGATATTTGTAAACATTCATAAGAAACCCTCTCAGCCTTCTTGGTTCCAGGCTAAACAGCCCAGGGCTCTCAGCCTTTCCTCATAAGAGAGGTGTTCCAGTCCCTTCATCATCTT
>VWZY01005023.1:87377-97841 GCA_013399075.1 Chloroceryle aenea | reverse complement strand
TTTTGGTGGTGGTGTTTCATGAAAATGTGTAAAGATTCCTATAATTTGTGTGCAGAATTGGAGTTTTTCTGAAAAGATGTCCTCTCAGCTGTCTTTAAAAGTATTCCCCAGCTTAGGCTAATTCTTTTCATTACGCACTACACTGTACCTTGTAATGAGATACTGGCTCTGCCTTTAGAGATGAGATAAGGTATGTTCATATTATGTTGCAGTGAAAAAGATATTCTGCCTTGGAACAGAAGTTCCGTGTTAACTTTTTATTTAATTACCAGGCACTTAGAAGGAGGAAGGCTATGGGGCAGAGAGAATTACCTTTTTGTATCATTATAGTTACTTTTGTGAGTTTTTGAATTGAGTGTTCCCATTAAAATTATGACCTTAATGGAACCTGAGTTACTGAATCCAGTTTTCTTACTAGAAATTGAGTGCAGAAGGGCTGCAGGATACACGTGAACAATGAATCACAGAGCACTTCTCACTGGCTTGCAATAGTAGGTTTCTAGTTTTGTTTTGTTTTGTTTTTTTTTTTAAGTGTCACATGTGGCATTTCACAAGAGAATGTGACAATCCAGGACCTCTTCAGTGTCTTAGATCTTTGCAGAACTTGGGAATATATTACATGAAAATGCTGCTATGTTGTCAGACATCAATATGCCATGTGCTACAGCAGGTTTAGCCTGTGGTCTCAGATCATGAATCTTGTGATGGATTGATCTCCAAGTGTGAAAAGCAAGGCATGCAAAGTGGATAACTAAAGAACTTCTTAGTACAACTAAATGTACATGTGAGTTCCTTGGCAAGTAGTAGAGATGATTATTATTATTATTATTTAATTGCAGTGTGTGATGCTATAAAAATTAGTAAGTCTGTGGCAAAAACATATGGTCCTGTTAAACTTCACGTATTTTGCAGGTTATGCAAGCAATGTTCTGACTAGGAAGAGTTATTCTAGGGATGAAGAGGAATTAGAATCACACTGGTTGTTTGAAAACAAAAGAGTGGTGCTTAGTAATCCATGAAAAAAACTTTATGTAATTTAGATTTATGTACTCTGTAGGTGAAAAATATATAGTTGTTGTGTATGAAACTCTTTTAAACTGAATTTAGGTATTTCAGCAAGTAATGTACTGCATACTAGGTAAATTTAGACTTAACGTTGGTCTAGTCAGACTTTTCTTTGTAGGACCGATCATGTTGCTAAAGATTTAAAAGCATGACTGGAAACACTGGGAAGTGCTCACAGGGGTGAATCTAACACCTCTTTCTGAACGTAGCAGGAATTTGGCAGAGTAGTCAGTTCCAGGATCCTGCAAGGTGATCTAGTTTTTCTACATGTTCCTTTGCTGTTCCACTGAAATATCTTTGGAAGGCTCAGCTGAAATTGGTCAGTGCATCACAGAGCAAGACCAGGCTGGATACAAGAAGTTTCTTAGAAGGGTAACACAGTGATTCAGAGATGCATCCTTTCTGAGGTTTTCGACATTGCTTTTGTGATGTACATCATTTTGCGAAGTTTAATTAGTACCCTTAAATCTCAAGCCCAAAATGCTGTATGATTGCATTTTTTGTTTGTTCAGATGTGTCCTTTACTGGCTGGTCTGATCCGTTTGCGCTCTTGCTGGATCACAAATGATGGGTACTTAGGACCAGAATTCTTCATGTCGTTTTCATTCTGAAGGAGCAGAAAAGGTCCAGTGGTTTACCTTCTGTTAAGGGAAACGAGGACAAGAAACTAATGCAGATAAAATTTTAATGTTTAGGTGTTTTTTTTTTTTTTTAAGATGATGCTAGGTGGTAACAAATGACTGGTATCAGATGAAATTGTCCTAACTTCTATGAGAAACTGACTTAGGGTTATAATTAATAGTTAAAAAGGTGAAAAGGGTAGCTAAAAATAAGGAGGTGGAAGGATGGAGGGTACTAACATGTTTGAAACCCCTCAATTAGCAAAAGAAACAATAGAAGAAAGATAACTTAGCGAGGCTTGTGGAATCTGCATGTAGTACCTAAGATGAAAGTAGAATTCTCACAAAATCCTGCAAGATTTCTACTGGATTCTAGCAGTTCATCATATTTAAAAATAGTTTTAAGGAATGATAGTGGTGTGGCACCATAGCTTTTTATTGATATATGAGGACTGGTAAAATCTGAACTGATTGGGTAGTTGCAGCTAAATCTTATGATGCCGTTGCCCAGTGCTTTCACATACCAATGTAGTTCTGTTTTGGTGAATGCTGAATGCTGGTAATGCAGAGGAAAATAACACAAACCTATCTACACAGTGATGAGCTCTAAATCTGTTAGGTACTACTCAGAGAAGGGCAGTGGTCATAAAACTGTTTGGAATTGTTCACAAAGAAAAATAACTGTTACACTAAGGTGTATATCAATGGTGTGTCCAGGCCCTTAACAGTGGGCACTGATGTAATCACCCTGGCACAGCATAGGTTTCATAGATGGTGAAAAAGTGGATGGGAGGTGTGGAAGATCCTCTGTGTGGGGAAAATGATGATCTTTCGTCTGGGAAACAGAACTATAAGAGGAGAGGTGATAAGGTATATAAAATCCATAGATCATACAGACATGATGATGAAAAAGCAAGAATAGCTATATTTTTTAAAATGAGAATTAGGCCACCCAATGAATTAAACCTGCTACCTGATGACAACTGAAACAGCTTTTCAAGCAACGTGTAATTAAATTGTGGAACTTAATTGCCTGATGATATTGTGAAGTAGAAAAATATGAGTGGGTTAAAATTGTAATTAGTCAAATTCAGGTGGGGATGCACCGAACACTGAACTTTCCAATGGAGTTGAACTACAATGAGTTGAGCTCTACAATGGCTGAAGGATAGGAATTATTCCAGACACTTTGAGATCTTTGCTGTGCTTTCCATTATATACCCAAATCATCTGTTTCTGTCTGCCCTTGAAAAAGAGGACCCTAGATGTTAGATGAACATAGACTGCATAAGTTAAAGTACCATTCATGTTCTTGTTCTCACATTGGTAAATAAGTGTCTTCACACTGTAGTTCTGCTGAGGGAAGGATTTTCTCCTCCTGGTAAGAGGTGGGGGAAGTGGAAATGCGGAGAGAACCGAACAGGATGGAGAAAAGACAGAGTAAGTGTAACAGTCTCCTATGCATTGTTTCACCTGTGAGTTCCACTGTCTTGCTGCAGCTTAACCTCCAGGTTTTCCTGAGTTGCTGGGAGAGATTCTCCTTCTCTCATCATGTTGTGCCCGATCTTGAATCGATTTTTATGCATCAGCTTTGGGGACACAAGACTTTAGGTGCTGGTTTCTCTGAATCACCTGCTAGGAAGCCAAAGCACTAGTATAAGTTATCCTTTATTTATAGCATTGTTGCAACGTAGAGTGAAGATGTTGCTACTGCAACCCCTCTACTCGACAAAATTCAGAAAAACCCACAACAGCTTGGTCTACTTGCAACACATCTAGAGCTGGAAATTCTGTAAGTTGTTACAGGCCTTTTTTTATCACCCACCTTTTCAGTGGCCTTACTCTTCTTGATATAGTGTGTTTCAGGTTATTTTCTACAACCAGTGAGTTCTGTAGCAGTGTGTAGTCTTTCCATAGCTAATCTCTGATTGGTGTCCTTTGAGATTTTAGATGCATTGAGTCTTGTATCAGAAGTTATTTCCTTTTAATTTGTAAGCTTTGCCATCTCTTTGAGATGCAGATAGTTTATTAGGACAAGTGTCAATGCGTTTGACTCAATAAGGTAGTAGTTTCCTTCTTTCTGCCTCTTTTTGTCCCTGTGGGCTTTGACTGACCTTGTGCTGAGCAGTGCATGTTAGTTCTGAGATGGCAATGTATGCTGAGTTTCCTAATATTTTTCTATCCATTTTTCTGTTGGTAAACTAATTGATATCCTCATATAAACAAGGTGATTGTGTGGAGCGCATTAAATGATTTCGATTGACTGTTTTGGGTTGCTTTAATTCTGTCCTCACACCAGTTTTAATTCTAAGTATACTGTAAGTGGAGCATGTAAAAAGGTGACTTTACTTGGGATGTGAGAGAAGGACTTGGGCTGGATGGAATAGCAGCATGCTTGGTTATTATTTATGTTTTCCAACAAACCCAAATGAACTTCCCAATGGAAAAGTGAGTTGTTAAAAGCAGCGGTGTGATGAAGAAGTCCACATTTTCCTGATGGTGATCATCTCTTACCACTTGAGCAAAAGGGGTGTGTTTTAAACTTGTGAGTTCCTGGAGATTTAAATGATTAGTCAGAAAGCCTGTTCCTTCTAGAAAGAGGAAATTTGAGGCACTTGGAGTAGATGTTGGATATAGGTGAACCAGGTCTCAGGAGAAAGGCCTTTGCAAAGATTTTGCCTTCTGAAATCCTGTTATGAGACTCAAGACGAGTGTATTTTTCTCTTCAGTCCCCTGTGCACTCACACTCTCCCAGACCCTGAATCCCTGAGCAACAAGCTGGTGAGAGGGTAGCTGGTGATTTTGGTGTGAGGTGCTGCTGTCATTCATACTGTTATTAGTAGGTTTTTATATGTGCATATGTTACACGAGTGTTACTGCTGGATAAAATACAGCTTAATGTAAATAATATATGTAGGAGTAGGTAGTGGTATGAAGCTGTCCTGAAGCTTAACTTAGATAAAATTATGCTTAGAAATGTTGGATTTTAAATATCATTTACATTGGTTAACTTTTTTTTTTTAATAGGTTGCTTATTCTGCTGTAGCCATAACGATATAACTAAAAGAAAATTAAGACTGATTCTCCAAGCTGAGCATGTTGTTCATATGTTCAGGAGTAGTAAATTTTCTGTTTCCGTAGAACAAAAGGAGGTTATTGAATTCCGTTAACAGTAATTCTGCTACAGCTGTCAGAAAGAAGGAAAGGCTCTCTGGGGGATGAATGGTATGTGA
The DNA here is from genome assembly GCA_013399075.1 of Chloroceryle aenea. NCBI lineage: Eukaryota > Metazoa > Chordata > Aves > Coraciiformes > Cerylidae > Chloroceryle > Chloroceryle aenea. The sequence goes on along the minus strand of VWZY01005023.1, from coordinate 92,923 downwards.
ATGTTTCTAATCACATTTTACTTAATGTATAGTTGTGTCAGAATTCAGGAAGGCTGGACAGCTCTAGGGCAACCTTTGAGTTGCTTCGCATATTTAAGGAAAAAGAAAGTTACTGGTTTAAATAGTCTTTATTACACCAGAAAGTAATTGAATCATGATGGGCATTCTTGCATTGGCATCATTTTGAGTCCTTCACTTTGAGAAATGTAGCACAAGGTAGAAATCAGAGTGATGGCATTGACTGACAGCAGAGACTTACTCGAACAGACTGCTGCAATCGCTTCTTTGACAGAGCTTGCTATTTGGGAAACGTGGTCAAGACTGGCTTTTTCTTGCCTCTTTGTCTCACAGTGCTTCAGGAAAGGCTAGGAGCTTCTTGTGCGATGTCATGTCTGAAAAAGAGCTGTTGAGGAAAGACAGAGGAGAAAAAGCCATGTGTGTTCAGACAGCTTCAAGATCCTCTCAGTGGCCTGGCAGCTCTGTCTTTGGCATGGCCCCAGCCTTCGAATATTTTTGTTCAGTTTAACGCTTTAGGGTGGCTGCCAACATTTTCCTAGGGAAATGTGAGTGAGAAACAGTATTCAGCTTGTATCTGAGAAAAAAAAGTTCTTTAGATGAAGAAAGAAAACGCTTCTCGTTGTTGTGACTTTTGTATGTTGAATTGCTGTGCTCTGTTATGAAGCACAGGGTAACAAATCTTCTGAAAGGAACAAAGCGCTCAAGACTCTTGTCCAGCACTTTCTGACTGCAGGGGCTGCTTCCTGCATCTGCTGTATTACAGCAGTGCTGCTTGCTGAAAGCTTATCTTATCAAAACTGGAGTTAGTGAGGTTATCTTGGGTACATCTTTATATGGAAAAGTTTGACATTTTTGCATCACAGCTATTACTGCCAGATAACAGCATGTGTACTTATCACTAAATCTCTTCTATTAAGTACTTGTAGAAACTCATGTTAACATTGGGTTGGTTGTGTTGTTTTGTTTTGTTTTTTAACAATCTGCTGAAATTTCATTCTGTTGTATTCTTTTACTGTTGTAAAATGCAGTGTATTTTTAATTTAATTTATGATTTTTATTTAGATTTAAATACCTGAATATTTAAGTAGTGTTACAGATGTAAATCAGGATATACCACAGGCTAAAAGTGTTATGCTGTTATGTGTACATTAATAACATTTTCCCATTGTGTGAACATATGAAAACACTTCTCTATCTTTGATATCTCTGGCAGTATATTGACTGGGGAAAATACAGCTTTTAGCAGCTAGATCGTCTTGGTACGTAGTGTTGCTTGATAGAACAGTAGAAATAGAAATTACCATTTATTATGGAAGCACATTTACAGTTCTTTCTTTTGACTGATATTAACATAATTACTGGTGGGATCATTGTCCAGTGGAAGTAGGGGAGACTTTAAAAGGCATCAGGGTGGTTAAGGTTACTCGGAGGTTGCAAGAACATACTTGCTTTACTTTTTCCAATGTGATCATATATCTGTCAGCTTTAAATGCAAGGCAGATATGTTGAATTCTAAATTAGTTTTTAGAGTGCTAACACTAATGAAGCATTAAATTTTTCAAGTTCTTAGAACACTGTCTGGTTTATAGTTGAAAATGCTTTAAGTGCTAAGGTTTCCATTTAACTGTTGGAGAAGAGTGGAAGGGGAAAAAATCTGTGAAGGAGGTGAAGAGAAGGTGGGTGGTTCATCAAGGGTTTTGTTCTGACTGCAGTGTAGCTATTTCTGATTGAGGCATGATCTGTGCTGAAGTGATGAGCTGCTAAGCAATGCCGGGAGGCTCCTTATGTAAAAAATAGGATCTATGAATCGACTTTTCATTGAAAACAATGTATAATAAGCACAGTCAAGATTATTTGTTTTAAAAAGTTAATTCAGAGCTGTGTTTCTAAGGAACAGCTGGGAGTTCTGCCTCGTGCCAAGTACCTGCCAAAGACCGCCACAACTCTTCACTTGAGTGCTGTCTGCAGTTTTTGATACAAAATAATACCAGGTTTATTTGTTCATAACTGTGAAAATCAGAGTAAGTAAATGAAGTGGATGCATCAATATTTATACTTAATATTTTAAACTAAACCAATTTGGTTTTGTTTAATAGTTAAAATTATTCTTGAATACGTAGCATATAACGATTTCAAACCATTTTAGTGTCATTAAATAAGTCAAGTAACAGTTTTTGTAATTATTATTTGTTTTTAATAGCTGATGGAGTCTCTCACTGTGAAATTGGCCTGAAACGTTTCTTGCATACCTTTCAGAATTGTATTCTGAAGGATTGACTAAATTGGAGAGAATCCCCATGGAATGAGCAAATGTGGAAACAAGAACTCAGAGTGATTTTTATACTTGAGCTGTTGAGTTTTGTTAATCTACCAGGTTTTTGGCATTAATGAGATACCTATTACGGAAATTCATGATTGATGCTCATTATGATCTTGGACACTGAGGCTAAAAGATTCTCTACTGTGTGGTTTTGAGATGGAAAAAGATTCCTTTGGAGAATGCTGCTAAGGGTTTACCAGTGTGCAATTTTCTGTAAGTTTGGGGATAGGGAAGAGGAACTGTCTTTCTAATCAGTTCATTACTCACTGTCTCTTCTGCTTTTGTAGTTTATGTTTCAGTTCCTAACCTAACCATGTTACTGTATGATAATACCATGAAGAAATGGAAAAATAGCTTAATAGCAATTAGTATTCTAGAATAAATTATGTACTAGCTATGGTCATGTTTTCTTCATGCCTTTGCACTAGAGAGGACCTTAGTGCTTTATAACTGCAGAATTCCATTCTGAATGTTCTCCCATTTCTTCCTTAGGTTTCAGTTTGTATTTTTTTTTTCCTCTGTACAGATTACTGTCTTTAACTGTTGGTTGATTATGAAATTAGTAACTTTTTTTTTGTCTTCAAATAACAGTAGTAACTGACTTCCCTTCTCCTAGTCACAATTATTAGCTGAACAGTTTTTCTGTTAGATTAAATGCTTTCTGTGACTGACTTAGGAAGGGAAAGAAGTCAAAGCTTGAGTTACAACATCATTCAGAAGAAGAAGAAAGACCATGTGTTGGTCTCCTCTTATGTGTTGGCTGGCTTGAAGTAAGATGAATCTCTTGAGTGTTAGACACCTTAATTTAAATCTTTCCTTTTCTGGAGCCTGCAGTGATAAATTATTAAATTAAAACTAGCAATTAAACCAGATAATATGAAAATAAAGCTTAGTAGTGAAGGAACTGCTTCAACACCTGATTTTTGACCTGCTGTTTTGGAGAACATTTAAGTGGACCATATGAAAGGGAACATCATTTGGCATCTTACCATGTTTCTTTCTTACACTTTGCTTATATCAGGGAAGTGCAGTGCAGGTTTTTCTCTTGTGCAAACTGTCTTTTAATTCTTACTAACTTTCAAAAAGTGCTCTAGTAAAACTTTGCTGCTATAACGACGAGCATTTTAATAAAAACCACCACTGGTTAGGAAAACTGTGCTCCTGGTTACATGTTTAGACTGCCCTTATGGATACCTGACTTGGTTTTGTAGTAGTTTGGCTGATCACCGTAATATTTTTTTATAGACATAAACTTGTCTGTGGCTGAATGAGACTTCTGTAGCTCATGTGTAACTGATGAACTGCAACTTGGAAATAATCCTTGGGAGCTGTTCAGATTAGTTGTAAACATGTCTTAGTTTCAGTGTGTGTTCATTTACATTGCAGGAGTGCACACGCCTCCACTGCTTATTTTGAGCAATTTTTTGTAAATATGTAGTTTTAAAGGTCTGTAGCAGTGGCTGTTTTTAGTATGAAGTAGAATAAAAATAAATGTGTACTTCTACAGGATTGAAAATAACTTCCCTCTATGTAGGAATATTTGCTCTGCTGAGTTAAAGTATGTAATAATAGTAATAGGTGTGTGTGTGTTTTAAGCATTGATGACCACAGCTGTAAAAAAATTAATTTTCTGCTTCATATTTTTGTTTATAACAGACATTTCTTTTTTTCAGTAGCAAGTACTCATCTTTCATCTTTGTCTTCTGAGGCGATTGTAACTTTTTTTTTCTGTTCAGTTTTGTTATGTTAGAGGGAAGGATGTGTGTGGGGTGTCTTTAAAAGGTTTGATATTTTTTATTTTTATTCTGTTTTCAGTTAGAGCACTAGAACCAATTCTGTAAGAACAGTAGCCACTACGGCAGCTATTCTTGGTGACTTTGTGTTGGTGATAAAAATCTGTTTTAAATATTTCAAATAAAACTGAAGGTACTTGCTTAGCATCTTGCTTTGTGAGTCAGCAAACACTGGGGATGTTAAGCTTCTATTATTTCAGAAAGTAATACGAAGTGTCTTGAAGCAGAAGTAGTCCAGGTCTTTGACACTTTAATAACAAAATACCAATTAATAATGTTTCCAAGTTTCATTCTGTAGTTTTATGGTTCATTGCTCTTTCTGTGTGGTAATAAAGTGAGATTTTACAGCTTGAATTGAGAAATATTAACAGTGTCCTTCATGAGTACAGTTGATAAGCTAAACATGGTGATTAAAAATGATCAAATTTATACTTGATCTACTAAAGATATAGCCTTTTGTTACTTTTATGTATGAGTATTATGTGTTATATATTCCAGTCTCAGTAAGCCAACTTTAACAATCCTTACTGGAAAGATGCACAAAGTGTTTTTTCAAGAGAGCTTTTTTGGGAATGAATTCTTACAAAGGTGACAGGTTTGCTTTCTTTTGAGATACTGAAAATAGCATTTAAAAAAAAAGTTCACTTGGAAAACTTCTGCAGAGGCCGTCCTTGTCCCAGCCCTTGTTCAAAGCACAGCTTACTCCCAAGTTAGAGCAGCTTGCTGAAGGCCTTGTCTAGTTGAATGATTATCTTCAAAGTTGCTTGTTCCAGTGCTTAGCCAATCTAGGAATATTTTTCTCTTCCTTAGATCTAGTTGAAATTTCCTGTGTTTCAGTTTGTATATCTTTCTCTTTATCATTTCACTCCACACTGCTCAAAATTGACATTTTCTCCTTAAACCACCTCCAGATAGTGTGAGTGGGGGCAGTGGAATGATTCCTCCTTTGGCCTGCTCTTCAGACCAAACAAACCTTATGAAGAAAACAGTGATGTCAGTGTTTTCCTCTCGTGACAGGAACTTCAGCCCCCGAAACTTATTAGGGGCTTGTCTTCAGTTTGTGAATCTTCTCTCATAATGGGCACCCCTGAAACTGGACATGATGTTTTAGATGTGGCTTTGTGTTAGGAAGAGGGGAATAATGATGTTTCTTGATTTGCAGGCTGCATTCTTGCTAATGCAGTTTAGTATGCTGTTAGTCCTTACAGAATGACAGAATGGCAGAGGTTGGAAGGGAGCTCTGGAGATGGAGTCCAACCCTCCTGCCAGATCAGGATCACCTAGGGCAGGTCACACAGGAACTCATGTCTGGGTGGGTTTTGAAAGTCTTCTCTAGAGACTTCTCAACCTCTCTGAGCAGCCTGTTCAGTTCTCTGTCACCCTCACAGTCAAGAAGTTTTTCCTCATGTTGAGGT
>VWZY01005023.1:76001-87301 GCA_013399075.1 Chloroceryle aenea | reverse complement strand
TGTCCCTGATTGCAGCCCTCTGGTCTCTATTGTTTCAGCCAGTTCTCCATTCATTGCATGCCACCGAGGCCCATAGATTTGTGAGTGTTCAGATTATGCAAGTGATTTCTAACCTAATCCTCACTGACCAGTGGTGAGTCTTCCTCCAGACTCTCTTATTTCCATGGTCTGGGAGTGAAGACTGAACCAAAGAAGGCATTCAGTAACCACCTTCTCTGCATCCCCTGTCACCAGGGCTCCCACCTCATTCAGCAGTGGGCCCACATTTTCCCTATACTTCCTTTAACCACTGATGTATCTGAAGGAGCTGTTCTTGTTCTCTTTTACTTTCTTTGTCAGAGTTAATTCCAAGAGGGCCTTGGCCTTCCTTGTTGCATCCCTACATATCCTGACAAATTTAATCCTCCCAAGTGACCAGTCCTTTTTTCCACATAATGTGAACTTTTTTCTCCCACATGAGTTTTTCCAGCAGCTCCTTTCTCATCCGTGCTGGTCTCCTGCCTCCTCTACTTGCCTTTTTTCTCCAAANGACTCTGTGTCCCTGATCGCAGCCCTCTGGGCTCTATTGTTTCAGCCAGTTCTCCATTCATTGCATGCCACCGAGGCCCATAGATTTGTGAGTGTTCAGATTATGCAAGTGATTTCTAACCTAATCCTCACTGACCAGTGGTGAGTCTTCCTCCAGACTCTCTTATTTCCATGGTCTGGGAGCGAAGACTGAACCAAAGAAGGCATTCAGTAACCACCTTCTCTGCATCCCCTGTCACCAGGGCTCCCACCTCATTCAGCAGTGGGCCCACATTTTCCCTATACTTCCTTTAACCACTGATGTATCTGAAGGAGCTGTTCTTGTTCTCTTTTACTTTCTTTGTCAGAGTTAATTCCAAGAGGGCCTTGGCCTTCCTTGTTGCATCCCTACATATCCTGACAAATTTAATCCTCCCAAGTGACCAGTCCTTTTTTCCACATAATGTGAACTTTTTTCTCCCACATGAGTTTTTCCAGCAGCTCCTTTCTCATCCGTGCTGGTCTCCTGCCTCCTCTACTTGCCTTTTTTCTCCAAAGAATGCACTGATCTTGAGCTTGGAGGAAGTGGTGCTTGAATATTAACCATCTCTCTTGGGCCACTATTGGCATGCTGGTTTGTGTTCAGATAGTTCTTTGCCATGAACTCCCAGAGCTGTGTTCTGTCAAACCTCAGTGGTTGCAAGGGGTATGGCTCAGTGCTTAACTTTCATCTTCCTTTTGGCCAAGGAACTGCTACCGTGGTGCCTCTTAAATAGTTCAGTTCTTACTAGCACATCATCCTCTGCACCATCCCTCCCCAAAAGAAAAAATGAAAACTAGTTCTGTTACATTTTTCTTGATGAAAAGCTGTGTATCCCTTTTTAACTGTAAAGTAGTTAATATAATTTTGACATACTTATGCTATTGTGGTGTGTAGTGAAAAAGCTGCAATGTACTACTTGATTATAGAACATGAGCTATATAGAAAATAAATACTTCATAAGAACCATTACTAGAATGCCTTTTCATCTGGCAGATAATTAAACTTCTGATTTCTCACATTTATGAACTGGAGACTGACACCAAAGATGGAAGTTTTCTTTGGTTTATGTGGAAGTGGCATTTTGAGTTAACTTTGCTATAGATCCAAGAAACTTGTATCTTTCTGCTCCCCATGAGCATCTTTCCTTGCAAAGTCTCTGCAGTGGATGATCTTATGCTGTCCTTTACCATGTCAATCAAAGTTTCTGTCCCAGCACTGTGTCTCTAATCAAGTCCAGTAACTGATAAACCTGGGAGTGTGACTGATAAGCAGAGAAGTTGTCTCGGAACGTTTTCTCAGCTTTTAAATAGTGGCTTTTTTTCTTTTTTTCCTGCAATTGTCTCTGCTGGATGTTTCCTTTTATTAAATAGACTTCTGATTACTTCTTTCTGCATGGATCTGTTCAGTTGTTTTTTAAATTTATGTAAAATTTTAGCAACCACAGAGTGGTAAATGACAACTTAATGTGCTGTATGAAGCAGTCTTCAGCACAGTCTGTTGAATTTCCCACTTTGCTAATTCAGAGACAGTGAATAACCAATCTCTTTTATCTCTTGAATGTCACTTGCAGCCATGTAGATATGTTACATCCCTTCTTCAGTGTTTTTCATGGTGAAGCAGCCTATTCTGTGTAATTAATCTTCAAAAGAAAGGTGTTCTGTATGTTTGATCTGCTTTGTAAGTGTCAAATAAAGAAGGGCAGACAGAAGACAAAGGGTCCTGAAAGAAAGGGTAGTTTAGGAACTGATCTTTTGAGGACAAGGAGAAAGAGGAAAATGAAGGGAGATAATCTTGTAGGGATGTATTATTCAGTCTCTTGTCATTAGAGAGGAAAGTTAACAAATGACTGAAATGATGTGACATGATACAGATGTGGTATTATTAAAAAATAGAACCCTGCACAAAAAGTTAATTAACAGTTTATTAAGCTAAATGTGATGCATGATAAACTACATGAAGGTTATAAAATTGCAAAAGTGTGGCCTTTGGGTGGTGCCTTTTTAGCCCATCACGTACTTTTGAGTTTAGATAGAGTGTCAGAGTGTGAACAGTCATTTGCACAGTCTTAGTGACTGGACGTGGGTATGTTCTTGTGTCATTAAACATGCAGCATAAAAGGTTGTAGCTTTATCAGGGCATCTCGCTGTGAGGATAATTTACCAGTTCTACTACTTGGCAGATGAAGAGGTGGTTATTTCTTGAGTTGTCTTATCTCAGACATTTCTTGTCTGCTTCCATCGTGAACTGTGTTTTCCTACGGAATGCAGACGTGTATTTCACTCGGTACTTTTTAGATTACTATTACTTCCTAAATGTTGTGACACACACTTGATTGCTGTATTTCTTAGTTGGAATATTAGGGTATAAACTTTTAAGTAACTTGCATTAAAGAAGTGGTCTGGTTTTGAGGTGTAGTATCATATGATTACTTAACACTACTGATAAAATGAAAAAGAAGATGGAAAAAAGCTTTTGGGAGCTATGGAAATCTGGAGGAGTGGCCGTCTTCAAGCTTGTTTCCTCCACTCATTACTGGAAATTTTCCCCTTTGGCTCTCCTTTGACTACCTGCTGCAGGGCACTTGGGGCTCCATAGCTTGTGTGCTATCATGCCTTCATCTCATTCTTGTGCTCTGTGCTACGCCAGAGCACATTAGGGTTCTTCTCACGTCCCTATCCATTTGGCAAGCACCAGCACGTGTTATGGCTGGTTTGGAGCTAGGCAAGTGCTTCAATTGACCAGTTGATTGCTGCTGCTCGAAATGGATGAGAGCCAAACTCTGTTTTCCTTTTCCACAATGCACAATGCACCAGCTAATTTGTATGTCTTGCTTCTACCCGGCAGCTGATTTCTGTGAAACTTAGGGGAACTCGGTGTCTTAGAGACCTCTGTTTCTCTGTCAAATGTGGCTGAAATTGGCCTGCGTGTTTAGAATTCATCGATGTGACAGACTGCATAATATAGAACTGGTTTCTAAGGGTAATTGAATTCAACTTCATTCTTAAAACTTTTGGATTTGTTTGCTAAAAAAAAATATAGGAACAAGGCTTTTATGTGAAATGGTTTATCTGTTTAATCTGTGAAGTGTTTGCTTTTTCTGAGTATTGAGTACAAAAGAAGGGAGGAGAAATTTGGCAGAAGTGCCTGTCTCTTCCTTATGCTTGTTACTTCAGCAGCTGGGGTGTTTCAGTACAGGTGGAATGGATACCAGCTCGGGCCCTGAGGATTTGAACCATGTGTTCATTCACTCTCCCACTGGGGAGTGCTTTGTCTGTGAATCCATAATATACACTGTGGTGAAATAGTCTTTCTTTGCCATTCTGCATTTTATACATAATCAAACTTCCTTCAGAGTTGCTTAAGCATCTCAGGCAAATTATTCCTTAGGCTTAGTGAGTCAGTCTGTTGGTTTTCTGTTTTGTTTTGTTTTCCCTATCTGTCTCTGTGTGTATTTTAACATTTGGAGCTCCTTCAACAGAATGAATCGACAGAGGCTCAGATACCTAGCACTGGAACTGTGGAGAGATGCTAATGTTTGTGCAGTGCTATGATTTGAATTCTAATTTTTGTGCACAACGTTACTCGTTGTACAATTATCCACTGCCGTTATTCTTTGCCAGGAAAATGTGCAGCTGTGGTAAAGTGGTGTTAATCCTGTCATGTTTTTAGAAGCAGAAGCTAAGCTCATCATTCAAGACTTTTTTTCCCTGAAAGACTTGTGAGGTAGATAAAATTTCATCAGGTGCAAAAAGGATTTTATCAGAACTTATCCAAAATAAAAAAGGCTGAGAGCAATGTTCTTCTCTCATGATTTAGTTTCTGAAGCTCGTATGGTTATTGGCAGATAATTATCCTGCAAAGCATAAAAGAATAATTCCTGAAGGAGATTCTGATTGTAAAAAAAAATGGAAGTTTCAGTGCATCTTGTCTTTTTTGAGGCAGTGCCTTCAAAATAAGGAAAACAATGGTCCCAAGCATTACTTTAATGAAAAGTAAAATTTGCAAAGTTGTGTTTAGGACCATTTTTATTATTCTATGTAGTCTCCTAAGCATTTCTTTGCAGACTGTTCTTTTTTTTTTTCCCACTTTATGATCTTTTATGATGTGGCACCATGAGTTTTCTTGACTCTTAATTAATTGTGGTGTTTTCTATTTGTCCTGGCACATGAGTTTTGCTTGCTACCACCTCCTCTGTTACCTAACAGAGATCAAGAGCAGATGTGTACTAAGGTGTTTAGCTTCTAATACTTTAGATGGAAGTACACTGGAATTTAGATGTCTGTGAAACATGAAAGGAAAATGGAAGTTGGAAGTAGCTTGGGGTGGGTGGGAGGGGGCGGGTATTAAGGAAGGATGACACAATGGCAGGTAATTCCAAGGTTCAGTTAATCTGAAATACACTGAATAACTTAAGAAGAACATGGCTCTTGTTTTGTGTTTCCACATTTGCTAACATGTTAACTCCAGTCAAATAACTAAAGCAAGAAGAAAAAAACCAAGCCAGTTACCTGTTTATAGCAATAAGGACGTTGCTCTGTTCTTTCTAAATATCCTTTCTGAAACTGCTGAAAGAACATCAGACTGCAGAAGACTTGTAATTAGCTCAGAGATAAGGAGTTATACCTATCTCTCAAGCTTTACAGGAGATAAGGGTGTATAACGAAACACCTGAAGTTAGGCAAAACACATAGTAAATGGTTTCTACTGACTTGGAGAATGAGATGTTGCATAGCTCAGGAAAGAGCCCGTGTTCTCTGATCAAATTTGTATGGACAAAGCAACTTCATGAGATCAGCACAGTGAGTCATATGGCTGTTTGACCAGTCTTCCTGAAAGCCAAATTTTCTGTTGTCAAACCATTAACTACTCTTAACTTCTCAGTAGTAAATTGTGTAATAGTCTTGCCAAGTGCAAGCAGTGACTTTTGATCTTTCAGAGAGTCGTCAGTAATGTCAAAGAGATGGGGGCACTCATGTTTGTGGAGAGGGATGTGAAAATGGTATCATGAAGAACATATTTATTTTATTTTATCTTTCAGCAGACATTGGCTAGGTCCTTAAATCTGTAAAGACAAAATAAATAGTTGGCTGTAAAGGGTAAGAATAGTCTGAGTGTACAGTCAGATGGATGCCCTTTCTGAGTTGTTTATGTCAGTACAGGTTGTCTGTGGGAATATAAGGAGGGGAAAAGGGAAATGCCTTCTGTTTTATTTCTTAGTTGAATTAAAGAGGCCTAGTATATAAAAAAAAATTCTTAACCTTTAAGGTCATGAGATTCTATAGATTGTGTATCTGCCATCATGACATTAGTAAAATCATATAAACATAGGAAGCTTTGTGTTGGAAGGGATCTTTACAGTTAACCAGTCCAACCCCCCGTCCAAGAAGCAGGGACATCTTTAAGTAGCTTGGTTGCTCCTTTCCAACCTGATCCTGAATGTTTTCAGGGATGGGGCTTCTGTTACATTTCCAGACAACCTGTGCCAGTGTTTCACCACCCTCAGTGTAAAAAATGTCTTCCTTATATCTAGTCTGAATCTACCCTGTTTTAGTTTTAAACTATTGTCTATTGCAGCAGGCCCTGCTAAAAAGTCCGTCCCCCATCTTTCTCATGAGCCCCTTTTAAATACTGAAAGGATGCAATAAGGTCTTCCCAGCGACAGATGCTCTTTCTTTCTTGTGCTGAGGGTTCCAGAGCTGGATGCAGTACTCCAGGTATGGTCTCACCAGAGCAGAGTAGAGGGGCAGAATCACCTCCCTTCACCTATTGGCCATGCTTCTTTTGATGCAGCCCAGGATACGACTGGCCTTCTCTGCTGGGAGCGCATGTTGCTGGCTCATGCTCAGCTTTTCCTCTACCACTACTTCTAAGTCTCCCCCGCAGGGATGCTCCCTATCTATCCTATGGTCTCCCATCCTGTACTGTTACTGGGAATTGCTCTGACCCAGCTGCAGGACCTTGCATTTGGCCTTGCTGAACCTCATGAGGTTCATATGAGTTAGTATCTCAGTCTTGTCCAGGTTCCTCTGGATGACATCTTGTCCCTCAGGCATGTCAGCTGCACCACTCAGTTTGGTGTTGCCAGAACAGAAAAATGTCAAGCCAGATTCCAAGGTGTTCTGTCTGAGCATATTTACCGATATAATTTTTATGCTTCCCCCCAGCAATGTTATGTGAGTCTTTCTGTAATGCTTTGATGATTTCCTTAATTTTGGACAGGGAGAGAAGACTGATTTGCATCAGCTACAGAAGGCTGGGAAGTGAGATGATGGGAATTCTGACTAGGGACAGAAACAGAGAGATGAGGAAGACTGGAAAGTGTGGAGCTTATAAATTTTGTACATTCAGTGCATACCTCTAAATCCATATAAAGGTGCTAACAGAATGAAAAAAGTGTAGTTTCAAGCAGGGCATTCAAAGTTAATGCTTGTGGTTTTGATGTTTATAACTAAAATCTACTTGCTTAATTTCAGATAGTAAAAGAAGGTCATGTCATCTCGCCTTTGAGAAACCTTTGAAGGCAGGTTTAATTATTTCATAGTGTTCATTTGCATTCTCTGGCAATATCCTAACAGCACTAACAAAAAAAATTAAAAATTCTTAAGGCTGACATAATTGTGAATTTAGTGTAGGCTGCATATAGAAGCTACTGAAAATAAGAATGACTGCATGTTATGGTCTTGCCTGTGCTTGAAGCAGTGGGTGTAAACATACATAAAAAAAGAGTGTACTTTTTTGTATATCTTGTATTCCCTCTCTCTTCTGGTATTGTCTTTGAAACCTTAGTCTGTCTAATATAACTTTTGTGTAGTAATACATAGGTTTTGAAATGAACCTTTAGCTTTTCAGTGTATCCCATTGGATAAGTTATTGAGAGTTATATTTGTTTTCTATTCCTGAATTTCCTACATATGTGTGAATGTACGGTTATAAAATTGTAAGAGGCAGTGCAAGATGAAGGATTTTTTTTTGTGGTGCTTAAAGAGTGAAACAGAGTAGGGATTGTAAGATTTTTGCAATGTTGCTCCTGTTAACTGGCTGCTTACCACTTGTGGCAAATTTGAGTTACACAAAGTAGATATTTAGTATCTGTTTCTTCAGTGAAACTGTAATAGCTTTTTTTTTTTTTTTTCTGAAAACAGACACCTGCATTAGCAGGTGGTATCGTTGGTATTACAGTTATATGCATTATTCTTTTGTCGTGGGTTCCTCTCTTTCATGTTGAGGCAATCACTTTCTGATAGTAAAATATTCTAGCCTAGGCAAAGCGAGCACTTTATGGCTGGAGCTCTGCTGTGGGCTGTGAGAGTTGCAGTTGTGTGTGCGCTTGGAGATGGTGATTTTCAGAAGGCACCTACAAGAAGTTAGGTTTTGTTACTAAAGAAGGATTTTCTTCAATATTCAGGAAGCTAGGAGATTCCTGGGATTCTCAGAAGACTTTCATTATGTCTATACATAAATATTTTTTATTTCTGAGGAGAGAATTTTCTTTCCCTGGAGTTAGGATTCTGCCGATTTTGTAGAGGCTTTATCTTTTCTGACATACTGAAAGCTTATCTTGCAGTTATATTCAAATACTGGGTAGATCTTATCCTCTGCTTCAGGAAGTTCTTGACTTGATGCCTGTTACCAAGAATGTGTAGCCTAGGAATTTTGCTCTAACAGTAGGCATAAGTTTAATACTCTGTTCAAGTTTAGTGGTCTAGAAGTTAGATGCCTGTGTTGAGCTGGTTGCTCTTAAGTCTTCATTAAATTTACAAAAATAATTACCTCCAGAAGGCCATTCATCTTTTTCTAAGCTAAGTGTCTAAGAAAGATAAATTGCTGTGGCGATTACAAATGGAGCAGAGTGACTTGTTCAGCTTCAAGTATCTGCTTACCCTCTGCAGTGGGGGTCACTGAATCTCATCAGAACTGTTCAGATGGCACTAGTTCAGCTGCAGATTGCTGTTCCTATTTCTAACTGTGTAGATATTTTATGTATGTATTTATATACACATACACATGCTGGACTGTGTCCAAAGAACAGCCACAAGGCTGGTGAAGATCTAAAGAGTAAGCCTTGTGAGGAGCAGCTGAGACAACTGGGGTTGTTTAGCCTGGAGAAAAGGACGCTCCAGGGAGATCTTACCACTCTCTACAGCTACCTGAAAGGGGTTTTAGTGAGATGGGGGTCCGTCTCTTTTCTGAAGTAACAACTTGTAGGGTGTGAGGAAATGGCTTCAAGTTGCACCAGGGAAGATTTAGATTGGACATGCTGAAAAATTTCTTCACTGATAGAGTTGTCAAGCATTGAAACAGGCTGCCCAGGCAAGTAGTGGAGTCACCATCCCTGGAGATATTTAAGAGACATGTAGATGTTGTGCTTAAGTTTATGGTTGTCTGATGATCTTAAGGCTCTTTTCCAACCTAAAGGAATCTGTTTTGTTGAGGTTTTTATAAATTTATTTCGTAAACTTTATTTTTTTTATTTATTTATTTATTTATTTATTTTTAAAGTCTACGTTGGTCCTCTCTGCATGCCTTTGAGGCTCTAGAGATTTGGATGAGTTAGTGATGTTTGCTTCACCCTTTGGTTCTGGAAGTCCAGTTCAGAGGGACAGTGTTTGTTTATATAATGTTCCTTTTCACCTGTGCCATTATTAAAGGAGAGTTTGTTTTCTGGGTTGTTTAGCCACAGTTAAGATGGAGATACATAAATATATAAAATACAGCCTAATATTTTTTTATCATGGCAGACAATTGTTTTTGCTTTTTTATTATGTTTAATTATAACAACAGATTTAATAAATCTCCATATATAAAATAAATGTGCTTTTCCATGTGCCTTTTCCATGGATGAAGGTAACAGGAAGGAATATAGTCTTGTGTGTGATCTTTGCAGTGTTCCTGTATTGCTTCAAATGTTTATTGTTCAAAGGTTTAAAAAAGCCTCCAAATTTACACTTTTTGTCTCTGAATGCTTCCTACCCTCAAATTCAATTTTCCTTTCAGTGCTTTCATGATGTGGAGAAATGCAGTTGTTGGTCTTTCTGGATGGCAGCTGTGGCAGAGGCTTTTGCTTCTTCATTGCAAATGAAGAGGGCAACGTGCCCACATGAGCCAAGTGCCAAGTCCCGTAGGTGCAAGGGTTCCTCACAGCACCTGAAGAGGCAGGTGTCTAGTGCTGGTTGAGACTGAGAGCTGGTGGCTGTGGTACATGGCTTACAGGAGGCTGCTATGTGTCTGAGCTGGAAGCTGATGGTGTCTCACTACTAATAGGAACCTTAATAGAGAATTCTTTAAACTGACCTCATGAAGAGTTCAAGATCCCTGTTGCTGGAGTACCTCAATTGTTGGCTTACTCTTGTATCATTGGAACGTTTCAGTTCTCTGGGGAAAATAAAATCTTCAGTCTGAATTGAAAATTTTTGCCTGATTTCTTCATTACCATGAATCATTATTTTAAAAGTAGGAAACATATAAAACTAAAGATATTTATATAAATAATAATTTTTTTTTCAAACGCAGACTTTTCTCATTTGTAAAAACCACGTATTGTGCCCTGTTGCAGTTCTTGTGTGTTTTGTCTTAAAGTACGACAGCTTGCTGACAAAGATTTTGTAGCTCACATGTTATGCTATCAATATAGTCACAGATATGTAGGATTATTTAATTGTAAATGTAACAAAAACTTGTCTTGATGCATTGCAGTTCATTTTCACTGATTAAATTTTGGTATTTTTTGTTCGTCTCCTGTAGGTACATTTAATATAATACTGTATTTTATATAAGATTGTGTATATTTCATAAAAGTTTATTTTATATAAGACTATTTAATATAAGACTAAATAAGAAAGTTTCACTTCTATTTAAGCAGGCATAATTGTAGTGGAAAGCCTTCTGGCTGTGTATGCTCTCCAAGTTTGCAGAGGAGGGGTATGCTGTGTTTGTGACTACTTCAGGAAATGCTAATGATGCTAGGGATGCTGCTACAAACTCTTAAATTCATGAACCCTCAGAAACTGTAAATCATCTGTATTGTATTATAGTTCCTATTTTAACCTCTATATGTGGAAATAAAAAACAGCAATTCCAAAACTTAGGGCTGTTACCTGATCTGTGCTCTAAATTATCTAGAGCTGTAATTGTGTAAAAATGAATTAGATCTCATACTGAATAATTGATATGAAGCTGAAAACTGTAGTTAGCAGTAGCAAAATATCAGTGAAGCATTAGAGTCTGAGAAATGGAGTTGTTTGGGACTTTTGAAAGTTGCTCTGTTTCTGGGACACCCACTTTTGTTTCTTCCCCATACTGCAGAGAGTATATCCAGGAGAACTCATGGAGACATAACAGTGGACTAATTAAATTTCAAAAGAAACTTTGTTTTCTTGCGAAGAAATATCTAATGTTTTACAGCTTTATAGATTTTGAGGTATCAAGTTTGCTGTATACTGTACATCCCTTCCTAAAGAGGGGACTACTTCTTATGCATTGCCATTGAAAACTGTTCTCCCTGGCTGTCAGTAATAGTAGTGCCTTTTGCTATTGTTTCTTGTGGTTATGGATCCATCCCAGTGTAAGTCCTGAGCAGAAAGAAGCTCTGTTGTTTTTGTTTGGTTGTTTCTTTTTCATGTGTGTGTTTTTTCTGTTCTTTTTTGTTGTTGTTTTGTTTGGTTTTGTGGTTTTTTTTGGTATTTTCTTTGTTCTGAAAAAGTTTTACTTTTGTAATGCTCTGAAACCTTGTGTTTTGTTACTGTCGGTATAT
>VWZY01005023.1:52202-75944 GCA_013399075.1 Chloroceryle aenea | reverse complement strand
TTACTCTCTTAACTGTAACAGTAGTAGCCATTGTAGATGTATTTAATGTGTGTTTGGGGGCTATTTATTTATTTATTTATATTTTAATCAAGAGCAATGAACTCTGGAAAGAAATCAGCTTTCTTTAACAACGGTTACAGTAGCTGTAAATGTGTGAAGGTGATCAAATGTTTCTAGCATTGGCTTCCAGTTTAGGGACCGCACATTACTGTCAACTCAGAAGACAGCTTTGCACATTAGGAAGGAACCTACAAGCTTCTTCATTTACTTGCTCGTTCTGACTTAATTTATTTGCAGTAGCCATTAAGTGTTGTCTCACTGGTCATTTGTACGCTGTTAGCATATGTGAAACAATGTTACAGGAAGGTAAAGGTAAGATACCTCTAAAAGTTATGTGAGAATCTTTTTTGGATGCACAAGATCCCTGTGAAAAATCCTACAATGTATGTGTCACTGTCAAGCGGACTCAGAAAGTTATTTATTTATTTTAATATCCAATATTAGTGTTACTGTAGCTATGATGGGCCAAGGATAAAAGGAAGCAAGGTTTATAGTAAGAGGTAATGAATTTGGGAAAAATAAACAATGTTCTGGGCTCAGATAGCTTTCAGTTTGTAATAATGAGCAAAATGTAACACAGATGAACATAGAGACAGAATTTTTTGGATCAGCAGATAAGCCTCAGATCTCTTAGTGGGCAGTGGGGGGGGTGGGTAGCCTTAGCACCTGGTAGACAGAGGGAGGAAAAGATGGGAGCTGGGCCACTCTTTCCTTTTCATACTTGAGACGTTGAGGTGTGTTATGTGATTTATGAAAAAGGGGTTGGTATTTTTTTTGGTGTCTGGTTTTACTTAGGGATTGCTTGAATTCCTTCTGTGGTGCAGTAGCTTAGGTACTTTGAACCTTTCAGATGTAAGTTCTCCAATGCTTAGTGTGTTTTTGCTTTAGGAATCGGATAAATCTTCATGAATGCTGCATCTGTGGGTAAAATTGGGAAATTTTCTTCTGCAGTGTTCACCTGTGGCATGATGGTATCTTGTTCTTAGCAGAAGGTGATAAGCATCGGTGTACGGATGCATATCTCCAGTAATCCAAAGCTGTTGCAGTGTGCTGAAAATGAATTTGCTTTTAGTTTATTCCCTTCCTGTTTTAATAGAATAAGACTAGGAATATCCCTTTTCTCTAACACAGTTTAAGCTAACAAGGGAGGTGTGTGGTTTTTTTGGTTTTTTTTTTTTAATTTTTTTTTTTTCCATGGATTGTAAGGTTAAAACCAGCATATTTCATACATCCTGAATAAAAAGTTTGACAAATATATTTTAATAAGGTTGTGAAGCCCCTGTACTTCCAGTAAACACCAGTCCTCTCTTGGGAGTTGGCAGATCTGGGATTGGAGAAATGTGCTGAATTGCCTAACAAGCTTACAAAAGGGTTTTTACAAGCTAAGACATTTTGTAGCACAAATACAGTGCTTTGTTAAATGAAGGAAGGGAATGGTAGGGTGGTTGTAGCTGCTTTGACTACTGGCAAGCTGCTTTTTTGATGGTAAAGCACACCACACCTCCATAGAAAGGATTGGGACTGCCACTGAGAGGTTCCAGATAATCTTTTGCCTGAATTTCACTGCTATGGATAAGCATAGTTTTCTTTTTTCTCACCACCCCCTCCTTCCCCCTGGGAAAGATGTATTCATTCTTCTCTATTGTACTGGTGCAGCCACCTGAATTTGTCATAGCAAAAATTTTGCTGTAAGATGCTGCCAGCAGCTACTTGGCTGCCATCCCGCAAAAAGAATAGCCTGCATCCAAGTTGTGATGCCAAATCATGTGTAGGTTAACCTTTGTAACCCATCTCAAATCAGCGCTTGCTGTCTCTGGGGAACAAATCTGGTCTATTTATAGGAATACTCTGCCTGTATTAGGCAGTTTGCATGCAAACTATGCAATTAATTCCTTTAGCTGTTGTTGCTGAGAAGCTTGCCCACCGTGAGGCAGTGTCTGTGAGAAACTACCCTTTGTAGAAAGTAAATCCTTTTTTCACCTTGAGATTCCCCATGACTAAGCCATTGAACATGGAAGTCTCAGTAAGGTGTCTATCGCTGAAAGAGCATCATGTGTAGAAACAAGTTAGAGTTCGTGTCTGTTCCCTTCCATCTGACATATGACATGAGTGGTAACTAGCAACACTGAAGTGAAAAATGTTGTGACCTGTGATCCAGGATGGCATGCGAGGACTGTAAACTTTGCAAGGCACACTGTAAGCTGACATCAGTTAAATCAGCTTACTTTTCTCTGCAGTCGTAAAGATTGAGAGTAAGAACTGTTTATAGATCTATGGGGAGGAGGAAAATAGGGAAGGGAAAGAAATTGAAATGAACCCTTCTGCCATTCAAAGTGCTGTGTATGCTTATGGCTCCATTCATGTTAGATAAATGAGGGAAGATGGCATCCTCGGAGTTAATGAAAAATGTTGACAAATAGTGGCTATATTTATATTGTCGCTATTAGAAGACAAAATGAACAGAACAGAGGCAAGCGAGGAAAGAGCATTTACAGGGATCCTTCCCTTTGTAACTGTCATTGGTAAGGTGAAATCCCAAAACTTAGAAGGTTTTGCAGAAGTTTTTGTCTGGTATTGGTGATCACTCTGTTACTTTCCCGGTATTAGCTTTGATGTTCGTAAAACTGAAATAAAATTGTTGATTTTGATGATTAGGAAGTATTTCTTAAAAAGCTTATTGGACTTCAGTAATAACAAACACATTAATGATTATTATATGAGGGGGAAAAAAAATAAAATCATTAACATCTGTTTGTATTTATGTTGGGGCTTCTTTTCCTTTGCCTGAATTATGGTATGGTTAATGGAGGTTACTTTTTGGTGCTGTGCTTTGTGTTTAAAGTTTTGAAATGTTTCCTTATGTTTTGGCAGAGGACTAGGTGGTGTATGATGGTAGACTTGGCTTTTTCTATGCAGTGGAATGCCAGAAGCATCACAGCCTCACTTTGTACCTTGCAATAATAATTCAGCATAAACACTATAATTGCTGTATTTACCTTCATTTTATAAGCTGGAAAAACACAGTTATAAATTATATGAATTTAGAAGGCAGTAACATCAATTTGAGGGCAGGAGAAAAAAAGAAACAATTTAAATTGATTAAAATAACCAGGGTGGTTCTGGAGCTACATACTGACAAATACATGCTTACGAAGATGCAACTCAAAACTTCACAGCCAGATAATGGCTCAAAATTCTTACTGTTTTGTGCCCAATCAAGGTTTTTTATTAATGTCATTTTTGTGTCATCAGGTTACTGCTGCTAGTACTTAATTACTTGATAGCCTTACTGTTCTCTTTCTCTGTATCCTAATTCTAATCCTACCTTTCTTTTGTGATGTCTTGAGAATAGTTACTGTGTGTGAAATGCTTGTGTCTGGTCAAGTTTTTCAGTGCCTATGTTCAATTAGAGCCATCAATGATGGTGATTTTGGGATTGCTCCGTGTCACCAAACTGCAGATTTCCAGCATTCAGTCAGCTAAGAGGTGGTGGTACCTTAACTTTGGTTGACTGTTGGTGTTGGCAGACTGAAATGCATTGCTGTGTCTGCCAGGTACTGAGTAAAGCAACCTTACAGCCAAATAAAATCTCTAGATACTAAATGCAAAATTGCCTTCAGGTTCTTAAATATTGTTATGTAATACTTAGAACTTGTAGTTGTGACTGATCTGGAGGGGGGGAAAACCCCAAATCAATATCAATAACACAAAGACCCAATTACCTACATTTATCTACGTGATAGCTCCTTACAGATCTGTTTCAGTGTTGGAGGCATTATTGATTCGCAACTACTTCCCAAGTCATTAGTTGATGAAAATATATACTAAATTCCCATACACTTAATTGCCACTTCATTAGTATACATACACTAAGAGCTGGTCTCAGTTCATTCTTATCTGGCTTTTTATAGAAAGTTGACCTCTGTAATCTGGCATGTAATCAGCTTGGTTACACAGAGGCCGTGCACCTATCAACTGTTTGCTGTATGTCTTATAAATATTAGTAAATTAGGACACTAAATTATAAAAGACTTGTGACATTTAAAGGCATATGCCAGGGGGGTTGTGAACTTGTCTTCTCTGGACACCTTGAAAACCTGCCTGGATGCAATCCTGTGTAACCTCCTCTAGGTGATCCTGATTTGGGAGGATGTTTGTATTACATAATCTCCAGAGGTCCCTTCCAACCCCTACCATTCTGTGATTCTGTGACAGTGAACCTGTGCTAAGACAGCAGTACAAACTACAGCTCTTCTTGCTCTCGAGAAGATGGAAAACCTACCATGTAGAGTTTTAGGTGTATTCTGAACTGGGATTTGGTATCTTTATCTCTTAACCAGAATTAGCCACTTACTTTACATTTAAGTGCAAGACAAATTTAAAATGTTTATGTTAATTAAATTATTTGCTAAAGGATTACTAAGTTACATAAAGAAGAATCTGGCCAGCAGGTCGAGGGAAGTTCTCCTCCGCCTCTATTCTGTCCTGGTAAGGACACATCTGGAGTACTGTGTCTGGTTCTGGCCTCCCCGGTTCAAGAGGTCAGGGAAATACTAGAGAGAGTCCACCAAAGGGCTGTGAAGATGTTTAAGGGACTGGGACATCCCTCTTAGGAGGAAGGGCTGACAGGCCTGGGGTTGTTTATCCTGGGAAAAGAGAAGACTGAGAGGGGATCTTATGAATGTTTACAAATATCTGAAGGATGGGTGTCGAGTAGAGGGGGCCAGGCTCTTTCAGTGGTGCATTGTGATAGGTCGAGAGGTAATGGTAGCAAGGAAGTTCCACCTCAATATGAGGAAAAACTTCTTCACTGTGAGTGTGACAGAGCTGTGGAACAGGCTGCCCGGAGAGGTTGTGGAGTCTCCTTCCCTGGAGACTTTCAAGACCTGCCTGGATACACTCCTATGTGGCCTGCTCTGGGTGTTCCTGATCTGGCAGGGGGGTTGGACTTTATGATCTCCAGAGATCCCTTCCAACCCCTACCATTCTGTGAGTCTATAAATCACTCTATAGAAGCTAATTAGTTTTTCCTCCAAGGTATGGAAGAAAACAAGCAAATACGGACCTAAAGGGCTGACAACATCATCTGTGAAATCGTGCCATAATTACAGTTGAATGCAAACCCATAGAAATAGAAGTAAATATATATATGTACATAAACCCAACATGAAAATGTGGGTAAAATGCATTAACTGAAGGCAGCATAACTTTAGATTATTTACAACTTATCCTATATGTTTTCATATTAAAATGTAATGTTTGGGTACAGTTACTACAGTTCCTGAAATAATAGAAAGGTTTGATTGGAAGGCATCCCTGAAAGTCATCTTAAAGCTTTTGCTCCAAGAAGGACTCTGGATCAAGTCATCTCTATCTTTGCCTAGCTATGTCTTGAAGTCCAAGGATGGAGGTTCTGAAACCACGAAGGGGGAACCTGTTTCTGTGCTGCACTGTGAGACCTGTGGTGAAAATCTGCATTAAAAAATTAATCAACTCAGAATTTTCATTTTTTATAACTGAAAGTTATGTACAGCACTGTTCTTTAGTTATTCTTAGTCAGTTTGCATTGGTTTATGATGTTATGTCTTGTGTTATTTTGGAGACAAATCCTAGCATTCTTTATGTGTCTTGGACTTCTACTGAGCCATGAGTTACTGTCCAGAAAATAACCACGTGACTGTGTGTTTTTCATGAATGATAACTAAGTTAGAGCTCAAGACTGTGCATGTTGCATTAGGGTTGGGTTTTTTTCTCCTTGTGCAGTCCTTTATTAATGTTGAAATTCACCTGATGTCTTATCCTGTGGTGACAGAGTAGTGAACTTCAGATGTTGATGTCATTTATAGCTATGTAATCGTCACCAGTTGTGACCTTGCTCTTCAGTCCTTTGTCTTCACATTTGTGGTATGCAGTGGGATACATCCACCATTAACTAATCCTCTAGAAGGGGGACCTTTGTATTCATACCATTCCTTTCCTGTGTTTTAGTGTGTGAGAAAGAATTCTTTCTTCTTACACCTTAACTATTCAGTGCCTTTAAGAACTTTTGAAGGATCTTACTTAAGTTATTTCAACCACAGCCTTTCCACCCCCTCCTCCCTGCCTCCTTCCTCCTCCACTCACTTTCCTCATCTTTCAGAGGAGTCTTAATAGCTGTGGGTTGTACATCTACTTACCAAAAGTATTGAATTCACCCAAAAGCTCGTGGGGCTCTCACAAGCCTACAGATTCTAGTCTCTGTTACAGCTTATATGAGTTTGCTCATAAGGGTCTATACAACTCCTAGGATTTCATGTGATTGCTCCATTTAAAAATACTGTGTGATGTTCTACTGTTTTTTATTAATCTGGTAGAAGTATTGATTTAAAGCATGTCAGCAATTTCATATTTTGGCTCTTGCAGAGCTCTTGGGTTACCACTTGCTGAGTCCCAGTGGTTTTTGTTGTCACTGCTGTATCTTTTCCAAGACCTTTTATGTTGAAGTATCAGTTTGAGAAGCTTGCTTAGAAATGTATTTCAACAATAACTTTAGCTTGGAAAACTTCCAAATCTCTGTTGTAGAGATTTAGTAAATTAAAGCAGGGGAGGAAGGCTTATATATTACAGCTTTTTCTTTTTTTATCAATTGTTTTGCTTTCAGATATTTATCAGCCTTGTCATTTGACAGTCTTCTTCCATCTACTTTGAAATGTTTTTATTGTTAAGCTTTTATCAAGTTAATCCTCCAGAACATTTTTGATCAGTGTTTCTTTTGACTCCTTTTTTGTTTAGTTGATATAATTAACTTCACTTTTTCCTTCGAAGCAAATCCAGTAATTTTTGGTTTTTAAATATAAAATTCACTACCCCTTTACCATATTGCCTCAGACATCAGTAATAATGGCCTTGGAATAAAGCTCTCTGGAAGTCAAAAAAACAGGAAACATGGGGGGTTTTGTCATGAAGTAATAATTCCTTACAGTTTAATTTTTTTTTTTTATTGTAGCATCTTCAAGTAATGAATTTTTCCTGAGCTTTTGGCTGTTTTCTTGAACTTGATACACAAACAGTCTTCTTCGAGAGTGAGCTGCTAACTGTAGTGAAGTGAGAGCTATATACATTTTTAATCTTCACAATAAAAGATAGTATGCAGCCACTGAAGCAGAATAGAGTTCTCAGTTGGACTCAGACACTCCTAATCTGACATGCATGGTGGTGAAGCAAGTGATTTCTATGTCTGCATTTCGATGTGATTGATGATTATCTCTGGCATATGGGACTTGGTTGGTTACTTCAAGGAGAGAAAGTTATGCTCTGCGTCTCTTGTGTTCATGCAGGACTGAGGAAGTGGAAATACAGTCACGGGCAAGACAGGGAAAAGTTCCTTCTATCTGATACTAAGCAGCTGGTGATTGCAATTGTTTATTTGGGGAAAGTTCTCTTCTCTTTCGTCCTTTCAATCCATTTAATTCCCTACTTCCTTAGAACTGCTACAGATTTTGACATCTTTAATATGGAAAATTTATACTGCTAGATAATTTTTCAGTGTAAACCACCTGTCCCAAGTATTTATCAGTAGCTTTTGCAATTGCTTTAGATTTGAAAATAAAATGGCTGTTTACTTGGGTAGAGCCTTGAGGGTGGTTACCTTTGCATATACTCCTAGTGCTGTTAATGGAATTTAAAAGTATATCACAAATAATAACCTAAAAGTACAGCTGTAAAATTTATTAAAACCTACCACATGCAGATCTGACAACTTAATTTGTAGCTTTTATCCTGTCCTTCAGTGATTTCTTACCCTGTTTACAGATGCCAGTGAAAAGAGATGAGTGTTACAGCATTCAGTGAAGGACATCTAATTTGAGCTTTTTGAAAGCGTAAGGAAGTGAATTCAACAGCTGCACAGCCCTTTTAGAGAGTACTCTGCTTAGTAGTTTCTTGTCTATTCAAGTGAATCTTCTCCACTTGCAATCCTCCCTTTCCCAGTTGCTTGTTAGGAAAAAAAACAGTGGGTGTCCTGAAACCAGTGAGGTATAGAACTGTATGAGGAGACATTCTCTAAATTCTAGGATTTCTGATTCTCTTTCAGGGCTTTACAAGTGATTATTCTATGTTCTTCTGCTGGGACCTGAGATTATAAAGGAATATTGATTCTTGTTAGTTTTGCTTATGTAGCTTAGATAAACCATTTGTTGAGTGCAATACACATTGGGAAAGAGATATTTTGATGGTGGCAATACTGGAGATGGGTAATGTGGCTGTAAAGGTGTTACATGTTTGCTTCAAGCACAAAATTTTTCTTAATTTTTCTGTTTTGAAATGCTTATGAAAGATGTGCTGCCAGTCTCTTAATACAGTTTTAAACCTTTTTGTGTTTTAAATATAATTACATTCCCAGCAGTAGGAATTTTATATGAAAAAAATGGACTTGCAAAAAGCATATGTCACACTACATACCACACTATGGAAGGTACTACTTAAACATCTCAGTAACACAAGTGTTAAAATGTCTTAAAATTAATTTTCTCTCTTTAAGAACTTGATCAAGAGTATGCTGAATACTTGCTCATAATAATTCTTGGAACAGACTAATTTCAGGGAGGCTGGAGAGTTAAAAAAAACAGCTGACAATACATATATCAGTCCCTGATGAGAAAAGAGTGGTGTGTGGGTCTAGGGAGGTGTGAGAAAGAATGATGGCCTGTCAGGCTATCCTAATAATAGACTTAGACTTCTGTTTGCATGTCAAACGTATTAAAGAGTAATTCTCAAACTTTCACTGGTTACTCAAGCTGTTGTATAGAAATAATCCTTATCTTCTGGAAATGGATGAGTAGCTGGGTTAGTAAAGGTGACTAAAAAAATCATGACACAAATACAGACTTTGAAGCACTTGCAAGGATTGAATGGAATGCTGGGATGCTCGCTGCCTTTGCTGACACCCAGCAGAAACCTCATTACCATCAGATAGTCTTGGGACTTACTGACCCAGGTACAAGGCAGCTCTCTTCTCCTGTATTATTGTCAGAAAGTGGAAAAATACTGCTTGTTAGGGAGAGCAGTTATGTCCAGACCTTTTGCCTCTCCAGTTTTGGTAGGAAAGGAGGAAACTAGGAAACTGGCTCTGCAGCAGGGTCAAGTAGGCTGGGTGGAGAACAGGAGGTTCCTGAAGGAGCAGCACAGTGGGGGTGTTTGTGTTGGGCCTCACTATCAGATGCTGGACTAGTATTGCTTATGCAATGAAATCGTTTTTGCAGTGTTCCATATTGTATATGTTTATGTCTGTAATGCTGCAAAATTATTTGTCTTTATCCAACTCCTGCTGATAGTTTTGGGTAGAAATAACCTAGTTTCCTAGGAGGAAGCTAATGCATTTGTTTTGTTTAAAGCACTGCACTTTTTTACTCTTTTTTTTTTTTCTTCTCCTTGTTTCTGAGCATTTGCTGTAGTTCTTTAGGTCATGATTTCACTGACAAAACAGATTTTAATGGAGATACTTAAGTAGTTAAAACAAATAAAAAGGGGGGCGGGCAGTAATGGCAGACATTCTTCTTTAACTATGTAATATCAAAAGAAAACCCACTACCTATTTCTGTTTGTTTTGTTCTAAAAATACATTGGCTTTCTGAGCTAGTGTTTTTTATTGAAAGTCAAGTGTCATAGACATCTGAGAGAGGATTAAACTTTAAATTTTGTCAGCTAAACGTGTGAGAATTTGAGCTTGAGAATGCATATTTTATGAATTCCTTTCTGGGGTTTCAGCTTGACCTGGGTTGCAGACTGCACTTAAGGAAATGGTCTGTTCCCGGGAGTGAAGAGTTGGGTATCTGGGATGCAAGTTTAACTGCCTAGGCGACTGATGTACTCTATTGTCTGTGCACCAGTTTCAGGAATGTCAGTAATATTTTAAAAATAGACTGAAGTACCTTGGTGTCTGTTCAACTAAATGCTTACCTAGTTGCAACCAAAATTCTGTAGTTTTTGGTGTGCTTTCTGGATGGTGTAAAGAGGTTTTTGCTAGTGTAATTCCCCTTAAAATGTAATGAGTTCTTAATAGTGATTGTAGTACTGTACATTCTGTTATTTTAACATTTAGGTTTTGCATCTTCAAGGAGTGAAATAGGGAAATGATTTAGATTAAATTACCGTAAGTCAATTGTAAAACTTACTTAAACATAGAGGAAAGAATGGGTAAGGAGGGTTCACTGTCAAAATCTGAGGTTGCGTGATCTTCTACAGGTCAAGTTTTACTTGATACTGTCATTAAACACCTGGATGATGGAGTGGGAAGTGCTAAGCTTAAACACAAGATAAATCCCCTTAGGAATGTGAAGCTCTGAGTGCTCAGGATCAGAGTTCAAAATGGTGTTAGCAAATGGGAAAAGTGATAGGAGAACAAAAATACACTCGGATAGCAATAATCATATAAGATATAGAGGAAGATATACCAGGTGTACAAGATAACAGACCAAGATGTACAAGATGTGGGAAGTAAGTATTTAAATGTGATTGCAGTAAGGCAAGGCACATTCTCTTCTCCACAGCTGTACAGAAAACAAGAGGCAATGCAGCGAGGTTAGGCGGTAAGACAAATGTCACTTTTCAGAGTGTGAGAGAATAGTAATAGAAAAATTGTCCAGAGTGCCACTGGATCTACACTTGTCATTCCTTACAGATGTTTGCCTTGTGGATAAAGGAACAATTGGCCCTAATTTTATCCAGGCTTTTGAATTTTTCTAAAATCACTCTTCTCTTACCCTTAAGTTCCATTTTATTTTGTCTGGCAGTTTGTATAATAACACATTATTCTTTAACTAAAAAGCTCAGAAGTTGAAGGGAAGAACAGTGTCAGTCACCTTCCCCATATTGTTATGCAAGTTATAGAGCATGAAGAAGCCTTTTAATTTGGATTTTCATATTTAGCACAATGTTTTTAAATGTGTTCTTGTGGTGGTTGTTGTTGGTTTTGGGGGTGTTTTTTTTTTTTTAACCAGCTCTGATGATAGCCCCTCCTTATAATTTGTAACATTGCAGTGTAATTCCTATATACAAATGAAATTCAGCAGAACATTTTGAAAGCCTATTAAGAGAACTCTGTTTTGAAAATAGCCAATATATGAGAGAGTTGTTCTGTTATGGAACAATACTGGCACCCAGTGGTTGTCTTGTACTAGTGCGTTCTTTGAAGTTGCAATTCTCTTTATTGTTAAAATTGTTCTCTCTTCTTTTGTGGTCTTACTAAGTACAAGAAATTTTAAAGCCCTCTGCAAATGTTTTTGTTGTATTTTTTTTTCTCCTTTAGTACCTTTTTTTTGTATGACATTATTGTCTAAATTTGCTTTCTTAGCAAAGTAAGAGAAGGAACATTCAGATTTCTGCATGCACACACTGAAAACAGGTATATAAAATTTGCTATAAATTTTCAACATTATTTCACGTGGCTGGCACTGAATTACAAGAAGTACTGTTAGCAGAGTTTGTTTTCTGCTATAATATCACAGGGATTGTGTGAAAAGTTGTGAATCTGAAATATGTAAATTTTATAGCTCGCATTTATTAATATTAATTTCTCTTATTTACTTCTTTCCTTAAAGATTCTCCTTAATAAAATATTAATTGCAGAGATGATAAAAGAAAATTGCAGAGGATTTCTAGAAAAACACAGTGGGTAAAATGGGATAGGAAAAGGAAGAAAGATTGAAGATTTGTGCTTATGCATGAACTGTTAATTACAAATAGAGAAATCAGGAGGCTTTTTTTCAGGAGGCTGCATGTGAAAACCACAGATTATTAGGGATACTGTTTACTTGGTGGATTTAATTGTAGAATAAAGCTCTTACTTTAAACCTTTTAAAGTGTGTGGATACATGGGCATGTTTGTCTGCAGATCAAGTATTTGATCCAGCAGTATAGAACAGACAAGCAAAAATGCATCTCCCTTTGATACTAGTGATTTCTTCAGTGTTTCAGGCATTGGTGGCAATAGTGTAGCAGTACAAAAATCTGTCTATTTAGGCCATGTCAGGTGTAATCTGTTCTTGATGAAGTAAAACGGGATAAAAGATAAGTGGAGGCACATGTGAGACTGGTATCACAGAGTTGCAGCCAGTAGCAGTGGGAAATAGTGAAGAGGGGAATGTGCACCCGATAATGTGCAAAAGGGGGTTATTAAGTTGATACTGTACTTGATACAAAGGAGCAGTGGGAAAACAGCTCTGCCTGTCACTGATGTATTATGTTTTTCTGTGTATTACAAAGGAAGAATTACTGAAATCTGGTTTTCATAGAAGCTTATTGAGCTTACTGAGGACATTCTGACAGAAAAATTGCAGATTTGGTTTTCTGTGTGAATGGTTCACATAGAAAATAGTGTTTCATTACTAATGGCTTTGTTTTAATGTTTCATTTGAAGGTAGGGTAAGAATCTAGGTACTTTCTGGAAGATGTTCATTTGACAAAAGCTGTTGCTAAGAGGATTGTACTGTTACACGTCTCAGATGAGTGGAGCCGGGAGGGGAGGAGTAGGTGAGATATCTCCCAGGTTTCAGCAAGCATAATGTGGAAGAATTGCAGTAGTAGCCTTTATTTTCCTCTCTCTTTTGGTCTTTCTCAAGAGAATGCTCCACAAATAACCATCTCAACCCTCTGTTGCAGCTTTGTGCCCATTTGGTTGTAAACTGGCTTGCTTTCTTTTTCTTTAATTTGTATTAATGTTCCAAGGCCACAAAATCCCTGTGTGACTCATGCAGCATTACTTGCTATAATTCCTTTGAAATAAATTGAATTGTCTGGATTACTTCAATTTATAACTCTTGAGATTGTTTTAAAACGTTCAAGAATTATAACTCTTGAGATTGTTTTAAAACAATGTTCAAGAAAGAAGTCTAGTGTGTAGCAAGTACTTTTTTTTTTTTTTAATTGGAAACCCAAGGTGCTTGCAATGTATGCTATTCTAGTTACTGGTCCTCATAAAGGAATGTTCTGTGTGGCAGGTTTCTTTTTCTGTAGTGGTCTGAAATTGTTTGGGATTTTTTATTATTATTGTTTTGTTTAGGTTGTTTGTGTGTTTTGGTTTGTTTTTTTTTTCCTCAAAAGTACAGACATCTCTTTAGGATTCTTAAGATTTTGGTGGATAAAGCCAAAAATTAAGGTGCCATTTAGAACATAATCCTTTTAAATCTTTCAAGCTCATCTACCAGGGTGGTATTTTCTGCATTGCATGTTTTAAAGAAGTAATTTATCTTGTAGTTGTTAGTGCAAGATGTCAGTGGTCAGCTGCTGGCTAGCTTTTGATTTCTTAGAGAGCTTTGTGGTGCTTGGCTGCCTCTCACTCAATGCTTCACACCTATTTATTTTACCATTTATTTTTTCACTCCCACACCTTAAGCAAAAGTGCATAATTCTGAAATGTGTCTTTACGGGAGGGACAAAGGGAAGTTTGTGGCAGCAGCATTTTGGTGTCAGATTATTCCCCGTGCCCCCTTGACCTTTAAAGAAAAGGTGGGAACAGCTTGGGATGGAGGTGTGGAGAGCAAGAACTGAGGAGGACACTGCTTGGACAGCACCACCAGGTACCTCCTGGGGACTGGGAGGTCGTGACTCTAGCAGTGTGGTCTGCTTCATGGGTATGCTGCTTCATACCCCTTGGCAAGAGAAAATGTGTTGGAGTAATGTAAGAGGATAAAACTGTAGTTCACCTTTCATCTGTGCTTGTGATGAGTTGTGGTGCTTTGCAAAATGAGAAGAACAGGTAATGTAGATGTTGTGAGGCACTGGAATGAATAGAGAGTGATACGGCTGCAGGGCTGTTCTCTGACTTCAGAGGACGGTTTTGTTCAGGGTCAGATTTTTTTTCTCTTCATCTAGTACAGAGAACAAAAACACTGAGTGTCATTATGCTGTAAAAGTCTTACTTTAAGCATATCACATGCCTTTGTTTTAAGAGCAGGTAGGAAAATGGACTCTGTTGCCAGCTGGAGTTAATTTTGCCTGTTGTAACTCCCTTTTCATAGTTGAGAGATTTAGTTGTATATTTTACTGTAAAAATACATTTACTTAAAAATAAATAAATCAGTACTTCTAGGGAATTTTTGTTTTCTGTATTTTTTCTTAAATAATTTTCAAGCCTGTAGCAGGAAATCCCCAGAACTAAAACTTTAGGTAGTTTTTCTAGGAGACTGTACAGACAAGCAAAAATAAAATATTTCAAATGAGAACTTTCTGAAAGATCAAAAAGAAAATCAAAACAGGTATATGGAGTACTTGTTGTTGTATGAAGTAGTCTGTATAAGAGAGATATTGGGGCAAAATGGAAAAGACTGGCTTGATATACACAAGTTCCAAGTCTCTATTGAGGAGAAATCTGTATTTTGACTCATTCTGGTATACAGTGTTTCCTGGCTGTGGCTTGTTCCCTGACCACTTCCTGGCAATTTCTGATTAATTCTACTGAGTATCTGTAGATACTCAGAGTAAATTCTACATTTCTGTGTCCTGTTGTACAGAAGTAACAACTGATGTATTACTGGAAACCTCTGCTGGTTTTGGTGGTTTGGTTTTGTTAGTGCGTGGGGTGATTTTTGTGTGTGTGTGTGTGTGTCCCGTGAAGTTCCTCAGCATAGTTTTGCTGACTTAGTTGTTGATTTGATCTTTTTTTCTTGAAAGCACTTTTGATGCTGATCTTATGCATTTGAATAACGTATGCTGTCATGTAATGAATAGCTACAGCAACCAAAGCAACCAACCCCAGACTATAAAATATGACCCCCCACTGTGACGTTCACAGATTTTTCTTTTTTGAAGACTGTTTTATTAACCATGTTAATCAATCTTTTGCTGAAAAGCTTTAGTATTTGCTTAAATCAAACAGACGTCTCCAATGGCATTTTGTGATTGGTGCCTCTGTTGGTTGGCAGAGATTTCAATCAGGTAGGCAATGTTTCTGATCAATGCTGTTGCTTAAATTAGCACAAGTCAAAAATGGATAGTCTTTTCCAGTGGATTTCTCTTTATTCTTCTGTCTAAAAAAACCTTCAGAGTAATGAGACAAACTAAACTGATTTTTTTATTAAAATTTTTATATATAGGGTAATAAATTGAATATTTTGACTAAAGCAGAATGGGATTTTGACAGCTGTGACTCAGTCTTCACTTGGAAGTGAGAAAGTAAAACATGGCTCAGAAGTGAATTTAGTGGTAGCAGAATTAATCTTGCCCTATATATGGAAAATGTAATTCTTGTTTATTCATTCCTTACAACTGTGTTTTTCCTTGCTGGAAATCAGTAGTGCTTACGTCGAAGTACTAGGTTAAGTAACTACATATGAGAGCTGCAAACCTGTTGGCTTTAGCAGAACTGAAGAATTACTTTATTTATATTAGAAGCAGAAGAGTGGGACTCTTTCCACAACTTAACCAACAGTCTAAAACTCAGCTTATGGATTTTGTACTCCCCCTAACCCCTGCTGTTGAATTTATGTTCGGTTTTACACTGAAGATGACAGAAGGTAAACTTCCAGAGTTTATGATAGTGCTCTTCCTAGGAAGTCTGTTGGTGTAATTAAACCACAGTTGATGCCTCGAGAATAGGATAGTGCCTGTAGGATACATCTGTTGTAGTTTCCTCTGGCACAGAGTGGGAATGCTGTTCTACTTTCATGTTCTGACTCCAGCTAACAAGGTCTGCTAATTCATAGTAGTCATCTGAATCTTCACAGGTCATAGTACTCAAGCTCAGAGTTGCTCAGTTGGAAAATGTGGCATTCCCATCAAGCCACCAAATCTTGTCACCGTATTCTTCTTAATCATCTGCCTTTTATATAAAAAATAGTGTTGTTTCTTCTTACATTTTTATATATCCATTCCCCCCCTCCATTCAGTCCATCTGGGGTTTGAGTTGTTTTGGTTTTATTTCTTTTCTGTTCATTTGGTTTTGGTGATGGTGGTCTGGTCCCTTATGATTTGCTAGATATCTGTGTCTGACGTGAATGGTTAGATCCCACTAAGTGTCTGGAATTAGAGCACAACTAGGATCATTAATTAGTCTGAGTACACTGGCAGGGCTGCAGAGGGTGATGTTAATGCTGTCTGGGCTAGAATGAAAAAGGACTATCAAGTGGACTTTCCTTCAGACGTTTTGCCTTATTTATGTGTTATACTGCGGATGTTATTTTCTTTAAAAATAAGTATTTCTTGAAGCACTCAGGAAAATATGTTTAATATTTCTTAACATACATTAAGTTTTCTTTCTTAAATCATTCTTTTATTCTTTGGGGAAATGGTGATTTCCTGGTAGGTAGTTATTTAAATGTTATTTGGAAGTGCGGTATTTCAGACTGAGTATCTAGTAAATATCAATTGTTTAATGATTGCTGTGATGCATTTAAATAAAATGAAGAGCTGTGCAGAGAAGGCAGATTGCCAGCTACATAAAAATGAAAACTGGAGCTTCAAATAAGAAAAATTAGGCAAAGTGAATACCAAATGTCACTATTTCTGACACTCAAACTTGTTTTTTTTCCCCTCCTTAAAAGTGTTTTTGGAAACTAGAAGAGGTTGGCCCTTTGGAATGGAATGACTGAATCCTTTTAAAATTTACTTAGTTTTCAGATGAACAAATTCATGTTATGCTCACAGAACTTTTCCAGAAAGATGTTGATACCAGACCATCATCATGAGGGTCGCAAATGCTGTTTCCAAATATGACTGTGGAGATTTCCACATGCAAGAATGCATTTTATGGGATGGTGTTAGGAACCCCAGCCTCTGAGGGCTTACCCATACTATTCCATGGTCTTTACAAGTCAGTGTGGTTGTGTTTGGTGTGTGGGATGGGTTTTTATTAATTTATTTGGTTTTCTCTTTGCAAGTGCATGAGTGAATGTATGCCACTTATGACAAGTAAAGCCCAAATACTTGATTTTGAAAGCAGGCTCTTTCTTATAATTTGGGAGGTTGGGCATGAGTGTGGTGTGACTCTGTTCGATTTAATCAGGATGCTGGCTGTTGATAATTTGTAACTGCAGCTTTTGTTTTGGTTTTGTTTGTTTGTTGGTTTGATGTTGTTGTTGTTTGTTTGTTTGTGTAGAAATTATAGAAGAAATCTCTTACTTAACTTCATCTCAGTATAGGGGAAGCTGATTGCATGAAGTTATCTTCCAAGTATTTTTAAATGTGTACATGAGCACAAAAGATACAAACTAAACGCTTATATAGAGGAAAAAATGTTTGCCTAGTGGATACACCATCTGATAGTCTAATATTTTTTTTCTTTAACAGGTATCTTTCAGATGAAGGCATTGAAGCTTGCATAAGTTCCTCTGAAAAAGTTAACACAAGTGACATTATCCTAGTCGCCCTTAATGTAAGTTATGATTGTGAATTTTTTTTTTTCCTTTTTCATGCTAAAAATTATATATCTGATGGCTGCAGCATAGGTTGGTGTGACTAATGAAGTGTACCATTATTTGTGTAATTTACATAGAGGACAGAGTACCTATCTCTCTCTTTCTCTGTGTCCGAGTTGTGAATTTTATCTGGAAATGATATATATATAAAATACGGATTTCTCTAAACCTTGTCATTGGTAATAACTACGTGGAGTTCCAAAGGGAAAAACGGTGTAGTAGAATGCTTATGAGAAAAGTATTCTTTCATAATGAAATTGTGAATAAGAACTATTAGGGATTATTTTGTCAGTCTTTGAGACAGAAAAGTATCTTTACTATGTTGGAGCAAGAACTAACATGATCATTTGTGCCTGTATGTGTTGTATTTCTAATTTGTTCAATAGATAATAAAATAAACCAGACATTTTATGCAAGTATGTCAAAGCCAGTTTAAATTGCTTATCAATATTTTTATCATTAAGTCAGTTGTTTTGATGCCCAGAAGATTAAGTTGCCTGTTGGATACCTGGGGAATAGCACTGTGGCTTGAATGACAGGATAACAGTGAATTTAGGCTCCACTTCGTAGAAATTCACTAGTTTCCTTGGCTGCTACAGACTTTTCAGGCAGAAGGAACCAAGTCAGCTGACCTTTTAATTTTTTTTTCTCTGTGTGAGTATGTGAATTGTGTAAAGAAGTATAAAATGGATATAAATGTGCCCTCGGTCCTTGAAATGTTTTTATTTAGCGAAAGGTCTTGCAAAGAGTTCATGAAATTTGTATCCCCTTTCTGCTGCTGTGATTGCAAAGCACCTTGCTGGACACCTGTCAATTATATGGATATGGAGCATGCGGGAACAGTTGATAGGATGCCTGTGTGCTATTCAGAGATAAATAAACGACAGATGACAGATCAGTTCCTACAGTCGGGCTCAGATGGAAACCTGACTGTGCTTTCTTATCACTATAGCTATCTTGTGCAACAGAAAACGGGCTGAGCCTGTGTGTACTCTGTAGATACTCAGAGTAAATACACTAAAAGAGCATCCCCAAAGTTATTTTTCTATGTGTAGGGTGATGATGTTTCTTTCGAAAAAACAGAAGAAACCACTTGTTTAAAACATTGTAGATACTGAAATACTGTGCTGCTCACTTCTGGATTAGGATGCTGGAACAATAGCCCACTGGCATATATTAATGACAGGCTAGTGTACAAGTACGAGTAGTACTTTAGCCCTTCTTTTGGAACTATTTATGATCATGATAAATGAGGAGGGTTTTCACATTTAGTACAGTAGTTTGCACCAGCAGGACCTATTTCAAACAACAGATTTATTTCAGGCATTGGAATTTAGGAAAGATAGGTGTTTTCAGTGGCATTGCAGTGCTTTGCTTTTTTTATTTTTGTGTGTGTGTGCACTTTTTTTTTCCTCTTAACACATGCAAATGCTCTAAAAACCTAATGTGTAAAGTTTAATTAGTTTTTATTCTCATTTCCTATTTTTACATGCTGCACTTTTTAGCCATCCAGTGCATCCCTTTGTCACACGTCACCCTGATTGATATGCTTGTCCAAACAGTGTTAGGTGAGGAAAATGCTGTTGTGGAGATTTGTTCCTTTGTTCATATGAATTCTTTAGATTAATGTTGTCAGTGGCTGTGTTGCACAATTGCTGAATAATGTTATGCAGCCATCTACCTGAATTCTAAGAGTGATCAGACTTACAAGTTGAAAATCATTTAATGGAAATACAATCTAAATTCACTCTTTTCTAATTTAAAACCATTGCCATCATAAGCAGTTAGAGTCTTTTATAGTCTGTAAAAGTTGGCATTATGGAAGAAATACCTTCCTTTTTCCTATTTTATGATGATAATTTTTTTTGATGACAGGACATTTTAGGTTAATATTCTCTTGTCTTCCATATTAATTTCAGACAGATTTAAGAACGATCGGCAAGAAATTCCTCCCTAGTGACATCAATGGTGGAAAGGTGGAAAAGGTAGACAATACTTCTACTTCACTGTTTCTGTGTTCTGTGGTATCTGTATGATGACATCTTTATGTGGTGCATTAATTTGAGTTTTTTCATTATTTCACTTAAAAAAGAACCCAAAATTTGAGTATATTATAGGATAAATATATGAACAGATTATTTTGCCCATTGGGCTTCATAAAGTGAGGGCTTTTTTATTTTTCAACTTTGAAATGCTTGAATAAACATGAAAAACCCTAACAACTTAATTTATCACTTAAAAATCATTTAACCTGTTTGATCTTGACAGGGTGTCAGAAGTTCATTTTTTCCTTTCCATTATTCTTGCAAGGGCAACAAAGCAGCTTAGGAATAAATCTGAGTAAGTTAGGAATAAAGTGATTGTGATACACAGCAATACAGGTTGATGCTTGACTTGTTAATTTATGTGATTATAGCTATACACTTTATGTAACTTATGTAATTTTCCTATGACTGTATCTATTGGTTATATGGATAAACCATGTTAGATGGTATCACACTTTATATACTACAGAAGAGTATACACAAAGCTTGGATGAGGTAGATTTTTAATATATATGTTCAGATCAAAATTCAGTTTGGTCCCTTCAGTATACCCTTCCTGCTTTCTTCCTTTCATGTAGTTAAGAGAGTGGATAAATGAAGGAATTTGTTTTAAGTGTAGTAGTGTTTCTCAATTCCAGTTGTTATCCCTAAATTCGAAGTATTCGCTTTCTCTATTAGTGATGTCAAAGTTCTGAGCAAACTTATTTCATTACTGTTGCAATTCAAATAGTGATAAATCAAGGTGGGTTTGTTTTAAGAAAGCAAGACTGATGTTCAAGAGCTGCTTGGGTTGGGGTTTTCTGCTGATGCTATTGTTTAAATGAAGTGGTGACTGCTGTAAACACTGGCTTCTACAACAACAGCAGGAAGATTATTATCAGATATGAAAAGCATGCTTAGTGTGTTGCAGGATCATCGTTATTAGCCAGGCAGCATTCTGTGCATGCGATATTTTACTTAAAACTTTGCCCTGAAATTTAGTTTACTAATAGCTTTATTTCTTACTGTATGAAGCTGTATTTTTTGCAGGTATTACTTAGAGGGGAAAAATAATAAATCAAAGTGAACTGATTGTTTACTTGTTTAAGTTTCTTGATAGCATGCTGTCCAAGACAATTCAATCCTTAAATAACTTTTATATCACCTACAAAAATTTGATTCAGCTGCTTCTTATATCTATTATTTTAATATTTTTTTTCTTCTTTTTCGGTATCCTGGTTTTAAAATACAGAAAAGAAGCAAAATAAATCCAAGACTAGGATCAGTATCATATATCTATATTTTGAGAACGTGATATATTTCTGTCTTGCATAACAAATAAGTTTGTTATATAGTATTGGTGTAATAGGCAAATAATTGCATAAAAGCTGGCATGGAGTTCTAATGTGAAGCAGCGTGGGTGTTTGACCACTATAGGTGGTGACCAACTTTAGTCACTAATACACAGAAATGTTTTCTTAATTTGTTTATATCTGTGTTTTGTTGGGATATTTTACTTTATTTTTTTAAATCAATATTACCAGCATTAGCCACAAGATGGCCACATTTGCATATGATTTGAAAAAGCTGAACCCACCTGTTTCCATCGAGATGACTATCTATCATAAATGTTAAGTATTTTTAATGGAATAAAAATGAAAAGAAGACTATAAAGTTACAATATATAATTTAGTAATTGGAGGCAGGAGATGGGATGTCTGTTGGAGTTTTACTAACCTTTAAACAAGCAACAGCAGTGCATGGGTAGCTGTTTAGTTCAGGCATCCTGTGGAATTGATAACCTTATAGATAGTGGTTAGCTCCAGGAACAGGAAAACAGGACATCCCGAAGCACCTAATCATGCTGAACAGACAAGAACCGGGTTTGTGGCAGGAATAAGAATTTTAGGCTTTAGGTCACTAAAAGAACACAGTGATGAAGAAGAGAAGATGAAGTAAACGACCACCAGAGGTCATGAATGACCACCAGAGGGAGAAAAGACCCTACCCCATATTTTATTATGCATGCTCGGACTATGTAAATGAATTCCAGGAATCCACTAGCATAAGACTGCCCTTTCTAAGAAATATAATGAATATGTATGTTTGGGCTGCATATAAACTAGGAACCTGTCTTGCATCGGTAGGGACATTTGGAGGAGTGATCCCCTCTGCGTCCAGCGCTGCAAAATAACGAATACCTGCTTAATAACTTCAGTTACTGAGTTCTTCGCTGTGTCATAATGATGTTACGTTTAAGGCGTAACTGCTTTCCTTTCGAGCATTTGATGTTCCATTACAATGGAAACATTCATTCCAGATGCATTCAGAAAGGATTTCAGTTCTGAGCTCAGAGCAATGTGTTCTGAATACCAACAGTTTGATGGCAAGCATTTAAAACATAACTTGCCAGCAATTTTAATTCCTGTTTAGGGTTACTTTTGTGTGAAGCCAAAATGAATTCCCTTGCATTTTATCTGGTCCCCAGAGATTAGAGGGGCTGGTTGTGGCTGGACTTCTCCCTTAATAGGTATGCCAATTTAAGATGTGTTGCTACAGATCCACCAGACACGGGTTAACAGCCTGTTTGCTCTATATCCGGTTCCTTTCCAAAGGTGCAGTTGGATGCATGAATAGCGCAGTTTTCCTGTGCGTATAGGTCCGAGGCCAGATGCATGGACAGCCTATATGCTGTACGTCTGGCTGCATTCACAAGAAGCAGCTGGATTCACAAATAACAGTTTATTTGCATTTGCAACAATATACAGATTCTTTCAGATTGCCAGTGATAGATACACTAAGGTGCAGAAATTGGGACACAGCTCAAAAATACAATTGTAACAAATGTAATCCCCTTGGGAAAACCAAACAAACATGAACTTGGTGCAGCCAAGGCACCGATCTTACCAAAAGGCATCCCTTCTGGGTTGGGTGAGGAGGACAGACCTGTCAGTCTGTCCATATGATTGGGTGTCAAATTCTTGTTCCGCCAAATAGGTCCAAAATGGGGCTAACACTGATACTTCAGTTTTCTGTTAATGTGCAAAGTGTGGGGATGTGACTGTAGGCAAATCATTAAGTGAGGTCATCTGTTGCAGAAACATTCCTTGGTGAGTTTTTCAGCCTTGATATCTTCTGTGGGAAACAGGCAATTGTCTTACAGTCTTCTGCCAGACAGATAACTGCTGAGATAAGCAAGAGAATGGGAAGGCCTGGGCTGCACCTCGTTTTACTCCATATTCAGAGTCATCACAACCTGGACCACTGGATCGCCACTGAGCCTCAGTGTCTTCTCTAGACACTAGATCTTTACTAGCAGTGATTTCGATTGTGCTTTCTGCTTCCAGCAGTTACTTACTTCCAAATTCTCTAAGTATTTAAATCAGAAAAGGAAGGTCAAAGAAGGTGTACCTTCCCGGTGATTAACAATGGCAAATTAGTAGCAACAGACGAGGAGAAGGCTGAGGTACTCAATAACTTTTTTGCCTCAGTTTTCACTGGCAGCATCTCTCCCACAGCCCTCCAGTTGGTGGCCCACAGGACAAGGACCAGGTAGACAAAGTACCTCCCACTGTAAGCAAGGACAAGGTTCATGATCACCTGAGGAACCTGAACATAAATAAGTCCATGGGACCTGATGAGTTGTATCCTAGAGTACTGAAGGAATTGTCTGATGCAGTTGCTGAGCCACTCTCCATAATATCTGAGAAGTCATGGCAATCAGGTGAAGTCCCTCGTGACTGGAAGAAGGGTAACATTGTGCTCATCTTTAAAAAGGGTCAAAAAGGAGACCCTGGGAGCTACCGCCCTGTCAGCCTCACCTCTGTGCCAGGGAAAATCATGGAACAGAGATCCTCCTGCAGGATATGCTAAGGCACATGGAGGACAGGGAGGTAATCGTAGGTAGTCAGCATGGATTTACTAGAGGCAGGTCCTGCCTGACCAACCTAATGGCCATCTACAGTGAAGTGATTGCATCAGTTGACAAGGGTAGACCTATGGATATCATCTATCTGGACTTCTGCAAGGCCTTTGACACGGTCCCCCACAACATCCTTATCTGTAAGCTGGAGAATTACGGGTTTCATGGGTGGACTGTTCAGTGGATAAGGAACTGGCTAGATGGTCACATCCAGAGAGTGATGGTCAACAGCTTGATGTCCAGATGGAGGTGTCCCTCAGGGGTCTGTGCTGGGACTGCTGTTGTTTAATATCTTCATTAATGACATTGACAATGGCATTGAGTGCACCCTCAGCAAGTTTGTGGATGA
>VWZY01005023.1:0-44282 GCA_013399075.1 Chloroceryle aenea | reverse complement strand
CAGAAACGGTGTGACCAGCAGGAGTAGGGAGGTGATTGTGCCCCTGTACTCGGCACTTATGAGGCCACACCTTG
Source organism: Chloroceryle aenea (assembly GCA_013399075.1). Taxonomy (NCBI): domain Eukaryota; kingdom Metazoa; phylum Chordata; class Aves; order Coraciiformes; family Cerylidae; genus Chloroceryle; species Chloroceryle aenea. Next base: position 44,208 of record VWZY01005023.1, on the reverse strand, counting down.
AGTACTGTGTCCAGTTTTGGGCACCACAGCACAAGAAGGACATTGAGATACTGGAGTGGGTCCAGAGAAGGGCAGTGAAGCTGGTGAGGGGTCTGGAAAGCATGCCTTGTGAGGAGAGGCTGAGGGAACTGGGGCTGTTTAGTCTAGAGAGGAGGAGACTGAGAAGAGACCTTACTGCTCTCTACAACTACCTAAAAGGAGGTTGTAGCGAGGCTGGTGTTCATCTCTTCTCCCAAATTGCTAATGATAAAATGAGAAAAAATGGCCTCAAGCCGTGTCAGGGGAGGGTTAGGTTGGATAATAGGAAGAAATTCTTGACCGAGAGAGTGGTTAGGCACTGGAACAGGCTGCCCAGGGAGGTGGTGGAGTCGTCATCCCTGGAGGTGTTTAAAAAAGTGAGTGAATGTAGCACTTAAGGCTGTGGTCGGTGATCCTAGAGGTCCTTTCCGACCCTTATGATTGTATGATTCAATGATGATTTTCCAGTTTTTCTTTGGTCTTCCTACCTCTCATCTAGCATTCACCTTAGGTGCTCCAGGATTTTAAGTGTATTAGTTTTTTATGCTCAAAATGTTCATCTTGCAAGTTGTGAAATAGAGATATTTATGATATAATCTGTTTTCCATGTGTAACTTAATAATCAGCATTTTTCTTTTACAGAGTTTAGCGAAACACAATAGGAGTAACATTGGAACGGAAGGTGGCCCTCCCCCTTTTGTACCTTTTGGGCAGGTATAGTGTATTTCTCTTTGTCATTTCTGTATCTATATCATGTTATCTAGGGGATCGGTTCCAGTTAAAGACTATCAGAACACCTTAGATCATGATTACTTGGATCTGAAAAATATTCTTGTTTTAAAAAAATAGTGTTGATATTGTCAGTTTGTTGTGACAGTTTATAGTTAACAATTTTAAACTTAATTTTATTTAGTATGTAGAGACCTTGTAAGAGCTACCATAGTTCCTTCTTAAACACCAAAGTTATTTACAAAAATGGTATTTGCTACATCATGAGCTAACCTTAAAACATAAAAGTAATTATTTTGGCCTTTTCTAGTGGACCAGAGGAGTGTACTTTCAGCAAAGACATCTAGATGTCCTAGGTGAATGTATTTACAGTCACATTCTTTATCTGAAGCTGTGCTGCTCTAATAAATTAATACTTTTTTTTTTTTTTTTTTTTCCAAATGGGAGTAGGCAGAAGAGTTAATTAAAAACTCTCTTTTGCATTTTCAGAGATGTGTGTCTCAGGTACAAGTGGATAGCAGAGAGCTTGATCGCAGAAAGACTCTGCAGATGACAAATACTGTAAAAACTGTTGTGGACAATGATGAATTTGAAAAGCAGAGAACAGCTGCTATTGCAGAAGTAGCAAAGAGCAAAGAGGTTAGAATGCATGTGTTGCATCAGTTTAATGTGATTGATCTTTTCATGTTATTTTGATATTTCTGCCTTAAATGACAAATGCTTTCTGATGTTTGCCTGCTTGAAATTCTGCTCAAGTATATTTAAAAGATGAATTAAAAGTAGAGTGCTTTTGGCTTCTTGAGTATGTCTTCTTTTAGTAAAGCTAATAAATGTAACATAGTTTTTATTGTAGATGTGATTTTGATTTGATACCACTAGGAAAAAATGTGGGTTTTACAATTGAGCTAATGAGATATGAGTAATAAATACAGGTTATGAATTTTCAGTTCTGAAAACACCATAATTACCTGCATTCAGTCTGAAAGAGTGGCTAGGAAGTTTAATTCTAATGCATCAGGTTTTTATGTCCTCCCTTGGTTTTCCTTTTAGTTTATTTTTCAAATTTGCTTGGTAAGTAATAAAAAATAGAATTATATACCCTTTTTACAGCTTCATTTGGGCATAGAGAAAAAAAAACAGACTTAATAAATTAATCTTCTTTGTGTGTGTAAATAAGTGCTTTATTTGGGGATGAAAAGCATAATCATTAAAAATACAGCTGCATCAAATTTACTGCACTTTTTCTACTAGATAAATATTAAGGCTTATTTTCATAATTCCTGTTTACTGAAATGATCTTTTTGTTCTTATCTAAAGACCAAGACATTTGGAGGAGGTGGTGGTAGTAGCAGAAGTAATCTCAGCGTGAGTGCTGGAGGGAATCGAAACAGGGAACTGTTCCAGAAAGAGAAGATAACAAAACCTGAGGGAAAGAATGAAGGTGTCTACCGAGAACTGGTAAGATCGAACACTTAAATGGAACCATAAATATGTACTATTAAAAAACACAAAAACCAAATCCCCAGTGGAATAAAAATAAAACCAAAAGACCCCAAGGGGTAAGGGCTTTCCTTTCAATTTATTTTGAAGTCTGTTAAGGAAATTTAGAGTGCTTTTGTACCTTACTGAGATAGTTCTGAGGGGAAAAAAAAAGTATTCTTACTCAGTAACATTGAAAACTAAGTCTTCACAAAACAATAGTAGTATATGTGGTATAGGACATTGCTGTTTAGTTCTGGTTTCTTGGTTAAATAAGCATAACAGTTTTTCATGTTAACATGTATTAATTCATTTCATACAGGAAGACTTTCATCCTTGAGTTTCAACACATCAAATAGTACTTTAATGTAACATTCTTCTGAAATAATTTCATAGTTATTTTAAGAATTTGGTTTAAACTATTTATTTGACATTGAGAAAACGAAGTGTTCTCTGATAGTTAAAATAACAAAGTAGAAACAGTGTTGTTGTCACATGGGAATATCATGCTTAGGCGTTGACAAGTGATGTTTATTTCTGACTATGGTGGGTTATAAGTAATGTTTTTTAGTTCTTAAAGCAATGGATAAAGATTTTGTTTTGTGTTGTGGTTTTTTTTGTTTGTTTTGTTTGGTTGGTTTGGTTTTGTTTTGTTTTGGGGGGGTCTTAATTTTAGTTTAGAATTGTGACTTTAAGTAGATTTGATTTTTGGCTTTCTTTTATATTGTCGAGTTCTGAATATGTTGTGAAACAGTTGAAGGTTTCTAGTCCATCTAATGTGCTACCTCCCAAGAAACCAGAAGCACTGCATTTTTACCTTAAAGTAAAAACCAAAGAATTTTTCCTGTTTATTTGTAGACAGACAATAGATTGTGGAGGTCAATCAGCCTCCTCTCTTAATGGTCCTTAAAAGGTACTCCCTACAGTTTTTATTGCCTTCCCAGCTGTGTTTAGGAGAGACAAGGTTTATGCTGTGTAAATGAAGTTGAGGGGAGAGATTTTGACGTTCAAAGATATCCTATAACAGTTTAGAATAAGAAAGCCTGTATTTCTGTGGAAGTAAATTGTTTGTATTCCTTTGCTTTCTTCTACAGAGCCTTTAGAGATTAAATTTTCTCCATGTTTTAGGAAGTGTACAAGTGGGTTTTGTATTGTCTGTAAAAGTTGTGAAAGGGTTCAAACAGGAACAGATGTCTAGGTTTTATACCAGTTTTCATCTCAGAGAAAGTATATTACAGTCTGTTGTGCTACTTCAGTGTACAACAAAGGAAGAGACAGACTAGGGAAATTTTGCTTGAAACCGTGTAATAATATTAGAACTGAAAACTGAAGTATTAAAAATCATAATAATATTTTAAAAACCTCTAGAAGCCCATTGTTTGGACTGAAGAGATCATATTTGACGATTTCATAGAAAACTGAAATACTTATCAATGAAATATGAAATTCAATTAAATAATGGGAAAGATAAAGTAAAATCTGGTGTTTTCACAGAGTCTCTCGTTGTATCTTATGTTTAGTTCTGTGTGTACCTTTTATTTCAGGTGGATGAAAAGGCTCTAAAACACATAACAGAGATGGGCTTCAGCAAAGAAGCAGCAAGACAGGCTCTTATGGATAACAGTAACAGCCTAGAGGCAGCATTAAATTTTCTTCTGAACAGCAGTAAACAGAAACCCATTCAGGCACCACCACCTAGAGGTAAAACTGGTAAAGAAATGCTTTAAAACAGTGTTTTACAAGCAAAGGAGTTTGTGTATGGTGGGTTACTAACGTAGGTATAGAAGGGCATAGCTGTGTGGGGTTTTACTTCTGCAGGTTAGAATGCATTTCAAACCTGAAAACAAATCCTTAGAGTAGGTCTCTGTGTATTGTATTCTTGTCAAAGTTTTTGAATTTGAAGTCGGAGATACTGGTTATCTTTAAATGGAAAATATCTGTATCTATTTTGTCCATGATGAAATTTTTAAAAGATAAGAAATACGAACATTTTTAAAATCAAATTAAAAGTGTGTGCACTTTTTACTTATTCTTCACTCACTGTAAAAATAATTTTTCATGCTTACAGGTAAAGGGAAGGGTCGAGGCCGAATAAGACCTGAAGATGAAGAAGACCTAGGAAATTCCAGACCATCTGCTCCAAGCACACTGTTTGATTTCTTGGAATCCAAAATGGGTACTCTAACAGTTGAGGGTAAGTTATTGAAATTAATGTATCTTGAACCAGTATTGGACAGTTGTGGTGGAATTCCTGTTCCCAACTTTGTCATCTAAAAGGTGGTTCCTAGAACTTCCTTCATCGACAGCTGTAAAAAAACCCAAGGAGTGCTAGGGAGCTATTATTCATTGAAGAGAAGTCAGATAAATCACACTGTGTTCCTTTGTACTTCTGTCTTCATTATAGAAGAGGTGAGGATTTGTTTCAGGCTCAGATGTCTAAAAGTCAGTAATTTTGCAATAAGGTGATATAAATGCTAGTTTGTTCATCTAATATGAGAAAAGCTTTTGCAACTTTAATGTACTTCCATGTTGTTTGGAAGTAAATAAATGGATAAAAGCAAACAAGCCCTAACTGCAGTCCTTCCTCAGTTTATAAAGAGCATGTTTTGTGTGCTTAATTGTGTCTCCCACACTTGGGGGGGGCAATCTTTTTGGTTACTGTAAATTATTAAACAACTATTTCCTCCTGGTTTTCCTGTTCTAACAAACTATAAAGACTGAGGGAAAAGAGGATTTTAGGAAGAGGGCAGCTAAATAATCCCTCAGATTTTATCACAGAGTTGTCACAGTCAGAAAAGACCTCTAAGGTCACTGTGTCCATCAACACACACACACAAAAAACCACAACAACAAATAAAAAAAAACAACCAAAACAACAAAAGAACACAAAGAAAAAACCCCAAACAATCAGAAAACAAACACACAAAAAATCTAATACCCAAAGCTCACACAGAAAAAAAAAACCAGACAAAAAGAACCCACCTCACCATCTCACTAGTGGTGTCCTGAAGTGCCTCATCTACATGCTTTTTGAGTATCTCCAGGGATGATGACTCCACCACCTCCCTGGGCAGCCCATTCCAGCACCTGACTACACTTTCAGTAAAGAAATTCTTCCTGATATCTAACCTAAACCTCCCCTGGTGCAGCTTCAGTCCATTTCCTCGACTCCTGCCCTTACTTGAGAGAAGAGGCCTCACCCGTCTCTCTGCAGCCTCCTTTCAGGTAGTTGTAGAGACCAAAAAGGTCTCCCCTCAGCCTTCTCCAAACTAAACATTCCCAGTTCCCTCAGCCTCTCCTTACAGGACTTGTTCTCTGCTGCTGCTGGTAGAATCAGATGCACTGTGAACCATTGTGGAGTTCACTAATCAGTTTTGTGATTTGCTAATCAGTTTTATGAACAGAAAGGCATTTGCTTATAAATGTGATTGCTTGCAGTTCTTTTGATACAGAAAACAGCATATTGTAGCTGTACCTAGGTTGAGTAGCATAGCGACAGTGTCTTCTTTGGCCTGTAAAATAAGGGATTTTAAGTAGCTCAGTATTATTACATGTTTCTTGGGTCTAGGTCTTGTTAAAACAGTTTGTAGAAATTGAATAATAAAATTAGAATAGAGTTCATTTTCGTAAGTGTGTTGTTTATAGTTTGTCTGTGGTGAGTAGCCAGAAGTTTATGGCGTTCTTTATGAAATGCAAGTAGTTGTCCATCGAACATTTATCATGTGAGCCTTGACTGTACTTGTCAGAAATGTAAAATATTTAGAGAAAATACATTTCAAATGCACAAGCATTCTGCATTAGCTGGTATGATTTTTGTAAACTGTTCAGGTAATTAATATAATCACATTTTCCAAAGCATGTGTAGGGAATTATGTTTGAGAAAAATGGTTTGGTTTGGTTTGTTTTTTTGGCAATTCATTTTGCTTACCAAAGGTAAGTTAGATTTTTTTACAGTGAACACAAATGAAAACAGTGCTACTGTTTTTCTCTCACATTAAGTACATTATTTTTTTTGAATAAGTTTTGTGCTTGTATTGAGAGATTAGAGAAGGCTTTTATGTGTGACTAAAAGACATTTAAAGGAAAAATAATAGAGATAATCCCTGTGGGATATATGCTTTTCTTACTGTCAGTAAGGAAGTGCTAGTAATTTACCAAAAGTTGTGAAATGAGTGAATTGCTTCTTTTAAAATGATAGTACTCATTGATAGTGTTCGTTTAGAGAGACTTCTGTGATCCTGTGGATTTAGTACATGAATGTAGCCAACATACCATAAAGCATAGTGTTCTGTGAGTAGAAAATATTCTTCTATTAGCACATATACTTCAATTTATAATCTTCAGTATTGTGTCTTAAAGACTAATACGCTTGCTTTTGTGTAATTTTCCATCTTGACTCCATAAATTCATAAAAAAAACCAGAATTCTGTGAATACTTTGTAACAGTTTTGTCCTCATTCTTGTGCAAAAAGTTCTGGCAAATTTCCTAAGAATGACACACATGAATTTTGGGCTTCTGTTTATTTAAGACTCTGTTGGGTCTTTTTAGGATTATGTGAATGATCAATATTACTCAGGTATACTATTCCCAAGTCATACTTTTCTGGGTAAAAAGCTTGTTAATGTTTTTGAAGATTTCAGAAGGTGTTCTGATTTATTTAATTTTTTTAATATTTCTCTTTTTTTCCTGCTGAAGAAATAGTAATGCATGTTTCTGTACTTTCTGTTAGTTGGAAATCGAGTGGGCTTTAAAGTGGTTGCTTAGTTTTGTTTTGCTAGTTTTTGTTTTCCATACTCAGCGTGTCTAGCCCGAAGGATTGTGCCCCTGTTTCTATTCCAGGTTTATTTTTTATCTTTTTATCTTTTATTTTTTCACAGTCTATTTCAAATTGATTTTTCAAGAAATGCATAGGCATATGCTGAATTGCAGGCTTTTTTGTCTCTTTTAAAAGTGTTTTGTTTCCTTGCCAAGTTTGAGGAACCTGTGCAGTCTGATGAATTCAAACACATTTTAAAAATCATTTACTGAAAATCTAATTTTTCTGCCTCTGTGGTTGAAAATAGTCTCATTTAAATTCTTAATTATTAGTTGTCTTAATTTCCAGTGCAACTGAGGTGAGATGAGTGTTATCAGTGTTTAAAGAATGATTGTAAATCGTCACTGTGACAATCATTTATTGTCAGTTGCCGGCATTAGTAACGTGTAATTCTCTCAGGATTATGAAAGTAGTGGTCAGAAATGAAAGGCACATCAGAATCTGCTGGAAACAACTCAAACTTGTCATATTATATAGCCAAGGCTAAGGTCTGGTCATTGATTTTTCTGCACGGTAACACTAAGGAGGGCTCAGGCAGGCTGGTTTCTCTGTTTGTATGTAGCTTAGCCCAGCTTTCTCTGAATGTAAAAGAAGATTGATTTGTTCTGCAGAATTTCTGGCCCCTTGTTGTCCCATATGGTCTCTAGAATCTCAGTTTGTTTTTTTGATATTTAGAGGGATGGTCTTTGTATAGGAATAGTGGTTTTCAATAAATGAGCAAACGCCAACTTTTACACTAGTGCAGATGACTGGGGACATATGATCACCTGCAGTGCCATATTTATCATTATTACAAGCATTAGGCTTCTGTACACTTCAGACAATTGTAGTTTCTTCTAAACAACTGTAATTCTATGGAGAACCAAAAGAAAAGACAGTTTTGCTGAACTGAGCTGAACAGTTTTTAATTCCATGCCACACCACATTTTCCTCAAAAACTGTTTATGTGATCTGGGGCAAAAGTCTCTGAAAAGAAGCATACATTTATTTTTTTCTCTATGCATCCCTTCTTGATTTTCTTGTCTAATATTTCTAATTGCACCTGAAACCTCAGTGCTGTTGAGAATTTCTAAATCCTCTTCTGGATTTGCAGTAACCAGGCTATGCAGTTCCATTTGCAAATAGGAACTGCAGGGCAGTTGTTTAATTTGTAATCTTTGATTAGGTACCTCTTCAAACCTGGATTTAGTCCAAGTAGAAAAACATCTATGAATTGAAATACCTTTGCATTTTGTTTAGGAGGTAATTCTATTACTTTATAAGGTAAGGCAGCACATTATGCTTTTTGTTGTTGTTGCTTGGTTTGTTTTGGTTTATGTTGTTTGGTTTGGTTTGCTTTTGTTTTGTTCTGTCATTTTGTTTGGTTTGCCTTTTAAAGAAGTAGAAGTTGAGTATAACTAAGATGTTAGTCTTTTTGCCTTCTAACTGGTGTCTTGTGGGTTTTGATTTTTTTATTTTAAATTTTTTTTACATTTCATCTTTTAAGAGCTAATAAAAATTGTTTTAAGTAATTACAGCTGTCAAAATATTAAATATCTGACTTGGTTATCTGCAAGTTCTTTAATTGTAAAACATAACATATAGTAAATATACTTATTTAAATAGAAATACAAAATATTAAAACAAACAAACCCATGGTCTTAGGATGCATAATTATTTCTTTATTTTTAGCTTGAATGCTTGATTACACCTATGAAAATATTTCTGTGTTGAAATTAAGTAGTTTGACTTGGTTGGCAAGAGAAACCTGCTGACTGTGAGAGATAACAAATAGTAGACAGAATTGCTGTCAGCTAGCTGCTTTTGCTTGTACTTGGATTATTTCTGCTACTGAACACAAAAGATTTTTCCATTAATCTTATCTTCTGTTTTTCTTTTGTTATGAGAAATTATTCATCCATCTTTCCAGCTTAAAGAAGTAAACGCAAGAATAATCAGTGAGAACAAAACAGTGCCAGGAACTTGGGCTGTAGAATTAAGGAATAATGGACAATATGCTGGGAGCCAAGCATTTTTTAAGATACTCTTTCTTCAGTTCTTTGTGACTGAGAACAGGCTGCTGCTTCAGCTGCTCATGCTTCAAAGCCACAAAAGCTTGTGGCAGGTATCTACATCTTTGAAAGACTCAAGCAAAGATCAGCTTTTTAATAATTACTGATTTATGTGTTTTTGAATGGGGTAGGTGGTGAGAAACATAGTGATGATTTCTGTTAGAACATTGACCCAGGACACAGAAGGCCAAAGTATTTTCAGTTTCAGATTGCATAGAATGGCCTCTTCAGTCCTCTCAAGAGAGCAGCAGTGCTTGGGGTGGACACTTTATGGTCTTCCTGTTAAACTCAACCTCCTGCGCAACAAACTACGACATTAATGAGGTCACAGAAGATGCAAGTGAGAGGTAGTATCTCTGTGTAGTCCTTACAGGGCCACTTCAGGGGAAGAAAGACATTCATAGTCTATAGCCTACAGTCTCTGTTTCTTGTTCCAGCAGTTAGGCTTTGACTGAAATACAAATGTCGATGTGCAGTTTTGATTTAGAGTTGGCTGTACTCCAAGATTAGTTGTTTCAGCTATTCAAGGTCAGATTTTTTAAAAAAAATAAGTTTGTATTTCTAATCTGAATTTTTTATACACAGCTTCTAACTGCTGTATAATATTACACCTTTCTTGCCTTAAAGAGAGCAACCAAAATTTGCTTTCCTAGTAGCTATTTATAAGACATAATTGACTTCTATTTTATCCATCACCTGTGTTAGCTGCATGGATTGAGCTTTTCTAGCCTTTTGCCAAAGACTTTTTTTCCAGGCTACTTCCTCTCTTTTCTCAACAAACTCATTTGTCAGTTTTCTTCTTGAAATATGCATCCCATAACTGCAGAACTTAATCTTGTGGTTGGTTGAATGATGCTGTATGACAACAGTATCACATGGACTCTTGCAGAGTGAGTAGAAGCATCTCGGTACCCTGCCTAATTGAGCTGCAGTTACCCTTATGTTCTTTCCTGACAGTGTTGACTGCAGGACTTAAGTGACAACAGAGGTACTGCCCATATAGGAGGGTTTCCAAACAATTGCTTTTGGCAGAGGTTCTCTTACTGTCTCATGTTAATTCTCCACTCAAATATCCCTCAGTAGGAATAGGACTTGAGTTAAAAGTGATCATTTATCCCAAGCAGAAGGATATACATCCAAACTCTTAGGGACTCCAGCCCCAAAAATTTCCAAAGGGACAGTGCATTTCCATGCTTCCAGGTTTGATTTTCTGTCCTCCTACTTACGTGTTAATGCTTAAGGTAAACCAGGCTGTGTGGGGTGTTGTTTTGTTTCTGTTTGTTTGTTTGTTTTTGTATGGTAACATTCTTTGGACAATTTGGGGTTAGTATATTTTGCTAATTTCAGCATTTCTTTTTTTAGTCTATTATGTTTTATGTATTCCTAAAATAAGTTAAAGGCTTGAAATAGGTTGGTACTGTGACACACAGTTTATTTGAGTATCTGTGAGTGATGGAACTTGTGAGGAAAAAAGAATCAGACTTTTCTGAGTTAAAGGGAAATTGCAACCTTTAGAATTTACCATTTGGTAGCCTTGTTGACAGCAAGAGTAGTAGTAGAGAAGTAGTCATGTTTACTATGCAGCTTTAACTGAAGTTCAATTTTTAAAAGTAGTGTTTATTGTGAATGTGAGGAAAATCCAACTTAATTCTGTTGTAATATTACATTAGAATTGGTGACATATCAGGATCATTTTCTGTTTTTAACTTTTCGGTATCTTCTCTTTAAATACCACAGAAAAATATAGTGAATTTCATACATTTCAAGAGTAATTAAATGCCTATTTTTGTTTCAGTCCTTTAATCCTGTAAATTAAAGTTTGTAGTGAATTCAATGGCAGAATGTGTGGGGGTTTTTTTGGGGGGGTGTCTTTATTATTATCATAATCCTCCTCATCTTATGTTTATTTTGTTTTAACAAATGCAAACTCATGTTCCAGTTCCTTGGTGTTTCATTTTAGAAAGAGCGATACTGATATTCATGTAGCTTGACAAAGCCCTTGAGTAATTGGAATTTCACGCCATGACATGGAAGTGTGTGCAAATGTATCATTCTTTTCCTTCTAATTTTTAAATTCTGTGGCCAGTACAAGTTACAACATGCTCCAAGGGGTTGTTGTCCAAGATAAGCTTCCATAAACTTGCTTTAAAATATAATTCAAGTTGGAATGAGAAACCTAAATCATTTCCACCAGTGTTGGAAGGGTGACTGTCTTTTGAGTTTAACCCATGTTACTATACATTATAAAATCCACAAGAGAGCACTACAGGAAACCATACAACTGAAATTGTGTTGTGCATGGAGCAGTGCTTTTTAAATTGCATTGGCTGGGATTTCCGACTGCAGCAGGTCCTGCTGGTTTCTGGTCAGGAAGGCAATACTGCTTGGATCTGTACAGGCTTCTTGGGTCATCACAGCCAAAAGCTGAAATGAGTAAAATAACTCAGTGATGGTTTCAAGCTGTGAAACACTAGATGTCATCTTAAAACTACCCAGTAGATGACAAAATTCTTGTCATTAATTTTGAAATGTTTTTTTCCAGACTATTTTCCCAAATGTCCAGTTACAGTGGTGATGGCTGGGCTGATGCTGTTTGCTGTTTGACAGGATAGTGTACCAAATCTTCTTGTTAAATGCCAAATTACTATTTTTTTGGTTACTGCCCTGCAGGGACTATTACTTTTCTGAGAACGTTTCTAATGATTTGGTGGAGATGGGGCAAGGAGAAGGAGAAGCAAGGAACATCAGCTGCAGTAGACAATCTGGGAATAACATCCCTCATCCCTTTTTTTTTTTTCATTCAAGAAGCTTTAGATTCCTTTCAGTTTTTTGGTGACCAGGCCAGACAGCACAATTATTCTAGTTGACTACTGTTGACAAAGTAACATTTACTGCTACTTGGTGGTTTCTATCCCCAAATGGGTTGTGTTTGAATGTTGAACAATTGGTTAACGTGTCCTGCTCATTCAAGTCTGTTCTGTATGATGGGAAGCTTTCAGCACAGTAACTGCACCTTTGTAGAAGATACCAGTTTGCTACATTTAACATATCTTAAGGTTAGAGTAGAAAAATGTTAGGTGCTTTGTGAGCAGCTTTTCCACGTCACAGTAAATAAAAGAAAAAAAAGATGCTTATGTTCACTGTTTTGAAATTCTGTGGACTCTTTCCATGTGGTCTAACATTAATTATTAGTTTAATTTTATGACGCTATTTAAAAACAATCTGTATCTGGAAGTTCCAACACTTAAAAGTTGGCTTGTTGCTTTTATATGGTGATCACATTATGTTGTGTAGAAAGAAATTGTCTGATCATCCAATACTCCTACTTTTGCAACTCATACATTAGAAGTTTGCTCTTGTTAAAGAGATCTGCAACAGGTGGCCTTTTCTATTAATATGCTGCTAAAATTTCTGTTCCTTGAAAAAAGGAGATCTTTCCCAATTACTTAGTTCTGGTGGAGCTATTCATGCCAATGTTTAAATGTGTTGTTATTTCTTCTCAGCAGTTGCACTGTTTTAAATCTCCATGCTTTGTGGCATAGTGGGTTATTAACTCTAAACAAAGCTCCTTAAAATACTATTTTACAGGTAATTCTTGTTAAGTAGGTGAGACTAGCATTTCAGTTCTGAGTTATTTCTTTCTATATTTTGAAAATTAATACTGCCTTTCTAAAGACAGAAAATACTGTCTCGTGCGACAATGCTTGTAACTTTTATTGCAAAGCTGGTGAAAGAGGTGGAAGAAGAGTAGAAGGAGAAGATTTCTGCATCTGGGTGATAGTTTGCTCAGGGATCTGTTGTATCCAGAATTATTCCTGTCTGCTAAACCTAGGTATTTTCATGAAAGCATATAGACATTATCTAAAATAACTTAAACATGCTATGAAATTGCATAGAAATTTCAGTAAACATTTTCTGATTACAGCAGAATATGTGCTTTTTTTTTTTTAGTTTTTCCTCAAGGCTTTCAAGTATTATAACTACTCTGTATGCTTTGGGGAAGTCTTGCAGTTGTACAGAGTCCTTGTATGTACTAGACTCTGACCGAGGTGACTACCCATCTCAGTTCAGAAAATGTTTTTTCATTGAGAAGAAGCTGAAAGAACATGTTTCATGTTCCCTTTTGTATAGGAGAGATATGAGGTAGTTTTAAACTTAAAGGATTTTATCTAAAAAAACCCGCAACTTTAAATGTTACAAGATTTAAAAAGTAATCTTTTCATTTTTAAAAAATAAATGAATATTTATGAAACTATTGGTTCTTTCTGAGTAATACATATTTGCATATCATGCATATTCATTAAGAACATTATTGGGTTTGAAGCCCTAAATTTTACAGTAAGATGTATTTTTGTGAAGATTACGATCATGCTAAGCCTCATGTATGCTTATGTCACTTTAAAAAGAGCAAATCCTAGGTCGTTTTAGTCAAACCTTTTTGACTTTTAAAAGTTAGGGTAAATCAAGTAAATGTAATAACAACTAGATTCTTATTAGCCAATGTAGTCATTTAAATTGATACAAGTTATCAATTTAAGCTATCAATAATGATGTAATGCTTGGAAGTATTTAAAAAATGCAGAAATTTACATTTTGATTCTAACTCTTACTGTGTAGTGAGTAGTTATGAAAATTGATATATTTGTCGGGTATCAGCATTCATTGTTTCTAGTGCTAACATGTAAACTGTAGTTCTTAGTTTTCCCTTGCCATAGAGTGTACTCGGGGCCAGGCATCTGAGATCCTGAGAGCGTAGTCCCACCAGGCCTGTGCATACACCAGGCTCGTGCCCACAATACATACGTGGCAAATTGCCATGGATAGACAGAGGCAAGAGGGTAACGCTTTTGCAGTGTGACACAAAATTGATCATATAAACATGAATCACCCTAATGGGTTTATATTTTCCTTTTCAATCAGGTTCAAAGTCTACTAGCAGATTTGAGCCATCAACATGAACACACTCATGTGGGTCTCTCTTAGTCTGTAGACCCATGACCTCTGTTACCTACCTCAGGCACCTCTTACCCAACTTGCAAGCTAGTACAGCCTGAGCTTTGCAGGAGGGTTACATGAGCATGGTTATATAGATCTGGACAGTATCTGAGCCCAGACCTGTGGTCTCTCTCTGGGAAGATGGTTTTTAGACCCATGGTCTCTCCAGTCACTATTCAGCTGCCAGGTCTTTCATGTCCCACTTACCAGCTTATCCTGTCTCAAGCTCGACAGCAGGTTTAGAAACATGTCCCCTAACAGACAACAGAGAACTTAATCACAGAGAATATTTTCAGAAGCAGAATTTATGATTTATTAAGGAGGTGAGACAGGCTACGGTGATCACATGCAGGAGTTGGCCTGGCAAGTGTATTGGCCAGGAGCCTGCTTGCTTGCATCTGTCCTGTTTAATCTCATTCCTTCTTTATTTTGTCATGCTTATTCCCCCTGGATTCATTTTGTCATGCTTATTCCCCCTGGATTCATTTTGGTCTTTCCCCTCCTTTAGCTCTTCATCTAAACATCTTATTAAAACTTCCATGTTTGCCTAAAAAAAAATTAAAATATTCTGTAAAACGGTTCTCAGATCTTCACAATTCATCTTCTACCCAGCATCCCATAGCTAGTTTGCTCTCTTTCTCATGAGATCCACAATAATCTTGTTTTCCTTCTCGTCAGTTAAGAGTTCAGGCTGAACCTCTTGAAGGCTCCAGTTTTTCTTACTACGGCTCATTGATCAGGATCTCCAGAGTTCTGGGCTTTGTTATTATTCCAGTTAGTTTGTCAGCTGCATGTTCATTTTATCACTTTTATTTCTTGGCCTTTGTCTGTTATGCTGAATAGCTGTTAACAAGTTATTTTTTACAGAAAGTTTCAGTTCAGATTAAAAGTATTCTTGTTTTTCTCCTCTTTTTCGTCCTTCTTCCTTTCTCCATGTTGGAATACTACTTTTCTGACTTAAATGTCTGTTTTTCAAGTATGTTCTTGATGTCCATTCCAGTTAATAAGTAACCTGCTGGGAATTTATGCCTGACTGTTCTCATAATGGTAGGTGGTTTTGTCCAGAGTAGTGTATGTTTTCCAATAGCTAGGAATTATGGCTCAAATGTCTCTGCTAAATTTTCTGTGTACCATTCTATTTCTGCATACTTTTCTAAATAATACCATTACTTTATCAGTTAGAGTCTGAAACAGTATTTCTAAGACATGTTTGTGTTCAATATGTTAATAATTGAAACATTTTTTTTCTTTGTAGAACCAAAATTGCAATTTCAGCCACCACATCAAGCACAGCACAAAGTTATGAATACAGAACAGAATGGCATCAAAGAGAATCATTCAAGACATGTTTCTCGCAATGACATGAGACAACCAAGGAATGAGAAACCCCCTCGTTTTCAAAGGGATATTCAAAATTCAAGGCAGGCTTTGGAAAGTGGTGGGTTACCAAGAAACAGAGGTCCTGAGAGGCACAGCTCTTTAGAACACTGGACAGATGAAAAAAATAAAAGTGACAGACATTATCCTAGAAATGACAGGCCAAAGGATTTGGGTTATCCCATAGCCACTCACCAGAGTGATATTACTTTCAAAAAAAGGGATAACAATATGCAAAATAGAGTAGGAAAAGGGGTGTCTTTCACAGAATTCAAGGAGAACTCTGCTGCTCAAGATACTACAGACAACAATAACCAGAAACGTGGGAAAAGGGAAAACCAAATACACAGTTCCGAAAATTTTTGTGATAGGAAGGCACGAACAATAAGTAGTGAAGCCTTTATGGTAAAAAGTGAGCAACATTTTGGTGTTAATAATGATTACCAAAATCCTGGTAGAACTGATCATTTTAATGCTGTACCAAATGGAGATACTGAACATCATCAGAAAGGAAGACGAGTAGGACCTATCAAATCTTCAGGACCCACTTTGATCCCATCTTTTGATGATAAAATGTTGTATTACAACACTGGCCCCAAAAGGAGATCTGGGCCCATCAAACCAGAGAAGATATTAGAACCATCTGTTCACATGGAGTATGGAAAAAGCTGGAGGCCAGGGGATGAATGTTTTGCTCTTTATTGGGAAGACAACAAGGTATGCCTTTGCCAGAGGAGAAGTACCTCAAATTGTACCTTTCCTATTTTCTCACATATATGTGGAAGGTGTAGCATGCAAGCACAGACATGGGCTTTGTTCATAGATGTGTAGTGTGCTTCTTCTGTGGCTAACTTGTTTGTTTGTTTATGAGATATGTCACTTATTTGTTGCATGGAACTTTAACCACTTAAATAAGTCATCTTGAAGCAGATAGTTTCTCTCGTTTAGGTGGGGTTTGAGGTGACCAAGCTCCTAACTGAAACATTCAGCTTAAGTGCTGAAAATTTGAAGGGCTGACGATAGATAGAGGTGCCCATATTCTTTTTCAAGGAACAACAAACAGGATGCTGTGCTGTCTGGAGTAGTGTGTAAAGATGGAAATGTAATGCCTTTTTTCTAGATTAACTCGATGTGCAGCCTTTACTAGCAGGGGAAGACCAGAGTCTGCAGGAACTGGACTGTTTAAAAACCTTGCTACTTTAGCTCAATCATTACAGAAGGGAAACAGCAAAAGGCTTATATTTTATTGTCACCGGTAGACAAGGAAGAGCAGCTGAGGGAATTGGGATTTGTTTAGCCTAGAGAAAAGGAGTCTCAGGGGAGACCTTGTCATTCTCTACAGCTCCCTGAGAGGAGGTTGTAGCAAGGTGGGGATCGGTGGTTTTTCTCCCAGGCAGTAAGTGATAGGACAGCAGTAAACAGCCTGACGTTGCATGAGGGGTGGTTTATATTGGATATTACGCAAAATTTCTCCACTGGAAAGATTGTCAAGCTGGAACAGGCTGCCCAGGGGAGTAGTGGAATTGCCATCCCTGGAGGAATTTAAAAGATGTGTAAATGTGGGTGATGGTTTGGGACATAGTTTAGTGGTGGCCTGGCGTGCTGGGTTAATGATTTGACTTGATGATCTTAAAGGTCTTTTCTAACTAGAATTATTTTATGATTCTAGTAGCTGAAGAATTTGTGGAACAAATGAGTTATGCTGCATGATATTTTTGTTTTATTAGCTTTTAAATGTTTTAATACTTCCTCTTCAGCTGTTTTTCAGAGGTTTCTCATGCAGCAAGACACTTTCATCTTCTCCTTTGCTAAAGAAGTTTTAGGCTCTTTTGTTTGATTTATTATCTGTTCAGGAGTTCTCTGTCCCTCTTCTTGGGTAGTTTCTTCACTTTATGATAATCTAAGAATTACCTTAAATATTATTGTTATTTGAATAGGTTTTATTCCCACCATTTTCTGGTTGTTTGGTCTGGGTTGTTTTATTGGTTTTTTTTTTGGTGGCTTTTAAAAATATTTTATTTTTATTTGGAGGTGTGTGTTTGGTTTTGGCTGTTGTTGGTTTGTGGGTATTTTATTTAAGTTTTTTTTTTTTTACAGGAAGTAGATAGTGTTAGTTCTGACTTTTTTGGTTGACTAAAACAGATAAGGCATGCAAAATTTTTGGTAGGAGCAAAATATAATGAGCTGACTCTCTGAAATAGGGATATGTAGCTCAGGTGGATGGATTAATATAAAATATGATATCATATTATGGATTTGTTTCTTATTTTAAGAAGCACATCTGCAGTAATATGAGATGAAATTTTAAAATTNTGTTTAGAAATAGGTTTTTTGAAGGGGCAGTTTTGTCCTAGTTTTATCATCGTGTATTTTGTGTTGAAATAGGTCTGTATCAGTATGTATAGTGTATCTCGCTGATAAGCAGTTCCTGATACATGTATTTTAAGAAAAAGTCGTGCTGTAACTTCTGTATACAAAAGCATGTGTGTTAGTGGTGAATTTGCTCTGTTTTCAGAGAATAATATATGTGTGTGTGTATATATCTGTGTCTATATACAAAAGTAGTTGTTAAGCTGTTTGTGGTATTTCAGGTAGTATTTTATGACATTTGAAAATTTCTCTTTTAAGTTCTACCGTGCAGAAATTGAAGCTCTCCATTCTTCTGGGACAACTGCAGTTGTTAAATTCTGTGATTATGGGAATTATGAAGAGGTGCTTCTCAGCAACATCAGGCCTGTTCACGCAGACACATGGGTATGTGCTAACAAATTGTATTAAAAATATAAACCACATGTCTGTACAAAAACTGTAACCCTTCAGAAATCAATGCCTACTCATGCAGAGAGTGGTAGATGCATGTGTAGAAAACCGGTTAAGTGAACACACAAACAAAACCTCAACTTTTAGTTGTCCTTATGCAACTTCATAATAGTGTATTATTATGTGGTATTCCTCCTGTATAATAAATTTCAATTGTATTGTTTGAATAATTGACCTGTCAACCAAACAGTTTTATGCATATTTTCTCTCTAAAAGTTGTTACTTACTTTATTAAACACAGTTTTTTGTTTTATTTCAAATATATTGTATGTTGTTCTGTAAAGGTTAGGAAACAATCTTTTAAAGAAATACATATTCTGAAGGTTTTTACTGTGTGTGTATGTATGGCTATAAATAGATACCTGCATCACTTTATTTTGTATCATATTCTATTGTTTCGTTGATTTCTGCTTTACCAAACATTGTGGTGGTGGAGGTATATGCCTCAAAATCTGATTTATAAGGTTTAGAATTTATTAGCCTTACGGAAGTTTGAAGTTTCAAAATACTTGTGAATGTCATAGAAATAGAGGTACACTTAAAAAAAAAAAATCAGGAGTGATACTTGCTGTTACTCTCACTATAAAAAGCTGCACAAGAAGTATTCATATTTGTATATTAATGCCTTAATGATGAGTTGTGCTTATTTTAATTCCTTACCTCTCGGTCATGCAGCCATGTTACTACTGTTTCAGAGGCTGAACAGTCAACTACTGTTTCCTGCCAGTGGTCTTTTAACTTGTGGTGTTGCCTGTAGCTCTCAGATGCCCTTACAGTCTCTGAGATGACCTTTTTTATGTACTTGAAAAGATATCTGAAGCTCTTCACAGCTGATGCACTGCTATTTTTTCAAGCTTTTGATTACAGTCTTGACAAGTGGCTTTTTAAATTTTTTTTTCCTGTAATCCTTTGAAAGTTAGCTCTCACAGTCTGAGCACTTGCCCTAGTGTTAAGATGAAGTTGATCTAATAGTGAGGTGCCAACCCAAAGCAGCAGTTGTTCTTCCTGCCTCTTCTATTTCTGACCCCTTGTTCTTGCTCTTCCCTTTCTTCCCTTATTGGATCATCCATCAGTCATGTAGCCACAGGAGGAGTCAAATGGGGGGACTACTTTTTTTTTCCCACTCAGGTTTGTTTGTTTTCTTTCAGAGTTACTTAAAGCTGACAGAAGGTGGTGGGATGGTGCATGGAGAGGGGAGCCTGCCACTGAAGTAGCATAGTCCTAACATCACACTGTAGTCTGATCTAGTTGTTGAGGCTTCCTCAGTTGTTAGTTTGGAGAAATCAGGATTTTTCAAGGACCTTTCAATCCAATCAGAAATGAAAGATAACTTCCGTGAGGCTCTTTTTTTCCCTCAGGGGAGCCTAGGTGAATAGCACAAATTCAAACAACTAAATTTAGATCGTTATTATTACATAAGATAAATGCCAGCCAACATCTTAACAGTTATAAAAATTTTTATGGTTTCTTTCTGAGGTTTTATTGGTTTGTTCCTAAAAGGTCCTTACAGCTATAGGATTTTGCAGAAGCAAGTTGATTAGGACCTTGCTCTTCACTCCTTTGTGCTTGGATGCAAACTCTAGTCCTTACTATGCATTTGCAGCTCTTAATCACCTTTTGGAGTCATGCTGTGATGCTCAGGTTTGTCTTTTAAGATGAACATTGTTGGTCACTTTTTTTTATCTCAGTGTTCATATGAATATATACATCTGGATAGCTTGCACAGATGCAAAATGAGGGTCTTATGCTGGTTAATATTCTTTGCTGTAATATTTAAGTAACTTTGTGATATTTCCTCTTTACAAGAGAACAGATTTTAAACTGACCTCAGTAGTTACTTTTCTTCCACTGATTGATGTTATCAACAACAATGAACTCATTTTATTAGAAGTGTTACGCTGAGTTGTATTTCAGTCCTTCCAGGTAACTTCCAGATAACTAAGTCTTTCTTAGCTGTCTGTATTGAAGACTTGTTACTAATGCAGAAACATACTGTGTGTGATTTCTGATGACCTAACGTTGCCAGTTTTTCTGACCCCTTTTTCAAAGTGTGTTATTAATATTTAGTGAATTCACTTAAAGGTATAAATTTAGTCTGTGTGTTAGAATTGATTATTCCTTACTGTCTTCTCCAACTTTCTTCTTGGTATTCATGTGTTGAATGTAATTATTTTTCCAACAAATATAAACTAGTGAATGTATACCACTGGGAAGAAAGAAAGAAAGAAAGAAAGAAAAAAAAAGGTTGCTCAACTAATTACTTTAAAAAAACTTTCAAAATATTTTTGATTTTGATATTATTTTGATGATGTGACCTATTGTTTAAGCACCTGAGCTTCTAGTCTACTTTGATAACCTTTACAAGTCTCTAAAATAGTAAATGAATGAAAATTCTTTACATTGTTGGCATTTACATTGTTTACATAATTCCATTTGCTCTTCACCTCTTGCTCGCTGACATTCTGTGCTCTGTTCCTGCTGTCTCTAATACTGAACTGCACTTCATTACTACAAGTTTTGTGGCTTTGGTATTTTTTTGGTGTGGATTTTTGTTTTGTACATTTGTGGGGTTTCTTGATTTCAGAACAAATACGCCTGGTAGTCTCAGGATGCTTTGTGCTTTCCACTGTAATGGAAAAGGTATTGCTAGATAATCTTAAGACTCCTTGACAACTGGTTGTATACTCTCCACCATTTAGTTTGCCTTGAGTGTTTTAAAGTTTTTGATCCCTCTGACAACTTACATGCTGCTATTTATCTTTCTGATGGCTAGAACTGTAGAAGAAAAAGCTGTGTTTTACTTAAGGTATATTAACAAGCTGGTGGGGAACTTTTTTTTTCAATATAAATATATGTGAGAACAGTAAACAATAAAACTGTTGTGGTATGTTTAGGTTTTTTGGTTTGGTTATTTTTATTTTTTTTCCTTAATGCTTGCTAAATATGCCTTAGGTATGCAATTCATAAATATTATTAATAAAAAAATTGAATTTGGATTCCACTGTTCTAGAATTCTAAGTATCTTGTATGTAACACTACAATACTGTATCCTTCCATTTCCCTCAATATAGCAGGGGTCACTTCATGAAAACATTATAATCCCAATGAAAAAATTCACTGAAAAGCCATTGTAGAAATAAGACCTGCTTATTTGTTGTTTGGTTTTTTTTCTTGTAAAATATGTAAGATTATACTAAAATCTGAAAAGCATGGAACATTAAGGGCCTTTCTGACTCAATTTGTTCTGTGGAAAAAAAAAAACACCTTAAATAAAGGCAAGATAATACTTGAAACTTTAAGTCTTAATTTTATTCTCCAACTTGCAGGATTTTTTTCTCAATAAATTATGAAAATGTGTGGCCTGAGTGCTGATCTTGTGATACTATTCTCAATGTCAAGTCCTTGCTTTCTTTTTCCCATTCTGCATTTACTTAGTCATGTGATAGGCCTTGTCCTGCTGTTTATACTATGATAACACTGCGGGTTTTGTTGTTTTCTATTATTATATGAAGGAAATAAACATTGTAATTTTCCCACTAATGGATATTATGGCCTCATTCTGATTGTTGTCAAAGCAAGCTAAAATTCATATGAACTCTTTGCTTACAGTAATTCACTTAAAAATACTAACTTTGAAGTGAAGTCTGTAGTTTAGCTTAGTTTCCTCTTCCTGCATCTTGTACTGTATTTCTGCTTAAAGAGGTAAGAAGGCAAAAACTCTTTTTAAGGTTTGTATGGTCCTAGATCTTCTATAGTTTGTTTTGTTCTGTGGAGACTTAAAAGCCACTTTGTAGTTTTCCTCAACTCATTCCTTGAGTAAAGAATCTGCTGAGGAAGGAAAATAGCAGAGTCTCTGATTACAGTTAATTCATGCCAGCAGATGTTTGAGACATCAAATTTGGTAACGTTCTGTCTTTCACCTCACAGAGCTCTATAAGCTTTCTACAGGTGTTGAATTGTCTTAAACTGTAATTCAGGGCTTTCTTATACCTGTCCCCACTTTCAGGTAAGTGAAGAAGTAAACTCCTTTGAGTTTTCTGAAGGTGTTCAAACCTGTCTCCAGCAACATAAAGAGCAACACTGAAAACCACTAAATGGTAAAGGCTTAAAACTGCCTCTGTAAACTGGAGAAGACTTTTTTGCTTATCTGTTTTCTGAAGGTTTCAAACCTCCAGTGTCTTGATTTGCAACAGGTAAATACTTACTTGGAGGATTTGGTGCCATTACTTTATGGCTCTTTGGCCTGGATAGCCTTGGCATCACCCTATGATCTTTTCATCTTGTGTCATGCGGGAAGTCTTTCCCATTGAATAATGAAGTAGATGCAGTAGATAAACCTGTCTTGGCTGGATCTCTTCACTAGCTCTTGTTCTCATTGACTATACTACAAATAAGGCTGTTAAAAGATAACTGCACAGTCTAATTGACCAGTTCTAAGATTACTGTAGGAAAAATGTCTCAAAATAGTTGCTTCAGACAAGGATTTAATGTCCTTAGTTCTTAGGCTTCTGTACTGTTTCCACAGTCTCTGGAATAAAGGTTATAATGTTGGTTTGTTAAATTCAGAGTTAGGCAGGTAATTTGTTGGGATGCGCTTCATTTTCTATCTCACCAATATATTGTGATTTTATGTGTCTCTGTCCTGCCGAGATGAAAAATTACTTTTCATAGTATTTCCTGAACCGTTTTTAAAATTTTCTTACTGGAAATGTTGCCTTAAATTCCATCACATCTTATGCAGAGCATCATCATACATGTCTTTAGGCAGAATTAACCTTCAGATTATCCTACTGGCAGGGTACTACTTCATGTAAATTTTTTTTTATTTTCCCAGCCTTCTCTTAAGAGGAAGTATTGAGAGACAAGTGTTATGGAAAGCATTTATCCTGGTAAACTGCTAGTAACTATTTTTCTTTACCACCTCTATCCTCTGAGAAACTACATAGTTTTCAGACTTTAGCCTTGTATATCCATTTATAAATATATAGACAAATGATCACAAATATTTTTCTGGAAATTTTTAGTGCACCTTAGCTGAAATGTTGTAACTGGTATTTAAAGGTGCTGCATTTTACTTAAACTAAAAGCAAGCAAATTTCAGTTGAGAGGAGGTAATTTATAGTAAGTACACATAAAACAACAGCTTTCCATTTTCTGTCTGTATCATTAGGCATTGCAAAATATGTTTGAATCTTCCACTTGAGCATTTCATATTCATCAGAGTATGAAATATTGAAAATTATTGCCAGCTGTACAAATCAGATTAAGGAGGTATTTTTTCCTTCTTTCTTGTAGTTACTGAAAAAAAAAAAGTTGACAGATAAATCGGGATACTCGAAGCATTACACTGTTCTTCTCCTCCTCCCCGTTCCTTTGCTATGAAATGTAATTGCATATGATGATGATTTATTATTTGGAGACTGTATACAGGCTCTGTAGTTTGTTTATTTAGAGAAAGACTGTTCCTCACTAAACACCTTCCTTTAAAGGGACTTCTAATTTTGTTTTGAGATAGCATTGCTTAACCTGGTTTATGTTTGATCCTGTTCTTGTGTGATGAATGTTGTTCAGTTTCCCATTTTGAGTCTTCTGAAGGGTTTTATTACCGTATTTCTCTGTATTGTAGGTGTTGAGGTTGAACACATTTAGTATGTAAAAGAAGCTTGATGTGTAAAAATGTCTGAACTATTCCTGCCCATCACCATTTCTTTTCTGATGTCCCTGTCTTCCTTCATGTTTCAGTGGTCTGGATGTGTCCACATTTAGTAGATTAATTCAAAAGATTTTCATTAAAGGGGAAAATGGAGGAATTGGTGTAGTATTCCTAACTGGTTGCTTTCTAGGGAAGAGAGACATGATACTGTTAGTTTGGTATCTCAGAAGAAAAGCTACAACAAACCTAATTTAGAATGGAGTATGTGTATATGATTCCAGATACTACTGCCTCTTACGTATACAGTGCATGTTGAATAGCACACGTTCCTCAGCTGCTTCTCATCAGACTCATGCTCTTTCTTTGCTCTTCTTTGGACATGCTTCAGAACCTCAGTATCCTTCTTGTAGTGAGTGGCACAAAGTGAAAAGTACAGGGGGATGATCACTTCCCTAGTCCTTCTGGCCACACTTCCTTGGCCACGTGGGCACTCTGCTGGCTCATATTCAGCCGGCTGTTGACACTCACTCCCAGTGCCTTTTCTGTGAGGCAGATTTCCATCACTCTTCCACAAGTCTGTAGCATTGCAGGGGGTTGTTGTGTCCCACGTGCAGGACCTGACATTTGTCTTAGTTGAATCTGATACTGTTGGCCTTGACCTGTCGATCCAACCTGTCCAGATCCTTCTGCAGAGCCTTCATACTCTCAGGCAGATCGTCACTTCTCCCCAACTTGGTGTTGTCTGCAGCTTTACTGAGGGTGCACCCAATTTCCTTGTCCAGATCATTGTTAAAGATACTAAAGACAGATGGCCCCAGTACTAAGACTTGGGGATCACCAGTTGTGACTGGCCATGTGTTCTATCCTGCATCAGTTTAAAAAGTACCTATTTTTAATAGGAATTGCTTCATGGACAGTTTCACTTTTAAGCCCTTAAATTGCTGTGTCTTTGCACCACCTATAAGCAGTTTTGGTTTTCTGGTTGTTTTTTTGTTGGTTGGTCAGGGCATTTGTGGGTTTTGTTTTGATTTTTTTTACTTAATTATGGGTCGAGACAGTTTTATTTAAATATTTTCTGTATATATACTGAAATACATTTTGCCATGTTCTACTTTCTGGATTTTTTTGTGTGTGTGTATGTGTGCAGTTGGTCATTCAGAAGTAAAGTCGTAGGTGTTTACCTACTGGATATACACGTATCTTTGACTTCAAGGACTTGCGTGCCAAATTTTGTCATGAGTGTGTGCACACAGCATTCTGTTTTACCTAAAATATCATCAAAACTCACTAATTCCCTGTTTAGGTTTTGATGATGGTTTTGAGCCCGAACAGCAAAAAACAAATGATTTCTTGCAGTATCACTTAGTGGGTTTTTTCTTCTGAATTTTTTGTTGGTAGAATTTTGTGATTGTATACTAAAATAAGTCCAGCAATACAGCAAATACTTTTTTTCTCCCCATATGGGATTGTATGTTTTTTCTTACAATTGTAGTGCAATGTGTATATATATATTTTTTCAGGATTACTGAATCATTTATTAGAAATTACATGTAGTGTATATGCATTTATATACACGTGTCATCTGTACTATCTAATGCTTGTAATGTCCTGTATGTAGCTGGATGTTTAAGGGATTGTAACTTTCAAATAGGAAGAGAATGTGTGTATTTTATAAATCCTTTAACAGTTGTTATCCTGCATATCCTTTACAGTCAGAAAATAAGACCAATGGATCAATGCAGTCACTAAGAAGTATCTTAGAAGTCCTGTGTAGTCCCTACTGCTGATGAGGTTGAGCTTCATTATTGGAAGTGGCAAAAGTCAAATTTCCTCAGACGTGTAGTATTAGGAGAAATTTAAAATTAGACTGAATTGAAAGATCTTGATAAAATTCACTTCGAAATGAAAATACTTGCTTTTTCAGCAGACATTAGAGATTCTTACCAATTCAGGATAACAGACTATTGCTTTTAAAAACCATCCGTTTAGACATTAAGACCAAACATTTCCAGTGTATGTAATCATTATTTTTCTTCCTGTTCAGTCTGTTATTGCTGTTTTAGAACAGTGCAACTGTTTTTGTACAGTTAGTCTGTTGATAAAATTTCTTTAGTTCACCAACTTGGTGGTTGTGTCCAGAAGTCAACACTAAAACACTACTTTCTCAATATGAGAGAAAAAAATGAAAAAGCATATGGAAACATTTTCTTTTTATTTGGGGATTTTTATTTTGCATTTCTTTCAATATTTTAGAGATGTATTCTTGGTGTTCTGTGGGCTTTCTATATGATTTTCTAAGAGTAGTTTAAATATCTTTTTTTTTTTCTCATCCAGAATAGAAGATAAAAGTGCTTATTTGAGCTCCGTCTTTGTCAACTCACTAAAATATATCTATACACCTAGAAATATGTATATGGAGAAAGATAGATGGAGCCAATGGGGAAGGATGAAACAATTGAATGTATTTTGAGTGTTGTTGTTCTGGTTTTGTGAATTAGAAAATGCATATGGATTTTTGTATCTCTTGTGATTTTTATTTTTTTTTCCCTTTCATTTAGGATTAAAAAATGAAGAAGTATCTGATTCTTTATTTTTTAATTCTTTGCCTGCTCTTGCATTATTTTCACAAGTGCTGTGTAAAGTTACCAGTTTTATAAGAAGTTAATGGGTTTGTTCCTTAGGATAATTTAAAGTTAATTAGACATCTGGGCAATCTATTTCAAGTTCTAAATTTGCTTACAAATTGTTTCAGTTATTTAAATATAGGAGTACTAACTTGATGTTTAAAAAAATTAAGTAGATCTTGTTTATTATGTGAAGTAAAACCATAAAACGTAGAACCAATGAACTCACTACTGTGAAACAGATTCTGCATTAGGAGGACATGAATGATAGTGGGGTTAACTTAGAAGTCCTGTGTGGGTTTTGTTTTGGCTCTTTGTTTCTAAAGTAACTTCAGGACTGCTCTCTGTGCATGTGCACAAACAGGCAAACGCTGATAAGAAGGTGTTTCAGCTCATAAGTCATTATCCTCCTCAGAGATGCTTTTAACTGTTCTTAATTAATTGCTTCTAATGTCAAAACCTGTTTCACACACCCATAACATTTGAGTAAGGGCAGACTAATTGCTCATTCCATAATATTATTTTAATGGGAAAAGAATTTAAGAGTGGTTTAGGAGTATGCTTTCATGGACTGAGCTGATGACCAGCTATCAGCTCTGAGAGAAGGAAGCAGCTATTCCTTCCTAGTCCTGACCATCCTGCCATCTGAATCTGCTGAATTGCTTAAAGGATGCAACTGTACTTCTGAGCAAGAAAGGGAAAAGAAAAATGGAAATGAGTGATGAAAAATGTGCAGGAGAAGAGAAAGGAAAACAATTTCAGCAGTAGCAAAACATTACACTGGAGCAACTGTATATGGCACCACAGCGTACATGTCCGAATTAGTTCGTAAATTTAAGGGTGTCACATTGTTGATTTCTTTGATTAGTTAGAAAATACTTAATTGTAGTATTCTGATACACTTGAAAAAAAATCCAGGCAAGAGTTAAGTAGCAGTAATAGCTGTGTCTCTTATCCTTAATACTTTAAAATGGTATGTTAAAAGGTTAATTAATAAAACCCTTTACCATAAGGTTACTCATGACATTTTTAAATGTAACCTTTTTGATTAATATCCGTACAAGTAGTTATGTGTACTTTTCACCATCAGTAATACATAACTGCAATGTATTACATGATAAGTGTGAACACACTGAAAGTACATGTTTCTAAAAATGTAATGCCAGCCTAACTCCTTACAAGGCACATTAATAGAGCTAAGAGGTTTTATAATTATCTGCCAACAGTGAGAGATCAGCTCTATGCAGCGGTAGCAGTATAACCTTGAATCTCACTTCTCTTAATTTAACTTCAGAAATTTGCATGGCCATAGGCCCAGTCTAATACAGCTGTGTTGTGAGCTCTGTGAGAGGAACTGATATTTTAAGCAACAAGCAAAGGGCAAGTGTATTGAATTAATCTGTAATAGACACTTCAAAGATGCTCTTGTCACAAAGTCAGTACTTGGTTAAGATCCTTGAAAAATCTGCATTAGAGCTAATTTCTCTTTTACATGGAATTTTCACACCTTATTGACTATTTTTGAAGTTATGCCATAAAGCCAGTCTAAGATCATATAACGTAAAACATGCTTTTATTGTATGACAAAACCTACTGTTCCATAAAGTCCTGTTTTCATTCTTGGTAATTATGGAGTTCAAAGAATCTGTCTGAGTATTCATATAAAGTAAAAGGTTAATACAATATTCTAGGCACTCTAGCTAATGATTTTTTTTTCCCCTTACAAATATATGATATGTAACATATTGGAAGTTAAATATTTAAGTTTAACTTCTTCTAGGATACTTGTAAAATTTTCAGTATGACTGTAGTGTTTCTGTTTGGTTTCTTTTGTTGATACATCGGGAAGATCTGTCTGTCTTTGATGAAAGTACAGATAAGTAGAAAGTGCAAAAGTTGGAGATTAAAGTACTCAAGGGGATCAGCATTGGGTGAATAGGCAAAAGAAGCAAATTTTAAGAAAGGAATTTAAGCAGCAAAACAAGAGATCACTTAATGTGTCAACAGCAGGAGACAGCTGTTGCCAGCATCGTGGGCTATGCAGGGAGGCATTAAATCTGCACCAGGAAATGAGAGCTGAAATGCACACGAAACCAGCGCTCTTTCTTTGTACTAAGTCCAGAAAGTTTTCCATGCACTGGGTATGTGGGTGTCCTGGTTTCAGCTGTGATGGAGTTAATTTTCTTCCTAGTAGTTGGTATAGTGCTGTAAGAAAGTTAAAGCTACAGCTTAAACTGAAACAGTGGTTTGACATTACTGAGATGGAAAACATCTTCTGCTTTCTTTGCCTTCTGTTTTTTCTTTGTCACATGGTGCCTGGCCCCACACTGCTCCTTCATGACTTCTTGCATGGACTCTGGTGCTCAGATCTTAGTAGCCCACAGAGAGCTGTAATAGAAAAGCTATAGCAGGGAGGGCCCAGTGAATAGCCCAGAATTTTCTGTTCATAAGCAGAAATAGACAGAGGTAACTGCTTCATAGGTGGCAAATTACTGGAGCTTCTCAGCTGTCTCTTATGCTCCATCCTTAGTGCAGAAGAGTCAGCAAAGCTTTTTTATAATGTATAGCTTCTGCTCTTTGCTGGAACCCACCATTCATTGTTCGCAGAAGTTATGCACTAAGTATTCAAAGAGTGTATTTAAAAAATGAAAGGCTCTGAACAGTTGTTTTGAATGGACTGAAAGAAGCTCTGTAATTGAAATTCATTGAGAATTTACTCTGCTCTAATATTGTTAATTTAACCTAAATTGGTTCTTTGAGTATTTTAAATGTTGTATTTATAACTTTCTTCTGAAATCTATTGGATTTTTTTATTTAATAGCATGCTGGTAGGTTACTTTGCTGGACTGGAGTTACTTGCTGATTCACTAAGCTCAGCTAGTAAAGTATGGTAGTGGTATAAGCTCCTTCAGAATATATGGGAACAAAATAAAAGCATTGAGTGTCCATATATTTCAATTATATACTTGTTTAGTTATTTCATGTCTCTTGAGATGGAACACAAATATAAAAAGCAACAGATTTTTATGGCAAAATTTTGAATAGAAGCTGAAATTCCCAATTTATTCTTCCCTGTTAGAATAAAAAAAAAATAAAAATTAAAGAATGCTGACATCCTCCACTCTCTCTCTCATGTCATTCTAACCTGCTACTGCAATAATTCTTTTATGCATTTCATTGTTTGCATTGTAAACCTTTCCTTGCATTTTCCTATGGATCTGCCAGTTTTTGCTATTGTTTGCAGTTGTACTTAGTGATACCATTTAATCTCAGTGTCCACAGCCCTAGGTAGGCATTGTTCAAGTACTGGAAAACTCAATCCTGGATCCTGGAATATTAGACAAATAATGAATAATAAGCTGAAGGACGGAAATAATAAAATATATCATTTTTTGGAGTAGCATAACTAATACAAAACCTCTAGTTGTAATAGAAGGAGAATGAAAATGCTCCGAGTGATTCGTGACCACCTGTGCTTTATAAAATGTAGTCTAGGTCTTGATTTTTATGGATAAGAAAGTAGGAAATGGAATAATTTACAGAATGAGTCACAAGCAACTGATAAATTGAAAAGAAGCAGCAAGAAAGATTTGAAAAGTAGAATTGGTGGCAAAATGTGTGACCTAATTGACTGCAGAGTTATAATGGGAAAAAATGTAGACAGGTGAAGATTTTAAACTGAAGAACAGAAAAAACCCAAGAAAGTGAACATTAGAGATACTAAGTTTTGTCTACAGGGGGCAGATACTGTTCCAGAAAAGGGATGGCAGTTTTTAGCATGAGGTGGAGAGATTTTAAAGTAAATTGAGATACAGATAAACCCAGAAAAAAATTCTTAAGATGGAAATAAAATAAAAAGGCAATAAAAAAGAATGCAAGTGGTGGATGGAGGGTCAGTGATGAAGAAAGGAGGTGAGAAAATAAATGCACTTACCTCCAAAACTACAACCGATGTTAATAAAGATACGGCTTGACAAATTGTTGTTTTAGAGAATGTTATATACAATTAGGTTCAAATGTGAATAAGAGCAAAGAAAAAAATTATGACAGATATGAAGATGGCAGACTTCAACAAGATGATCAGTAGTTGTGTGTGGAGCTACTGTGCATAGAACAACAAGGGAATGGTTTAAAGGTGTTCTGTTCCTCATTTGTTCTTATTACCATTTGCCGCATTGCTTACTTTCATTTTATTCAGAGTCTTAGGAAGGTGAATGTGATTCCATGTTTCACTCTTGCCTATTGTAATAAAAGCACTTGAATTGGAATGCATGTGTATGAAGCTTGTTCATGCTGTGTAAAGACAACTACACCAAAATAGAAAAGTGTAAGACAAACTCTAGTTCTAAATTTCATTTTACTGAATTTAAAGGATCAACAACATTAACTTTGGGATCTGATGGAGATTTGCTGCCCTAGAAATATACTGTGATATACTACTTCTCAGAAAGACATTGGCTATTGTAGGTGAGATGTGATTCACTGAACTACGTAATTTCTGTCCTTGAGCAAAGCCTACCAAAGTTGCAAAGAAAAGGTACTACAGTTTCTTGATAACACCGGTATGCTCAGCTTGATTTTGAGTCATGCATTATGACATTTAGTTTTCCAGTACTGGAGAAATCTAAATGTCGAGCACATGAAAGTTTACCAGTTTATTTTTGAAGAGTGAGCTGCTTTATGCTAGATTGAAAATTTGGCAAAGAATTTTGAGAACACTTGCAATTGTATCTTTCTTTAGTCTTTCAGCCAATAATATGGAATTATTTTCACCTATTCGGGTTTCCTGGAGTATACGAAAAGAGCTAAAGGTATTTAGACCACTTCAGGCATATAGCTTAGTTTTTAACCTTTTGATGCTAGTATGACTTGTGCTGTCAATAATGGGTCATTACTTCCTATTCTAAGTAGAGGGTTTGTAGTAGAGCTGACAGAATTGAAACCTGTGGATTGTTGGTTAGACATCTGCTTGTCATTTTTTCTTTCTCTTCAGATAGTCAGTGTCTCTTTATATGAGGGATTCAATAATCCTGCAAACAATAAAAGCAGCACACTAAGAAAACTTTTATGTCAGAATTCCATGGCTCTCAGCCTTTGGCTACAGTGAAACTAAAAGATCTAAATCAATTGTGCTGTATTTGATTGCTCTGAAAACCTGTCACAGTTATTGCAGACTCTCTGTAGCAGGGCTTAATCTGTTTTTTTGGAAGTGTAGCTATGACCACAGACCTGCCCTGTAAATAGGAGACCTTAACACAAGGAATGGAGTTGTCTGTAACTGCTATTTTAAAAATGAGTGTTTGTTGATATTCAGACTGATTCAGGTAGAGACATTTCTAAAGATGTGGCTTTTCACAACAGAAAGAAACTTAATGCTACAGATTTTCTTTTCTATATCTTCTTGTGAAATATTTTACTGCTGTGACTTTCATACTCTTTGTTATATGCATCTGCACTCCAAGACAGTTCTTGGGTGTTGAACTGTTGACAAACTTTTAATGAAACAGTGTTCTTGTTTTGTCTTACTGTATGTTTGTTCCTCTGTTGTGAATGAACATGAATTAAGAACTATATACTCAGGACTTTTTCCTGAAAGTGGATTTCGTACGTCATGCTCCCTTTAGAACTGGTGTCTGCTATAGTGCTGTGTTATGATATTAAAGAAATTAAATTATAGCTGTTTCCCCGAAACACCTTATGCGATCATAGTCATGTATGGAATGCTTTTTTTTTCCCCATCCTATAATTTTTTCTTCTGTTTTTCCATTATCAAGTCTAATGCTCTTAAAATTCTTCTATGTTTTTAAGGTGTGCCATCTTCTAGTACTGCATCAGATTAATGGTTTTCCTTTTAGAATTTCAGTAAATATGTAGCTGTTTTAATCTTCCTTTTGTAAATCATTCTCCAATCTCTGGTGTTTTCTTGATTGTTTGTTTGTTTTTCTCTGTCTCTTTCTGGTATTGAGATGACTGGGAGTGAATGTGATATTGCAAATATGTAACTACCTCTCCTCTCATTATTCAGAGTTTATTATGCTGCATATAGAAAATTTATATCTAAAATTCTGTCCACTAAACTTGTAGGCTTTTTTTCATTTTTACTGCATCACAGATATTTTCTTTTAATCTGCTGTTTCAGACCTGTGTTTATGGTATGCGTATTGCCAGATGTTGTTCCTTGCATTTTCATTTCTTAATTCTTTTATTTCATTCCATGCACATTTCTAAACTCCTGAAAGTTGGTATTTCTCTTGCTCTGGCAGGTTATCAAGGTCATCTTGTTTCTTGCATTAATTTGCCTGCATGACTCTTGGAAAATAACTTTGCTTTAATGTGTACGCTTTTTTTATGCAGATATTTAATAACTTCTGCTGCTGATGTGGGGATTGATTTTTGAGATTCTCCCATCTTGTTTTTGTTAGCTTTCCTAGGGTTGAAAAGTCAACTCCCATTATCACTTATTTTTCTTACATGTGCAGGAATCGATTCATACATGTATGTGTTGTGTTTATTTAAGTTTGGACATTCCTACTCATGCATAATGCATTTACCTACTCTTCCATTTAAAACAATGCTATTTACCTGCAGGAGGAGGAAGAAGAAACATATGAGCAAACTCTAGAATTCCGCAGAGGAGGTGATGGTCAGCCAAGGCGGTCCACACGACCTACTCAACAATTTTATCAACCTCCAAGAGCTAGAAACTGATTAATCAAGAAAAATAAGGTAAATATATGATAATGACATTTTATACATTTGTTTATATTTTAAAAAAGTAGATCTGGATTCTTCTGTACTTCGGTGTTCTTCAGTCTTAGTGAAGTTTGTGAGAGAACTTCCTACAACTCAGTTGTATAAAACCCCCCAGCTTTGCAGTGCAGACAATGAATGTTTTGAACAAATAAACTTCTAATAATAACCATTTTACAACTAAATAGACAAAAATTCCTAGGAAAATCTTATTCTCATTTAAAAATAAAGAAGTATTAAGCAACAGCACATGGATGTCCTACTTTGCTTAATAGTGGTAATCTGTTTATAAGGAGCAAGCACAGAACAGTGTTTGCCACTCCTGTGATACGTCTTTTTAGTTTAGAAACCACTTGTGATCACCTCCACAGAAGATATGTTTGGCATATTGCTTCTAAATGCTTTAGAGGTATTGGAATATTTGTGGAAGAAGTTGGATATCTGTTTCTCTGAATATTGTGGCTGTAGGAAGAGATTTAATGTGTCTGCAGGAAAAGGGAAGGCAGTAAAAACACTTTGGCAAATAGCTCTTTAGCTCTGCTTTATGTAAGGACTCATGTCATCTGAATAAGCTTTTACCTGATAGTTTTTCACACAAAAGCAGCGGTAAGTTTCTCTCATTCACATACATTGGACCAGGTTCTTCTCTTAGTGTCTGCAATCCCTTCTGAACTCAGTACTATCTGTCTTTGTAAAAGGTCCTATAATCTGCTTTTTAAATAAATCATTTATGTGAATAAATGTTTGTTTTGGGAACAATAAAATTTATAAACTGTGAGCCAACCCTTAAATAGTGAGGTATGAGGCCTAAAAATATTTACCGTACTCTGAAGCTTGAGGATATCCTTGTGCCTATATTTTATTAATTAGCAGAAATTAATAGATTATAAATCATCCTCAGAAAATACACCCAATATGTATTCAGGAATCTAGAAATGCCAGCCAGATAACAATTATGATCTTTTACTAAACAGATCTATGCAGTACTGCTTTCCTTTTACTTGTGGATATTCAACATTTGCAAATGTTGGTTAGAAGTCTGTCCTAAATAAAGAAAGCTTTGTAAAGTTGCATACTATTTGCTGTTCATCTAGAATGTGTATTTGTCTTGACTTGAATCTGATTGTTGTCTGTGGTTTGGTTTTTTTTTCCCCTACTGGCTAGTTTGGTTACTGACCTCTTTTTATTTCAGTTCTCCAGGTTGAGTTGGCTTAATAGGTGCTGCTGATCTCTGCAGCTTTTGCTATTTCTGATATGCAGTAATGTATGATTTTGGGTTTTTTTGATCATAGGGAAGTGGAAACTATCTCTAAATGGCTAAAATGTAGTCAGAATATTTCTTATGTTATATTAAAATGCTTTACTAAATCTAGCTATTTTATTTAGCTGCTTTATCAGATTTAGGTTTGTATCTGGAAAATTTCCAGTATTAAGATCAACTGCATTTCACCATAAAATAATAAAACAGCTACTGGATGTTAACACCAAGATACATAATTGGCTTTAGGTTGCACATAGAAGAGTAGGATCGCTAAGGTAGAAAAAGTAAATAGGGAGGCAGGAGATTCCTTCTCCATAGAGGTTGGGTGGTGCTACTCAAGATAGTTAGCTCCTGTATTACTTCCAATCAAAACAATCCTGTATTTTGTCTCTAATTTGTAATACAGATTTTTTTCCCTCTGTGTTCTAGTGAATATTTGGAAAATTGAACATCTTGTTCCTTTAGGAGTGTGGCATTTGTGGGTTTTTCTAACAGTGTCAAAAAAGTGAAATTTTTCTTAGTTTAAGAACATTTCACTGGCAATCTTTTTGGTGACAGAAATAATGCAGTGCTCTATCCAGAAGCTTTTTCTGTGCGGTACAAACTTTTACCTACTAGATTTGCTTTCTGAAGCTTGTGTAGAGTCCAGTGTAGCTGCCCTCATGTGCTTTGTCTAGTAGATAAAGTGATGTAAGGAGGTGTTTGTTGTGATATTGTCATGGACATACTTACCAGGTATGGCTTATAGCTCGCCATAGTACATCTCATGCTACCATATGTCTTATACCTAAGTTGCATTTTGAAATACATTCCACTTTACCTATTGAGATACTGGTTGAAGACAGTGGGATTAGAGAGAAACCGGGAATGAAAATCTACTAAGCTTTTCCAAAAGCACATGGTGGATGTAATGATGTCTCTGATTTAAAATGTAGGCAGACAATCAAACAGTCCTGTTTAAATTTGTTTACAGATTACTCAGACCTGTTCAACAGTGTGGCTTTGCTTTTATATCTTGACATGTAAAACCTCAGGAATATTTAATGTCAGTTCCTAGAAGTGGATTTCTGCCTGTTTTTTTCTGCCTTTTTATTCCTTACAGCTTTTGAAAGTGTGGCATATTGTTCTTATGTTGTTGATAACCTGTTCAGTGGTTTATCAGGGCAAGGTTTAAGGGATTCAGTGAGAAATAATTTTACCATAACGTTCCACTGAAGGATGCTTTACCTCTTCACCACATCATTGATAACGACACCTTTACCCCCTGAGGTGGAGTACCTCCCTCCACACTATGTAAAGGAACTTTTTTTTTTCCCCTGAAAAGAGATGGAGAGCTGTTGGTAATAATTTTATATTATAAATGGGTAAATTCTGTAAAATTGTAGTTTTGCAGAATTTTACATTTAAAATGCCATGGTGCCTTGTTTTCAAAGGCAACTTAGACGATATTAAAAGTAAAGTTTGCTGTCCATATTTATATTGAGTATGATTTAATTCTTTTAAGTGCTGAGAAGCAGGTGTCTGCTCTTTTGGAGGAAGAAAATGAAATAACAGTAAAGTGTACATTGCATGAATTGAAGAGAGGCTTTATGCTTATCTATTTTATTTCTTTTTTTCATTTAGAAACCTTCTCAAGTTGGGGGAAAATTCACTGGCAGCTCCAAATTGCTGAAGACTTCTAGAAGAAATTCTGGCTTTTTCTAAGCATCGGGATGGAACAAAGAAAGCTTGTGTGAGCAGAAGGCTTTTGGACCTGACACCACAAGAGACTTTTTTAAAGTTCTTAGTAATATGAAGCTGAATACTTTTTACATATGAAAGAGGCAAATTGTCATTGCTGACATCAATAAAACCACAGTGCACTATTCTATTCTTTGCCTTGTATTCTTTTTACTGGGCCTTCATTGTTAGTTAACGTAATACTAATGTATCATGATTTTTATTCATTTTTACTTGATTTTGGTCCTAATATTGTTTCTAGTAAAACTTAAATTTTCTCAAAAGCAGACAGGATTGAGCCTTTAATTTAGATTTTAGGCCATCATTGGTGAAATGTTAAAAATTTTTAGTTAATTATTGTACAGTGAAATTCTGAAAATATTTTTGACTGCTTTCTGTGTTTATTTTCCAAAGTTGCTGAAGGCCAAATTAAAAGTTTGCCTATTATGTTTGTCATCATCTGTGACTAAAATGTTGAAGGGGAGGGGGAAAAGAAAAAAAAAATCAGTTTCAAGTGTCATTTTCTAAATAATTTTAGGTAAATATTTTCTTTTTAAGAATATTTATACTACAGAAATAGAAACATTTCTAGAAGGTACAGGAATGTAGTTTAAACAAAAAATACTGGAAGATGCATATGAGACATAAATATGAGTATACATGCACATGTGCAGCCTGATGAATACTAACTTTCTTGTAGCTTTAAACTCTGCTTTTATTGCTTCATATCACGAGATTTTTCTTCAATTCTCATTGATGCTTGAAAGAATTTTATGGCAAACTACTTCTCATTCTAAGCTGTATCTTTGAATCTTATGCGATTATGACAAATAGTTGGAATTTCAGTATTTCTTTAGCTGAGAAGCACTCAAAGATCAATGTACAATGCAATTCCCTTCTAAGCTTTATTCTGATCATTTAATTAAGATTGGAATAGCACATAAGTTTAGAGGTAATTCTCTGAAGGCAGAATTTTACCTGGGATGCGTATTGATGGTATAAGTTGTATGATTAATTGTACTGAATTTCTCTCTGAGTGCTCATACAAAACTGGATAGAACCTGGTTTATATGGGTGAAAAGTTTTCTATTGATGATGTAATTGAATGTATTTGCAGTACGTAATGTGGATTACTGTCAGATTTTACCAATCACATCAGTATTTGCAGAATAGTAAGGAACCAAGTGTTTCTCTCCCTTAATGGATCCTAAGCAGCTTCGTCAGAATAATAATGCAACTCTTAATATTTACAGAGAAATTTGGAAGTTTAAAACATGAGCTGTACAATGTTGAAGTTCTTCACTATCAACTGACACGCAACCGATTTTATGAAGTTTGTTAGATTTAAGTTAGAAACCACTTTCCAAATACTATGAATCATCCTGGTCAGTTCTACTAAATTGTACCAGCAAATAAATAAATTGTAGCTCTTAATGCATTGGATGTTGGATGCTTTACTTCTAGAATTATTGATAAGACCACTGAGAGCAGCTCTTCACCTTCATAAAGTGATGCACCCATAGCATTGTTTTAAAAAGCAGGTTGGATTTTTCTTTACAAATGGACTGTGCATTAAATGAGAATCATACAATCAGTTTATCAAAGCAATTTCTGAAATGAAAATAACTTTTTTGTTCTTTTTGAGCTTTCATTCTTCATGTGAAGTAAATCACAAAATTCAGAAACCTACAGTCTGATTTAGCGAACTGCAAAAAATAAAGCCTGATTATGAAGATTTGGAGACTGTAGAAATACAATGCAGCATTCGCCTATAGTGGCTGTGGCTCACTGAAATTACCACACATAATGCAGCTCTCTCTGTAGGGAAATGCAATACACTTAACAATATTGGGTTTCTTTGTAAAACAGTAAAGGTTTTGTCCTGGTCTTTTCACTGATGCTGAGGAACTGGAAGGACAGAATAAGCAGAGCTGGAAGGTTTCCTTGTAAAGACATATTTTCTGTGTGTATTTTATGATTGTTTTCTGTTTTGGGTTCAACTGAAACTTCTTTTGAAAGCCCTGTCTGCTTAGGATCTGAAGATCCTGAAAAACTGTTTACATCAACCTGTTTTGAAAATCAAAAATTCATATGTTCATGCTCATTGATTCCTGTATCTGGAAACAGCATGATGATAAACTGCGTATGTATATAATTTATTTTCTTAATTTGCATATTTCAACAAACCCACAAATAATTCACCAGTTGGAGTAACGTTTATGTACACAAGAACAACATTTATTTATTTTGGTGTTAAGTTCAGAAAATGTTATTATGACTAGGTACATCTTCATAATTGATGTAAAAGTTAACTTCTAATTTGTCAAAAGCAATAGCAAAAGCAAGCTCCTGTAATTTGTAGGGTGACATCTGTTTCAGAAAAAGTCATGAGGAGCACTGGATGTTGATCATCCACACTATTTACTAGATTGATTTCTGACTCTGTTGTGGAGTGTTCTTGACTAGCTATTTCCAAGACAAACCTGTCACAAAGACACTTCATCCTTTGCAAGCTGGACATGAGTCAATCTGTGCCTCTTGACCTGTGAACCCGTAGGTCCCTCGTTCATGACCCTCCTTTACTAGGTTTATAGATGCAGCTTAAGAGAATTTCTGCCTTGAATTTAGGAATGCATTTTGAATTAGGTGTTTTCCTTGCCATGAACTTGTAGATAACATTTTTACCTAAAGAAATTAAATAAATTAAAAAAAAAAAAAAAAAAGGTGTTAAAATTTCTGGATTAGATTATTATAAAAGTTATATGCCAAATTGGTAATACTATCATTGAATAAAACTGTATTTTTTTTCTCCCCTTTATATTATTGTGATACAAAACCATTTTGAAGCAAAGATTGGAAATGTTCTGGTTTTATCCTACATGTTTTCAGAATTATGTAACGATCCGTTTGAAGTTGTCATGTTTTCATTTAAAATTCTTCTTGGACTAACATCTTCTGATAATTATATATATTTGAGATTTATATATTAATATAGCTTTTCCTTTCGTTACTAACAGGTACTTTCTGGTTAAGTCTTTGGTAACAACTGTATAAAGCAATTTGAAGATCACTTCTCATGGTTGCTCCTTCAAGAAACACTGCTGGAATTCTCTGCAGAATCTCTCTGTAATGACTTGAGCCCTGTGCAGATGAAACTTGTTGGGAGTGTGGCTTGCCAAGGCAGAATGAACAAGTATTTCCCTTGGGTGGCAGAAGGTCTCAGGAAGGACCAATCTTGTCCATGAGATGCACTTCACGTTAAATACAGAATGCCTAAAAGCTTAATGGAAGCTCAAGATTTAGCTTGAGGTTAATCTGAAGAGATATTTGGAAGAGAACTCCCAAACAGACAAACCAGCTAATGCAGATCTGATGTTAGTCTGGTAGGTAGAAGACTCTGATAGTGTAGGAGTAAACAGTCCCTTTCTAGTATATGGTTAGAGGGGACCTCAGACAGAAATATCTGCATTACTTTTGTGGACACATAAGAAAATATCACTCAGAGTGATTGTCTGTGCGTGCTTTCTTGAAGAAGAATCCTCGTTCGACTGTTCTTTCATCACATGACTTGATCTGACTCCAGTAAAATTTTTGTTGATCGGTATAAGCCTCAAGAAAGGCTAATGGCACAATTTAGCTAGCCCTGTTTAGCTTTCTGCTTGCTATACAGCTATTTAGGTGTTCTCTTCGTTTGTTTCTGTTGTGGCTTTTGTTGTTCCTTGTGTTTGGTTGGTTGTTTTTTTATTCTTTTCATTTGTTTGGTTGATTGTTTTTTTGTTTGTTTTCTTTCTGAAATGTTTTAGAGCAAGCCATTGAAGGAGACCAGCTAAGCAATAGAGAGTACTGCAAACATGTAGGCACTGACCACTGGCCTTGTCACATGTGTGATATGCATATGAAAAGCTTTGTGTAGTAGTAATAGCCTTCAAAGCAATGGTAGAGCCACTATTTTTTTCAATATTAATTTCATATCATTTGCTTAGATTGGCCTGTTCTGTCTTTAACTTACTCAAAAAGCAAAGATAGAAATTACATCAATACTTAATTTTCCCACAAGACTGAAAAACCATAAAAAGCCTGTTTCCGTACAAACACATGGGCTGTTGATGGGTGTAATTATGTATTCCAGAAATTGCAGTGCTGTGAATGAAACCAGAACCTAGTATATATTAAAAATAAATCTTACATGTGTTCTATTAAGTAGGAACTGTAGGAAGACAAATGATTAGGTGTATAATAGTATCAGACAATTAAAACCAAAATCTGCAGCTGCTTTTAAGGCAAATGTTCAATGTTTGCAGTCATATTGTAGTGCCTTGCAATCTTTCACGCAACTTGACAATTCTATCTTAAAATGGATGGATAGGTAAGTTATTGTACAGAAGATATTCATGTAACTTTCAGATAGTTTACTATGGCGTAGGATCTTTAATGCTTTGCTCTGTTTTTATACCATGTATTTCTAACTGGCAAAGGTTAAAGAGAAATAATAATAATAAATAATACTTTATATTTGTTTTATAGTCAAAATGGTCCTAACCCCAAGTATGTTTTGTTAGTCATTAGACAAATGGCTATGCCTCTGCTAAAACAGCTGTAATCTTGCATGTCTGTGCACAGATTTAAGTCTCAATTAACCATCTCCTTTGTGATGATTATTCTTCTGTAGCTATTTAGCAAAGGCACTTGGCTTGTTTACAGTAATAATAAAAGTAGAAAGCAGAACAAATAAGGAATGCTCTATCATTTCGACATGCCAGAAATAAAAGTGTTTTTTTACTGGAT
Organism: Chloroceryle aenea; assembly: GCA_013399075.1. Taxonomy (NCBI): domain Eukaryota; kingdom Metazoa; phylum Chordata; class Aves; order Coraciiformes; family Cerylidae; genus Chloroceryle; species Chloroceryle aenea. The sequence goes on along the minus strand of VWZY01005023.1, from coordinate 3,130 downwards.
GCCTAGAACAGTCAGTGCTCCATGTGCAATTAGAGTAAAACAGCTTTCTTCAAAATTGAATTCTTTTTTTAATGTAAAAGTTGTTTTTTTTTCTTTTGATGTTAAGTCTGGTAGCTGAAAGACTCTGCTAGTTAAAAATTTCATCCCAGTTTAATTGATGGGGTAAAGCAGATGATCTGCTCTGGTATTTTGCTGCCCTTGCCATTCTCAGTCTCTTTGGGTAGATTATGATCAGTTGATCAGAAAAACATATTCTTTATGGCCATGTGCTAAGTGTGGGTTTTACTCCAATCGATTGGACTGGAATGTATATCAAAAATTGATTTAGCATTGTACATGACAAAGTCGAGATAATGTAATGCTAACATTAAATGAGGAGTAGGAGGTATAGTTAAGTTTCAGTGTATCACAGCTGAAGAAATGGCAATAGCATGTGCTGCTGTTTTACTTAGTTGCTTTAACTTTCAAGTCTCATTTTCTAAAGGAAAAATAAAGAATTCTTACAGCTGTACATAACAGACTGAAAATGTGACCAAAACTGAAACAAGAGGCTGATGCCTGCCACTAGATTGTTTACTCTTTTCGTTGGTTGGTAGAAATAAAGATAGCTATGCATTGTTGTTTCCTTGATACTAATGGAGGCCACTCTTTTACTACGAGTGGGCTGTATAGCCTCTTAGGGAGGAATTGCAGGTAATACGCTGAAGCCCAGCCAGTCTGTATAACTGAATATCCGTCCCCTTCTAACCCAAACATTAATGTCTGCTCCTGTAATTTTGGTGCCTCCTACTATAGAGAAAGCATTAATGAATGATGAGTCACACTGTTTCTTCTGTTTGGGCAACAAGTGCCTATGGGGTGATCCATGTATCTCCTAAGAAAATGTGTGTCCAGAGTGTTTGGACCACAGTGTTCAGGTGACCCAGTTCTGACCTACAGTCTCTAAATTACTGACTAATACAATGGTTATTTCTGGGACTTTTACTTAGGTAATGTAACACCTACAATTCAAAGACAGTATAATGCAGAATAGTACTGATATTTCATTTGGTTTTGGTTTTTAATTTATTTTTCCTTTTCAGGCAAAGAAATCTATTATGAAGCAGGGAAAAGTATTCTGGTTCAGGATTAACTGTTCAGGAGTAATACTGCTATGTACTTATGTCTCAGATCCTTTCATCAAAGACTGCTTATCAGTACTGCTTTACATTTTAATATTGCATTTTAAAGCAGTTTTGACTTTCATTACATAGGTGGTAGACTTATCCAAATATTTCTTCAGCATAGCAAATAGGAATCTCCTGAGTGCTCTGCATATGAGGACTTTGTTTATTTTTTGTGGATATTGATTAGTGTATCCCTTTGATAAAGTTCCCTAGCTCTTGAAAGCATATAGCTCTGTTATTCTCCGTTACTCCTATTACCAGCTTGTTCCAGAAATTAATTCCTCAGAAGATTAAAAATCTTCTAATTACAGCCTAAATGTATTCAGTTATACACACTTGTGCTTATGTCACCATTGACCTTCACTTTAAAGAGCTCTCATCTTACTCTTGAAGTATTTGTAGGGAATTTCAAAACTGTACTAGAGGAGAGCATAGCAGAAAAATATTCTGCAAATCCTGTTCAGTAACCACTTGCAGTGTGGCAGCATGCAGTTGCAGGAGGTTCTGTGACTCACATGGTCCTTCATGTGTATACTGGGTGCAGTAATTTCTTTTTAATTGTATATGCCTTCGCTGAATTGATGAATTCTTTAAACTTCTTGCATTAAATCTCCCTATGAGAAGGCTGCTGCCTAGGTCTCCCTGCAGCTGTCTGTTCTCCAGGCTGAACAAGCCCTGTTTCCTTGGTCTCTCCTCAATGGCACAGGTGCTCATTACACACAATTCTGTTGCAGCAGCCCTGCACTGAACTCCTTCCAATTCACTGCTGATTGTATTGTCAAATCCCAAACAATATGTGATATTCTAGTAAATGGTAAGTGGTCTTCTGAGTAAAGGAGGATAACTCCCCTTGATCTATGATACAGTTGTTAGGATACTGTTGGCCTTCCTTGCAGCCAGAGCGTACCACTGGCTCATATTCAGCTTGCTGTGCAGTAATACTCATGGTTTTTTTTTCCACAGAGCTGCTCCCCAGGCTGTAGCACTGCAAGGGGTTCTTCCTTTCCAGGTGTTGGACCTTTTATTTGTCTTTGTTTAACGAGATTCCCGTCAGCCCATTCCTTGGACCTGTCTAGATCCATCTGAATACGCCTTGTCTTCAAGCGTATCACTTTGTTCTCTTCCCAGCCCACTTCCAGTTTGGTATCACTGCAAACTTTGAGCAACCACTTAATTGCCTCTTTCAGTTCACTGATAACGGTGTTAAACAGGACAGATCCCAGGCCAATAGGTTTGTTGGTCTTCTGCAAAGACTCAGTGTAGCAGCACTCAGTGACTGCACTGGTCCTTGAATCATCTTCTATCTCCTTAATCCCTGTAAGAAACATTAGTAGGACAAAGCTGATTTGGCAATAACAAGAGGTGACTATTCGGGTAATAGGGCGCTTGTCAGTAATGATCTGTGCTTCAGAAGAGAAGTGGAACCTTTGCTCAGTAAGAGAGGTTTGCAGTAAGACTATACAGCAGGGAGTACCTGTTAATGAAGCATATCATGTGATGTTTATTATTCTAATTACAGTTTCTATGGTTTTTTTTCTCCCATTTTACGATGACTCATTTCCTTGTAAAATATTAGGAAGATCCCAAAATAGTTTATATTTTGGGGGTTTGGACTTCCTTAATCTTGGGAACACCTCCAAGCCTGACGATTCCTCTTCTTCATTGATTGGTTGCACTTGCAGGGCATCGAACCTGTTCTGCAGGGGCAACTGGGTTGGGGGTCACTGTAGCAACATGCCTGCCATGATGGGCAGGAACTTGTTGCTTTTGTCCCCTGTCGAGGGGTGGGAGGGGTTGGGTGGGGCAGGAGTTAGCCTGCTGCATCAACGAAGAACTTGCCTCCACTTCCTCTTAGGGTTCTGCCTTCATCCTGACGGGGAAGGACACCGGGAGTACCTGATCCTGTGTTCTTAGTAGTTCTTTTCGTTTCTGTATCGATGTTGGCAGAGCCTGCCTCCACCAGT
>VWZY01005021.1:91894-102033 GCA_013399075.1 Chloroceryle aenea | reverse complement strand
GGCAGCCTGTTCCGATGCCTCACGAGTCTTTTGGTAGAGAAATTCTTCCCCGTATCTAATCTGAACCTCCCCTGGGGCAACTTCAGGCCACTTCCTCTAGGCCTGGCAACCACCTCCTTTCAGGTAGTTGTACAGAGTGATTAAGGTCTCCCCTCAGCATCCTCTTCTGCAAACTAAACAATCCCAATTCCCTCAGCCTCTTCTCACAGGACTCGTTCTCCAGACCCTGCACCAGCTTCATCACCCTTCTCTGAACTCACTCCAGCAACTCAGTGTCTTTCTTGTGTGATGGGCCCAGAACTGAACACACTACTCAAGGTGTGGCCTCACCAGTACCAAGCACAGTGGGACAATCACTTCCCTGCTCCTGCTGGCCACACTATTCCTGATCCAGGCCAGGATGCCGTTGGCCTTCTTGGCCACCTGGGCACACGCTGGCTCATGATCAGGCAGCTGTTGACCAGCACCCCCAGGTCCCTTTCCAATGGGCATCTTTCCAACTACTCCTCCCCAAGCCTGTAGCATTGCCTGGGGTTGTTGTGATCAAAATGCAGGACTCAGCACTTGGCCTTGTTGACCCTCATACAATTGGCCTCAGCCCATCAATTCAACCTGTCCAGATCCCTCTGCAGAGCCTTCCTACTTCCAAGCAGAAATAAGTGAAGGCAGATGCAGGGAATTTGTAACATTTCCAGTTGTCGCCAGGAAGCTGAATGTGCTCTGTGAGATGGTGGAAAAACAAAAATAAATTAAATGAATAAAAGGAAATGTTGATCTGTTGTTCCTGCCAGCCTAACATGAGGAGAGGAATCCCTCCCAAACCTAGCAGTCATTTTATTTGTAATAAAATCAGGAAGACAATGTTAGCACTCAAGTGAATTTCCAGGTTTCTAGGAGAACTTGCACAACCTGTCCATGGGGACCAAGCTTCGGTGTTCCAAAGGATGATGATAACCTCCAGAAAGGTAATATATCTCAGTGGGAAAACTTTCTTGGCCTTTATGAGCACACAGCAGCAATCCAATAATGCCTTTGATTTGCTGCATCCAGAACAAGGGTCATGTATCTGGGTGGGAACTCGTATTCCTCAAACAGCTGTGACTAAAATAGTTTTTCCTATTTCTCATGATGTCAATTGTCTGATATACACTAGGTGATAAAGATGTGGACAGAGCAACAGGGAGCTAGCTCCCTACAGATGTCTTCCAGGAAAAGAGATTTCAGCCTGGCAGTGTTGCAGTAGAGGGGTCTACTGGATGTACTACTCCCCTAATTTATCTGACAACTGTGTATCAAAAGAATAGGCACCTAGTTTGTCATTTTTCCCTAATGTTTTGTACATTAATAAAGACTAGCAGGTCAGAGAGAAGAAAGAAGACCACAGCCATCATAGAAGACAAAAAGGACCAAGGTTTGAATCAGCCAAAATCCCAATTTGCAAATCTCTGAGGATTTTACAGGTACTGATCTTTCTATTCTCTGGCTGAATGATCTATTGGAAGGAGGTGAGAATCACCCATTGGAAGTCTGGAAGCAAGGGGGAAAGCAAAACTTCAACGTGACTAAAAGCCTGGGGCTCATACCACAAAAGCTTAGGTCTCAATCTCCATTTACAAGCCAGCTCTTGGACTTAGTTTGTAATGGTAATTTTGTGTTAGCTGAAGTGTTCTGCTGCTGGAACATTTGACAGTAAAGGGAGAATCCACTGGAGATGTGTTTGGATTTCATGGAGGTTCCTCTGTAGATATGGAGAAAGAAAAAAACACACAGAGCCTTTTGAGATATACTCTGTCAACTTCAAACTGAAAGAAGGGCTAAACCACATCTCTGTGTGCATGAATATATAGCTATGAGTACACAGAGAGATATTTACATATATATGTACACATAACAATGCAATAATGCATACAAAACCCAGTTTGTAGATACACAGACATCCTTTATCAGCATATGAGTCTACAACTCTGACTGATAATCACACCCACCCACCCCCTTCTTACCTCTCCCAGCACCTTTGCTTTCCTCTCCTCTGCAGGTTTCCCAGCATCATCATACTGAGACTCTTGTTCAGTTTCCATATGTGGAAATATAAAAGATTAGGGTGACTGATGCCACCCTGATCCTACTTGTTAGTGGTAGCATGAGTCTGACTGACCAACGAAGTGGAATGACAGCCAGTCACAAGGGTGTGTGGGCAGAACCTTGACCCAGGCAAGGTGGAGAACAGGTGGAAGGACTTACCTGCACACTTACCTCAGTATTATTTTTTCTCAGCTAAGCAAAACATCCCAATATCCTTGTAATGTAATTCTTTCACATTAACTGGTGAGGCTGCAGAAATCAGAGAGGACATAGTATCATGAAGACTGAGCATGAAAAAAATGTTGCAAGTGAACATATCTGTATTTTGGGCTATGATTTTCTACTCTAAGCAGTCCTACAGGCATCTCACACTACTTTGCATCACACAAGTTCTATGTATTTATGTTTCTGATGTTGCCTCGTTTCTACCTCTTTGTTTCAATGCACGTGCTGTGCCTGATATTGCACGTGGTAGAACAATAAGCACTCCAAACCCAATGGATGTTGAGTGTCCTAAGCTTTGAGAAGCATAGCCTGGCAGTCATCACACAACTGGCAGGGTTTTAAATAACAAGAGGGACAGCAAGACCAAGTGGACTTCACATGAGAGAATGCAATGATTCTTCTTTGTCTTTCCTATCAATCATATTGGAGAGAGTGTTCAGAGCAGCTGTAGGAAGTTTCAGCACTGAGCTTTTCTTTTCTAAGTACTCAATGATGGTTAAACCACGCCCTAAAATTCACCTGTAGTTGTAGCTCCCAAGGGAGGTAAAACCTCCATCAGAAACAGAAAACATCATCCAGAACCAAGATCACATAGAGACACAGGGATCACCAGGCTGGTCCATAAAGATGAGATGTCTGAGGCTAACACAGGAAATCAGTACACAGATCAGGAAACAGGTCAACAGGATCCTTGTCTGGCCATGGGCCAGATGTGTGAGACAGAGACAGGCACACTTATGTCATAGTTCAGGCAGGGACTAATAGCACAGACTTCTGCTCCTGGCCCATCTGTAGGTCATGTGTCAGTGGAAGCCCCAAATGAGGGTGGTCAAGGCAACTAAGGGGTTTTTATTAATGCCCTCAGGGCCCTGAGAGACACAGATTATAATAACTGCCTTCATTTTTTACTGCAAAAGCTATTTGGGGTTCTTGCTTGCTTGTAACATAGCAATGTCACAGTTTGCTTTGGTCAAGACCTGGTTACACCATAAACAGGGGATGACTATGGTAAGCCAAGGCCAACAGGACAATGTAAACAAGAAGTAAGCATAATGAGCCTTGGCATGGACAGTGGATCAACCAGTGACAGAATCTTTCAGAAAGCTGCTGGGAAGGTACCATGTGACATCGTTTGATTGGCCTCCTGTGTCAACAACTACAAAGACCTTCAGCAGTAGAGGTTGAAGGAAAACCCTTGGTCCACTTGATAAATTGAGCTGAGTGGTTTCACACTGTCTGTTTCTCTTCCCTCCATAACAACTTGTGTGATTAATATTCTCTGCCTCTTTAAAACCAGATTGAAAGCATCAGCTCCTGAACTTGTAAGATATGAAGACCCGTATCTCAACAAGAGGACACATCTACCAAAGTGGACAATAAATTGAGGAATGCTGCCATTTTGTGAGTGACAGGTTGTCATCTCTTAGTTTCCATAAGCTAGATTCTCTTCCAGCTAGAAGGGTTCAAAAATGACTTGTGATTTAACCCCATTTAGCAACTAAACACCACATAGCTGCTCACTCACTCACCGGTGGGATGAGGATAGAATCCGAAGAGTAAAACTGAGAAAATTCATGGCTTGAATTGAAGACAGTTTAATAAGTAAAGCAAAAGCCACACATGCAAGCAAAGCAAAGCAAAGCCAGGAATTCAATCCCCACTTCCCATAGACAGGCAGGTGTTCAGCCATCTCCAGGACAGCAGGGCTCTGTCACACATGGGAAGACAAATGCCATCAGTCCGAACATCCCTCCCTTCCTTCTTCTTCCCTGAACTTTTTATTGCTTTTTTTATGGCATCATATGATATAGACTATCCCTTTGGTCAGTTGGGATCAGCTCTCCCAGCTGTGTCTCCTCCCAGGTCTTTGTGCACACCCAACATACTCATTGCTGGGGTGGTGTAAGGAGCAGAAAAGGCCTTGATGTTGTGCAAGCACCAGTCAGCAATAACTAAAACATCCTTGTATTATTGTGCTGGTTTGGGCTGGGATAGAGTTAATTTCCAGTACAAATCCAATCAAGTTTGGTTTAGTCGTTAGTTTAACGACTACAATTGGTATAAATCAATGAATATATGTGATAGTCTTGCAAAAATAACCTTGCATCAGGAACAGGGGATGGAGGAACATTCTATTCCCAGGTACCTGGTACTGATAACAGGGCTTGTACCCCTGCACCGTACAGAGGAGCAGTCAATCCATCTTCCCAAGGGATACAGCCCCATTCCTTCAGGTCTTTGTGCAGCCCAATGTGCTTTGTCTTTGAAGGAGTTTCCAGTGGATACATCTAGTGGTCCAGTTCCAGGATGGGCTTGCAGATAAAAATACTTTCTTACTTCTTTCATCCATCCGAGTGGAGCTGCTGAAATGCAAGGACCATAGACAATTATCATTCCACAGACACACACCATGTGGTGGACCCACATCTGTGGGGGTTTTAAGTTGTTCTTTTAAGGTCAAGTGCTGCTGCCACTCTCTAGGCTACAACAGTCTTTCATATGCAGACAAGTGTTTCAGTGCTTAATGATGAGACATTAGTATAGCAAGAATTGGCACTTCTTGTGATTAGTTGATCAGTTTTAAACAGAGGCAAGTACTTAATGACATGGCAAGCTGTGAACTTCTGGAATCTGCTGCCCAGGTAAAGTGTGGACACAGATAGCAGGATAAGGTCAAAAGAGATCTGAAAAATTCCTGGTAACAAGGCCATAAACAGACATTAAAGGGAAGATGCAGGGCTGCCAACCACAGTCATTGTGGCCATAGGGGTAGTGTGACTGGATCATAATGACCCACAGATAGTGACCAGGCTTGTCTGCTCTCCCTAAAAAGCATCCCCTCCTGCCACTCCTGGATACAGCATCTGGACTGTGCTCTCTGCCCCACTGGTACATTTTCTGTGGTGTTAGGGTCACTTTTCTTCATCTTGAATGAGGTAGGAGACAAGGTTAGCTGAGAAGGCAGCAAGTCTCCAGAGATTCCTTTTGGCAACCTGAACTTCTCATGCCAGAGATTCATTTTTCAAGAGTCAAGAAAATAACCTGTTTTCATCAAAGCCCTGGGGCTTAAGTAGGTTACAGTAAATTAATCAACTGTTCAGGTGCTAATGAAGCAGTTCTCTTTAAGTACCCTTTTCCCAACAGCCTGGACACCACTGGGCCACAGCTGGGCCACACTGGAGGAAGAGCAATGTTAGCAGAATTTGGGCCTGGGACACTGTTTCCCATTCAGGCTGCTACCTGACTCCATTTCCACACCCAGAAGTTTCTCACTGAGGATATTTAGCACCGTCCAGTACAATCCAGAGTCCCAACGACACGCTGGCTGCCCGGGATATTTGTAGCTTTTAGAAACTGGGGAATGTCAGCAACATTTTATGATTGCTATATTCTACATACACACACTAAGGCAGCTGGCCATCTTCTGTGACTGGAATCTCCTGGTAGGTCAGAGATCTACCAGAGATCATCAGTCTGTTACTTGATGAGGTTGGTCACCTCACAAATAGGGATGTAGACAAAGCAGAGACATTTAATACCTTCTTCACCTTTGTCTTTAAAACCAGTGATGGGCCTTGGGACCTCTGGAGCCCTGTGCTGGAAGACCATGACTGGGGGACAATAAACTCCCAAGGATGTGGACCTCATCATTCAAGCAGGGTCTCTTGTATCCAGGGGCATAATTTTCAACACCAGTGGTGAACACACTCCCTCTTCAATGTCCTGCCTTTCGGGAGGTCTGGCACAAGACAAAAGCAAAGGTTTGATTTTCCCAGGGGACAGACATTCTCTCTTGAACAGCTTTCCTCATCTCTCAGAAAATGTACTCTTCAGACCACTCAGGGAAGTTGCTGAATCAAAACTGGAAGGGACTTTAATGATGTATGTGGGGCCCAGTGACTGGGAGGGGGTCTCAGACCACTGCAGGTATTGACAGAAAGCAGCTGAGTACTGTCATTTGGTGAACAGAACCCCGTGTTCAGATCCAGATTAGAAAGGAATCTGGTGGATGGTTTCTGCAATGGGACTGGAGTTTCAGCTAATAATCAAGAAATTTCCCACTCTGAAGCTTGAATGACAGAAGCTTTACTCTTGGCCTTTGCTTTGTAATATGACAGAAGAAAACCCACAGTGCTTCTCTCCCAATGGGACAGGATAGCTCCTATGATTTTACTATATTACTTTTTCCAAAGCATTCTGCAGCACTCTTTAAACTCCAACTATATATGAACAGCTTCTTTCCTGGTTATTACAGCTCAGTGCTCCCAGAGTGCAAATTATTTCATGTGATTCCCCCTATTCCTCATAGTCTACTAACCTCAAAGACATCCCTGAGCTTCAAGCAATTCTTGGTTATCTTTGATTGAAAGCCCACAGTCCAGGAATAATCATCAGTATCTTCTTGGATAAAGTTCTTCCAACAGTAAGTATAGTCTGGATAAATGGAAGCAAGATCACTAGTCTGAATTTATTCAGATACCAGGCAGCCTCAGAGAACAAGACTTTTTAACCTCTTCCTTATGCATATGACACAGAGATAGCTTGAGTGTGGACAGGCCAGCTGATGGATGCTGCCCACTCCATATTTAGAACCAATGCCATTCTCTCTAGGCATTTTTTTTTCTCTCTTATCAGCAGAGAACCCCTTCAGCCACACTGATCTCAGCAGCTACATTTAGTGTCCCTAGTGACCCTATCTCCCATTCCCTCAGGAGTGTGACAGAAGGATGGCATCTCTAAACAAGGGAGACTTTTCATACAGGTCTGGTTCCTAAGAGCCCTGTCCCCCTTCTCATTTAAGGTCATGTCAGGAGATGGCAGTTGCCTTCAGAAAGAGAGAATCCCTTCCTGAGAAGCTGCCCAAACATCTGCTCCATGCAACAGGAGTGCATCCTTGCAAGCCATGCTCAGTACCACCTGCAGTGCCAGCTTCACACATAAGCTGGCACAAAATCACAGCCAGGGTGGGAGTTGGCAGAGACCTGTCAGAATGTGGCTGTAGGCCCACACCTGAGCTACAACAAACCTGCAGCACCCACCAGTAACCAACAACACTGCCTGGGGCTGGCATTAATGGTCAGGGGTCTGCTAGGCAATTATAAGTATTATTAATGAATATGTATTATTGATTACAGGGTTCTGATAGGGTTATAGAGACATCATGTTAGGTAACTGGATTGATAGACATCCAGTGAAGAAAAAAACCCAAACTATTACCTTGATTGCCATGTCCACAATCATTTTGCCTTTTGACCACTCTGGCCATATTTATTATTTCAGTGGAAGACTGAATACCATGATGAAAAACATGATGTGAGATCATCAGCAGGTAGGTAACTCAACCAGGAATATAAACCAACTTGTTCTGACAGCTCAGTCATGGGACGTATGAGTCATAGTGGTTTAGTTCAGTTTATCTCATTCAGTAGGCTGTTCTTTATTACTCAATGAAAGAGAAGCCACAACACAACTGCAGGTTTGTGATTCATTTTCCTCTTCTAAAAGCTTGCAGAGTATCAAGGAATATTTCTTATGCATATATTGGATGTTGGTCCCTCAACAGCTGGTCCTTTCTGTCCCCCTTGTCTGTTTGTGATCTTGTTAAGGAGCCTTTAGCACCTCCCAACACTGAATAGAACAGGAGAATCTGTACAAGCCAGGACTGTGTGAGGTTGGTCACCTCACCAAAAACAGTGTATCACAAAACTACAGCAAACCTTAGCACATCTCTCTACAGCCTCTTGGATGTTGTTGACTTTACAGTCAGATTCTGAAGCCTTTCTTACATCCCAGCCCCTCCAGCTCAAGACCTGCTTCACAACCACTCATCTGACATTGTGTGGCTCCCGGGACAAAGAATGGGAGGGACAGTCCAGAGTTAAAAAACCAAGAGGCAAATAAACATTCCATAAAAATTACTGATCCCTGTTATTAAGCTTGTTTCATAAGGCACACGCTGCCCTCATGATTTTCAGAGAGTATGAATTGGATGATAATGGGAGCAGACGTAGCTTCTGTTCTGCAAGCTGGAGTCTGAAGAAAGAAAAATGGAACAGGAAAAATCTGAGCAGTGCAGTAGCATAAAGGATTTCTCTCCCTTTCTTTTCTGCACCATCCATGTGCCATCCGGACATTTCCCTCCTCACTACCAAGAGACTGCCCTTCAGTTACCCCATCTGAATTAGCTGGTCAAGGAAACTCGCCATGAAGAGGGAGCATGAGCCAGACAAAGGCAAAGAAAGCGAGGCTGGCATCCGATACACCTCTGTGCAACTCTGGTTCTCCATTTACAAGGCCTTTCCGTTACTAGAAGACATTCCTTGGAGACATTTGTGGTAGCAGAAGCCAGTCCACACCTCAGCATTACTCAGCTTCCTCCACGCCACACCAGAGGCAGCAGGCAGCTGCCTACACACCTATGGCACAGCACTGTGAGGGATGAGCCAGGAAAGCTGAGGACATTCGGGCAGGATTGGTCCCAGTGGGGAATCTGCCTCTGCATGCTGGGTCCATCGCTGCTCCTGTCCCCAGCCTGAAAATGTCCCATCTCATTCCAGCTCATGGACAGCCCTTTGCAGGATGAGTAGCTCTGAGAAAACCCTGCCTATCTTGTGGTTTGACACTAAAGTCTGAAAGCTTCTTTTCACACACAGATGGACAAGCATCACAGAGGCAATGTAGCTAGGCAGTGGAAGTTGTCTCTGATCTTTGTCCATCTACACTCCTGTATCTCCAGAAGGGAAAATCATGCTGCAGCAGAGAATAGTAGATGAGTGAAAGGAGAGATGGTGTTGAAGAAGTTCCCCAAGGGCATGGTGGCTGTGCAAAGGGGGGTAGGGTCAAGGGTTTTGTCAAAAGCTTGTGGTGAGAGAAAAAATCCCAGTTTAGGTGCAATCTCTGGTGAGACAAGGAATGAGGCAAACTTAGTTTACCTCTCCCTGGCCCCAGTTTGTCCTGTGTTTTTAGCCTTGGAAAGATACAACACGAGGCAGAACAGTTTTATCTTAACTTCAATCAATAGGCTGTGTCTATCCCGGGATTTTGTAGTCATGGCTAGAGGAGAAGGAGCTGTGAAATGGGCTCAAATCCAAATCCTGAAACAACAGCCAGTCTTGCTCTATTTGGCTTGCATGATATCTTTGTAGATGGTTTGAAGCAGGATAGCTCCACTGACTGCAGCACAAATGGGCCACAGGGTTGCAGCAGGATGGTCCTGGCAGTTTGTTATTGCTGTTTTGCTGCAATTAGTTTGCTATTTATTGTTGTTTTAACAAAGTTATGACCCTCACAGTTGTGTCCTTGGGAAGAACAGGATGACCAGCCTTCTCTGTAGATTGTTTTTGTGTTTAATTCTAATCCAGGAAGTTCTGCAAGAGGTAGTAAAAGAGCTTAGAGAACAGCTCTCTAAAGGAACAGATGGATTTTGGCCAAAAATAACCAGGCAGGCAAGCAAAACAGAATGGAAAGCTGCAATGAGATATGAAACGAGGTATCACAAACTTGGGAAATTCCAGTTTCTGAGAAATACCCTTCCTGACTGACTTCAGCCAAGCCTGAAGACAGTTGAACAGAAACCAGCCGTTCTGTTTCCTGAAAAGCATCACTCTGATTAAATGTTTTTATTCTGACTCACAACACAATCAGGGTCCCTCCTTCCCTTTTCTGCCAGTCTGACTGGATTCTCACACACACACTGTGTTGTCCTCGGAAACAGCTGATAGCCCCTGGCTGATAGCCCCTGGCATGCATATGAACCTGAGTCTGATCCAGGAGTGGCTACCCAATTAATCTTTTTCTTTAGCCTGGTGACCCCTGCTCAAGCAATAAAAATA
>VWZY01005021.1:52397-80580 GCA_013399075.1 Chloroceryle aenea | reverse complement strand
CGGGTGCTGCCGCCAGTCCCGCATCCTGGCCATGAGGCGACGGGCGATGCTCCGCTGGAAGCGGCGATGGGAGCCGGGGGGCGGCTGCCAGAGGCCCCAGCGCGGCTCCTGCGAGCAGATGGGAAGGGGCAGAGGTGGGGGGGGGATGGTGATGGGGGTCTCGTCTGCGCTGCCCCGAGAGCGCCCGTGCCCGCTCGTCCGCGCCGCGTTGCCCGTGGCTGCGGAGGCCTTGCAGGTCCCCTGGGCACACGAAGTCTTCGAGTGTTTAGAGAAGCTGGACTTCGAAGTCTTTGAGTTTTCTCCTCGCGACCCTGCTCACCCCAATGCTCTCTTATCTCTTTAGATGTCTCTCCGGCTTCCTCCAGCTCTGGGATACTCATCCAGTATACCCCCGACTCCGCCACTAGCCCCACAGCAGAGCGTCCCTCTCCCCATCCCTCTTCCCAGAAGGTCAAGGAGGAAGGCGAGGGTACAGTGAAGNCTCGGGCAGCTCTGCTCAGGCCTTTTGGCCCTGAGGGGGGAACAAGGCTCTTCCTCCCATCTCCCAGCAGGGAGGGATGCGCGGGCAGCGATGGCCTAACCCCCCCACCGGCACCTGGGAGCCAAGTNTCCCAGGAGCAGCTGCAAATCCTCCACCAGCGGTTCCAGAGCCAAAAGTACCTCAGCCCCCAGCAGATTCGGGAGCTTGCTGCTGCCCTGGAGCTCACCTACAAGCAGGTGAACGTCTTCCTCTGAGTAACTGAGTTGTATCCCCGGTGTGAAGTGATTTTGCGAATAGTTTGGGGGTTTTTGTGTGTGTGTGCTTTTTAGTTTTTCTTAGAATTTCTTTCCTGGTCTTGTTTATGCCATTGCTTACGTGAAAGAGCAGAGGGTGTGAAAACTTATGACTCAGTCTTCCACTTATGCTTGGTTCCAGCACTATCCACCCACTCCGTGCAGGTGTTTGAAAGTGCAATACAGAGCAGGGCTGCTCGGGTTACAGTTCTGGGTGAACATGTGTTGTCTCAACATGAAAAGTCAGATACTTGCACTACTATGTGAGGTGCCTTTCTTAGTCAGAAGGGCACCTGGGTCTCTCCCTAGAGAGATGGTCTTTGACTGAAGGAATGACTCACTCCTTAGTCAGCACTGATCCTGGAGCAGCAAATGAGATGCTGCTGCTGTTCAAGCTGCAGTTGTCTTGACCTGTCTTTCAGGTAGGGGTTTTGATATCATGAAAGATCCCATGGTGATCTGACGAGTAAGAGTGTTAGTTTTCAAGTCTCAGTTCTGTAATTCTACAGCTATGAGGGTCTGCTGTGTTCTGTTAGCTGCTGAAATTATGTACAGTATTAGGAGCCAAGCAGAAACTGGGTGGTAGTAAGAAGGCAAAACAGGATGTGTAGTTATCGCTGAGAATTAATTCCTATGTCCTTTCCCCATCACTTCTAGGTCAAAACATGGTTTCAGAACCAGCGGATGAAATTTAAACGTTGCCAGAAGGAGAGCCAGTGGGTGGAAAAAGGGGTGTATCTGCCACAGGTGAGAGCTCTCCCTTCCTTTATCAACACCAGCCATGGTTCCTCCGGTCTGTGAGATGTGCATCAACCCAGCCTGCAAACTTGAACAATGCACGTGACTGTATTACCAAGCCCATTGCCAAAGTGGCTGTATTTCTTGTAATAGGGCTTACAGTGACATCTATTTTAAGCCTGCCCTAGCAACTGAAACCTCTGGTTCCAGTCCACTTACCTCCCAGTTGACATGAGGTAGAAAACACAGAGGGCTATTGAGGCCACTGGTGCTGGTTTTCTGCCCAGTGTGGTGTTCCCAGGCATGTGGAATTGGGGTTTACTAACTTAAGAGCTTGTCATCTCTGCTATTAAGTTGATAGAGAGGACAATGAGTACAAGAAGGATGTTATTGTTTGGCTTGGGAGGGTTTGGAGGAGAAAGGAGGATTCATCCAGAAGAATGGGCCCGTTTGGTGTGGTACTCTGCACTACTAACCAGCCTTCTCTGTCTTTTCTAGCACACGTTTCATCAGTCTGCATACCTGGATATAACTCCCAATTTTCACCAGGGCTTTCCTGTCGCTGCCAGCAGAAACCTTCAGGCTGTGACCAATGTGCACCAGGCTTACAGCAGTGGCCAGACTTATGGAAGTGGGCAGAGTGTTTACTCGTTCATGGCTGTGGAGGATGAGGGGCTCTTTGGAAAGAGTGGGATGAGCTGCAATACTCAGCAAGCCATGGGTTTATTAAGCCAGCAGATGAACTTCTATCATGGCTACCCTGCTGATACGGATTATGTCAGCCTGGAGTCAGAAGACACCTATGGCTTCCAGAGCACCTCTGACAGTGTCACACCATTCTCAAGCTCTCCTGTACGGCATCAGTACCAGGTTCCTTGGCATTCCCTGGGGGCCCAGAGTGATTATGAGTCTTAGGTCTAAGATTTATTTTTTTCCTCCCTTCTCCTGTTTTCTCTCATGGGATTTCTAGGGTCTTGACTCAAGGATCTGGTTTCCACTCCTTTCTCTTGCCTCTCCTCCCCTACTCCTCTTTAAACCATTGGTGGGGCTCAGCACCCTGCTGCCTTGGACTAGCTTTCTGTTTAAAGGTGCTTGTCTGTTCATAGCTAACCCTTGGCAAGGGTGGTTTGTGTGTGGATAGGTGAAAACTTCCTTCAGGGAGGGGAATGTGCAATGCCACAGCCAGGAGCAGCAGAGGGGGTAAAGTTCTGTGTTTGCTGTCCAAGTCTCACCCTCCCCTGCTGCCTCCTTAGCAGATGACCTGTGATCCTTGTCCCATGTCTTGCAGCAGACCTTTGCTGGAGAAGAATTCTTAACCCTCTACTTCAGCATTTTTCTGCTAAAAAACTCTCAGTTGTACCCAGAATCTTTCCTGTTGTCTTGTCTGCTAATAGGTTCTTCATCTGCATCCTGTCCTCCCTCACCAATAAGCTATGAGATCATCTGATTTCAGGTGATTTGATCCAGTTACACTTGGCAGCTCCTGGAGAAGTTGGCCTACTCCTTGCCTGCTGCTCTCCTAGGTGGATAGGGAAGTTGAGAGGAGAAAAGAGGGTAGATTATTACCCACATGGAAACTTCCCCTGTGGTTTCCAAAGCTGCTAGCTATTAAGTTGTGCCTGTCAGCTCATTCAGGATGATGTGTCAGGGACTGTCCCCACTCAGTTTAGATCTTGCCTCTCTACATTTCTGCTGAGACATCGTTGGTTTCTTCCAAACTTCAAACTGCAGCAGCGAGTAGTGTTGGGAGTGTGAGGAGCAGCTGTGTGTAGCCATCTCTGGAGTGGTGAGAACAGTCTGCTTATCTCTGCCTACATAATGGTCCACTAGCACTTCACAAACACAGCACCACTACAGTGTCATTCTCTCTGGGGTAGGCAGCTAGCTGAAGGACTCTGTTATTTTTCAAGGTGATGTTTAATGTTGCTTATCCTGAAACCCATGTGTTCAGTGTGGGAAATCCTACTGGGTACCAGTGAAGCTGTCAACCAAGGGGCTAGAGCAGCACTGTCTTGTCTAATGCCAATTTTAAGCAGGTCAGCTAGAAGAATTTTTGTCCCTTCTTTGGTATTATTCCATTGAAAAGGGCACTGGCTGCCTTGTCTGACACAAATACCCAACATCTGGGGGAGCCAAGAAACTGAGAAACCTAGTTAGACACAATGAGGAAAGCTCCAGTTAAAATGTTCAGTTTATCTTTCTTGTTTCTTGCTTTTCCTTTTGTTTTTAAACAAATCATCATCCTTTCCAGTACGGAGGAACTGAAGTCTGCTCCAAACTCTGAAACTTGACTTTTTTTTTTAACAAGATGTAGAATTGCAGAGTCTGGCCTGTGGCTGCCCAAGAATACAAAGTAGCATGAGCTGGCAAGAGTAAATGAGGTGGTAAAAGCATAAATGTTGCTGTGGTAGTGTTTTTATGGTTAGTGCACAGTTTTTACTGCAACCCACACCGTCTTCAAATGTCTGCACCAGGGTTGTATGTTACAGTTAAACTTTCACTGCAAAGGAAGTAAATATTTGTTGTTCCAGAATATTTTTTCTTAGTGTGTTTTCTTGCAGTGATTTCAAGCATTTTTTTTTTTATATTATGTGCATGCTGTCTTTTTGTCATGGTTGTTTGACTTTGCTTAATGTTCTTACAAAGTTGTTTGAATTGAAAATAAATGAAGTTATTTTAATGTTGAGTTGATGTTGCCAGCTTGATTGGAACAGCCTGCTAGGAGAAATGGTTATTCTGCACAGGTTAGACCAGCACTGCTGAGGAAAAAGATTCCTATTCTTTCTTCCAGAACTAGGATCAAGCAACTGTTTAAAAGGAGTGGGTGACAGAGGTCCATCTGCCCCCATGCAGATGTGTTGCTTAGTGCAAGGGAGGGGAAGGTTGGGGGGGGCTCCAGGGTAGGCAGCTGAACTGCCAGCTGCTGACTGCAGTAAGGTGCAGCCTTGTACCATGCTTCTATGGGTCCTCAAACTGCAATGCTTCCAAAGAACTATTTCAGTATGAGGGTAGGAGTGAAAGAAAAGTGTCTTTTGAGATTGTGTGGCCACCTGCTGCTGCTCCACAAGGTCACAGTTAGAGGTCTGAAAGTCCTGCCTCATTGAGGCTTGCAGCTCTCTTGGGGTTCTTGTGCTAACCTCAAACAGCAGCAGAAGTTGGAGATTAAGTTACTGAATCCTACTTCCTTCACTGAAAAGAAAACTTACTACTTTCCCTGCTTTCTCCCAAGACTGCATTTATCTCTTCTTAGCAGCTGGGAGCAACACTTTAAAGGTATCAAAACACAAGAGAGATGTGTTGATAGGAAAGCAGTGGCTGAGCAGCCACCAATTTAGAAAGTCAATCAACCTCTCCCTGCTCAGTGAGTTTTGGTTCATCAGAGCCTTGCTTTCCTTTACCTTTCAGTTTGAACAATCATGCAGCTTGCATGCAGGCAAGTGACTGCATCAGTGGACAAGGGATGACCTGTGGATGTGATCTACCTGGACTTCTGCAAGGCTTTTAACATGGTCCCCCACAACATCCTCCTCATCAAGTTGGAGAGAGATGGATTGGAGGGCTGGACCCTTCAGTGGATAAGGAATTGGCTGGATGGCCACAGGCAGAGGGTAGTGGTCAGTGGCTCAAAGTCCAGAGGGAGAGCAGTGACAAGTGGTGTCCCTCAGGGGGCCTGTCTTGTTTAACATTTTTAACTCTGACATAGGGGGATCGAGGGCACCTCAGCAAGTTCACAGATGACACCAAGCTGAGGGATGGGATGACATCCAGAGGGACCTGGACAAGCTGGAGGGGTGGGCCCAGGTGAACCTCAACAGCTTCAACAAGAGCAAGGATGTTCCTGCTCTCAGCAGGGGGTTGGACCAGATGACCTCTAGAGTCCCTTCCAACCCAGACATTTCTATGTTTCTCAGTGTCTGTGGGCAGCAGCACTACTGGAACAAGCCAGCCCATCCTCTACAGGCTCAAACCTCCACATCCTCTCCTTCCTGCACATCTTCCA
This sequence comes from Chloroceryle aenea, assembly GCA_013399075.1. Classification (NCBI taxonomy): domain Eukaryota; kingdom Metazoa; phylum Chordata; class Aves; order Coraciiformes; family Cerylidae; genus Chloroceryle; species Chloroceryle aenea. The sequence continues at coordinate 75,068 of VWZY01005021.1, read as the reverse complement.
CCTCACCCTCAGAAGCAGAACATTACAGTATTGTACAAGGAAAGTGGACGTGCTTTGGCACCCACCCAGACAGGTTCTGTGTGGCCAAGGATCTGTAGTGGTCTGAGCTTGAGTGGGCAGCTGCCAGTTTAGCTAATTGTTCTCAGTGGGAACACCTATTGAACTGCCCCTTTCAGACAGATGGAAACCCTTAGTGGTGTAATATAGTTTAAGGAACCTGAGATTAAATTCAAACACGTAATTTTTTTTTAAGATGCAAACTTAAGCACTAAAGAAATACACAAAGTGTACATGTCTTTGCAGAATGATTGCAGAGAATGCTTGCAATAGATTCTGTGTTGCTTGGTCATGTTTCTGCCACCAGGTTAAGGAGGTAGCCAGAGCTTTGCTGGCAGATGTCCTCCTGCAGAAGCATATTGTTGCTAACATAGCCCCGAGGCTAAGGTTGTGCTCTCTGCATGCTATGGTTTGTGCTACTGCATTTACCATGGGAGCTTTCTGCAAAAATGGAGTGTTCCTTCACAAATGTTATTCCCCTGGTTGCTCAGCTTGAGTTGCACACAGGTTTGGCGAGTACAAGTGGTTGTAGGGCTGGAGAGAAGGTGTAGAGTGGCTGCTGTTGGAATTTTGGCAGGTGGGCTGGGAAAGACTGCTAGTAGCTCAGGAAGAATTTCTAGAAGCTGGGGAATTAAGAACAACTCTGCTTTTCCACAGTGCTGGAGATCTCTGTTACCTGGACATGCCTGAGCCATCATGTAAAAAAACCTGCACAGGTAATTGCAGCAATAGTACTAAAACTGGTAGAGATGCAACTAATCCCTTCAGACTCCTGCTTCCAAAAGGCTTTATGTTAGTTTCTCAGAGGAAGGAAGTGCATGTCAGCAAAAGCCCTTTCTGCTGAGGTACATTCCATCTCTGTTAGGACTGCTGATTCCCATGACTGTGCTGTGTAAGTGATTTCTGCACACTGCCAGCACGGTTTGCCTCGCCAGCAAACCTTTTTAGGATCAAGCTATAAACTGGTATGGAGCCCTTTATACATATTATAGCTTGTGGAAACACGCTGCACTTTCACAGCATCTCTGTGGTGTTAACATTCCAGTTTGCTAATGCTGCAGAGGTAGCTCCAGTGGTGCAGAGAATCCCATCCAAACAGAAGAAACAAGGTCTAGCAGGCTATGCAGACCAAGGTCTATCCTCTAGTTTATGAAGTTCCAGCCTTTGCTGTCCCATGGGCAAAATACCAAGCAAGTGGTGTTGCAAGCATCCTCATTCCTTGCCCTGTGTCAGCATGGCCTGCAGTGATGTTTTACAAGCTACATGTTTCTTCTGAATGGCTCATGAGCAAGGGCTTGCAGCCCCAGTTTGCCTCTCTGGTGCAGATAAAAGGCATGATCTTAGCTTTAATAGGCTTTCCTACAGGTACATGTAATCCTTATATTTAGTTATCTGATCCCACTGCATGACTCAAATGCTGAGCTTTCAGGAAAGCATTGCCACACGCCTCTTGCTTGGCCCATCATCAGAAGCCAACAGCATCTCCACCGAGCAGTCAAGAGGTATGAAGGACCCAAAACCATGGCACTGGTCTTAGACCTGGGGGGTGTGGGCTGTGTTTCCTTTCTTCCTTATCTTCTTGCTGTCCAAAGTTTTGAAGAGCACCCCCAGGTGATACCTGTGAATCTCTTTCATAACCAGTCAAGAATGAATTTCTCCCATTTAGTGGAAGTCCATCTGCACAGATGGGCTGTGTCTGAATCACTAAATCTTTTACAGATTACAGCTGCTGCTTTGGGTGACCCCCGTGATCCATCCAAGTCATTGCTTGGATAGTAGGGAAAGCTCATAAGAGAAAGCAGGTCCCCAGGGTCCTTCTTTGGGTGCCTGTGGCCTGTAACAGGATCTGCATTCCTGTTGCTATTAACAGGGGCACTGGGAATGTAGCTCCTGATACATCAATGAGCTCCCTTCCTGGAAGTTGCTCACATGCCTGTTGGAATTGCTGCAGGCTTTCTGCCTTCAGAACCACCTCTGGCAGTAAGCTTTGTCCTTGAATGATGGCCTCTGAAAAGAAATCGAAGGGTCTTTTAAAGAAATGGCAAGGTTCGGTGTAGTGTTTCTTAACACAGCTTTGGCCAGGGTCGATGGCAGGGAAATCATAACTATCGCTCTTACAGCCAGCATCCTTCTGCAATGAAAGGTTTCAGATGATATTCAGGTTGCTAGCAGCACTGTTGGCTCCAAAGGAACTGAAAACTCCTCCCACTCATGTGAGGACCCTGATAATTGCTGCTATTGTAGTCCACCTTCAGATGTTAACCAGCATTTCAGTTAAGCTAACTCAATCGATCCCCACCCTTCTAATGGTGCAGGGGTTGCAAGAACAGGTCTTTCCCAAGCTTGTAGGTGTAAGAAGCTTTGAAATAGATCTCCAGAGTGATATGATGTAGAGATTTACCTTCTAAAAAGGCTTTTTGTTTTCCATAGCATGCTGGTCATGCAGCATACAGTGTATCTGGACAACCAAGGGGTCAGAGTGTCTGCTGTGAAGTAGAGGAACATAAACCAGCTTTGACAATCGAGCACCAAGACTCTTAGCAGACAGTTGCAGGCATCAGCTGCCTTCGTTTTAGATTTGGTGGGGTTTATTGTGGTTTGTTTGTTTGCTTGTTTGTTTTTTAACCATGCCAGCTACTTCATTACATTAAGATAAAGTCATTGTCATCATCAAAAAGTGAGAGAAAAACTGTGACTTAGGGAACTGGGGCTCTGTTATTAAAGACACATCTGGTTTTTGATACTTAGACACCTCTACAGTTTAGAAATGATGGTCCATCTATGTTTTAGTCAGTCCCAGTACTAAATACTGTGGGGTTAGGGAAAATCTTAAGGTGGGTGGTAGTTACTCACCTGGTCCTTTGGCTCCAGATATCTGGCATTGCCAAGAGTCATGAAGATGATTCACTAATAACACAGAAAATTTGCTGTTTATAGCTTCAGAGTCAAATCAGTAATAACAGTGGCATACGGTTGCTATGGTTATTTATGTTCCACCTGGATTTCATGGTGCAGTGGGAAAAAAATATACAGAAAAATACATAAACCATCTTAAAAAATATTTTATTGTTTGCCAAATTGAATGCAGTGTTTGGTCTTCTTTCTTGTTTGGTTTGTTTGGGGTTTTTTTTAGAAATAAAAGTACTAGAACAAAGGGTTTGTTGGGTTTTTTGATGCTTATAGGATCATCTTAGCAGCCTTTCTACAAGCCACTTGTCACATCTCCCTTCGTTAGACACTTCATCAATTCTATACCTTGTGGCTGACCTACAGAACTGGTGGTCTAACCAGTTGGATGCCTGGTGTGTGACAATATCTTCTCCAGCTCCAGTGAAAGGTTTGTGACCAGTGATGGGTATAAACGAGGTCCCCAAAGGAATCTGTGCCTCCTCTGAAACAAGTTGCAAGATTCATAATTGAGAAGATCCAGGGCAGAATCTCAGTAGCCAGATCTTGGGAATTGCTATGAGGGAACTTGGTTATCTGTGTTAATAAAGAAAGGCTGGAGAGGAGGTGTGCATGTATGTACATATATGGGAGAGATGTATCTACATGTCTGTGTGTCTGTGCCTGCTTGGAGGCTCCTATTTGGATGCTAACCCAAGTTCTAGCTGCATGATGCTTCTGAGTTGGAGACTATATGAATAACAAAGGGAGAGATGAGAATAAGATTTGATTCCCAGCTGCCCAAGTACCCCCCATCCACAGTGCTTAGGAATGATAGAGATGGTGGCCAGAAGTGGCTGGGAAAGAAGCCCCCACAGTGGCCGAGTGGTGAAAATTACAGCTGTCACCTGTCTTTGTGCCTGGATATTCAACACTACCAGGACAGCTGTGGTAAAAGTCTACTTTGTGCTGGGCAATGAAGCCCACGGTCTGCTGGACACTGCAGGTGCCCCCACCTTTGCCAAAGACTCCTCCATCCTCGCCCGTCACGATCGTGTAAGCGTTCTGCCCTGCTCCGTAGTGCTGCCGGGGGGGAGGCACGGCTTGGATGTTGCTGGCTGCTGTGATTGGGTAGCCATGGTGGAATTTGGGGTGCACGTCTAGGTAAGTACTTGTCTGGAAGCCGCTCTGCAAGGTAAAGACAGCAAATCAGAACACAACTTCTCCACAGGCCTGACACGTCCTGGGGCTCTGTCCCTTCACATTGCACGTTGTCTCTTGATCAGCAGCACTCCTGGTCAGCAGCAATGGCATGGGAGGGCAAGAAGAGCAATTTCCATCCCCATAGCTCAGGGGTGGGTACACACATGAGGAGAACAGCTTGTCTCTGGAAGCCTTTCAGTGGCATACTCATCCCATTGCTGGGCTACCTGCAGAACACAGAGAGTCATGCCAAGGCTGTGCCTCTTCACTGAATAAATGAGAAGGTGTGGGGGGAATGCTGACACTTGTATTCTTAAGTTGCCCCCGTGGAGGAAATAGATCATAGGACTTATCTGCCCAGATGGAAGGGTCATACTGAGCCATGTGCTGTGTTCTTACTTGCATGAGGCACTGAGCTCGTTCAGTCCACAGGCTATGCTTTTGGCACCTTTTCAGCTTCATCCTCCGGTTCTGGAACCAAGTCTTCACCTGAGTGGGAAAGGGAGAGCAGAGAAAACATCAGCAAAGGGGAGGGAAAAGCAAATGTTATCAGATTGGCAAGCAGGAAGAACCAGGGCTAGAGTGACCAGATGGCATAGATACATGGACAGCAGCAGATAAAGGCCTTTAAGAACTCCCCGGGGTTGTTGCCAAGGGGAGATGTCTGTCTAGCAGCCTCAGCGGGTGGCTGGTGAATCTGCAGGGTGGGGGAAGGGAGCGACCTCCTGTCCACGGAACAGTTCTAGCTGTAACAGCTTGACTCATTTCACCCACGGAGATGAATGACTGGTGCAAATCACACCCACCCAGGTCTCTACAAGCTCCCCGTGCTACGGGCAAACTTCTAAGAAACCGTTTTCTACCCGCTTGTGAGCAGAGAAAGGAGAGGCTTGCTCCTTGTAGCCAGCAGCTCCCAAATTCAAAGCTCCTTGCTGGGCTGAATTCCAGAGCCATTTCCCCCCGGGCTGTGTCTGCACTGTGAAAGCAGCTTCTGCGGGGATGTGGATTGAAGCAAAGAGCAGATTCCCCCTGCTGCTCTTGTTCCTGACCCAACCGATTCAGTGTGTCAGTGAATATGTGTGCACCTACAATGCATATAGAACATTTTTTAGTCCCAGGGCACCTTAGGGCATCCAGGCCATCGGGCTTAGCTCTGAGATACAAATTCCAAGCAGATTTTGGACTTATTGCAAGTAGTTGTGCCCCATTGCCCAGCACCCTTTGCTTTAGGAAGGCACTATCTGAGCTGGCACTGGTTCTCTACACACAGCCTACCTGGCAATCAGCAGAGCCCCTGAAGGGCTGCAATGTGTGAACCTAGCAGGACCCGCAGGGAGAGGAGGGTGGGATGTCAATCAGCCAGGCAGTGCTGAGCACAGGACATTATTAGATAACAGGTTCAACTGGCCTTGGGAAACTTAGCAATGACTTTCAGGGTGTTGCAGCCCTGGAATTCAGAGAACTGATGCATGCCAGGGTTTCTGGGAAGCTCACCAGTGCATAGAAAGAATCTGAGAAGTGATGTCATGGCCAGGGTAGAGGTTGTTTGTGGCAAAGAACATATTCATCGCTGTGTTTGCAATTCTATGACAAGTGTTGGCAGCAATACCTTTAACAGACCTCTCACTGGGGAGGCCCCAGCGAGGTGTCACTGATTCTCCTCTCCCTAAAAGTCCTTCTGATCTCTGGGTTATGAATAGGCAGGGGAGTAACTGTCAGCTGGCACCTTTGTCTATACTCTGCAGAGGACTCATCCTTCCATCCTATCCCTGCCTTACGTGGCCACTCGGCCATCGTGTGCCATGTACACCATAGGTCAAAGTCTCCATCTTCACCTGCTTGTAGGTAAGCCCCAGGGCAGCAGCCAGCTCCCGGATCTGCTGGGGGCTGAGGTACTTCTGGCTCTGGAACCGCTGGTGCAGGGATTGCAGCTGCTCCTGGGAGAAAGCCGTGCGGCTCTTGGCCTTCCTCATCCCCCCCATGCCGTCTTCTCTGCTTCTCTGAGACTTAACTGTAGGCTGTGGGGATGAGGATGATGAATGTGGGCTGGTGGCTGAATCTGGCGTTAGTTGGCTGAAATTCCCCGAACTGGATGAAGCTGGGGATACTTCTAGAAATAAAAAGACAATGGGAGAAGGTACACAAGACATAATGCACAGCCACGTCCTCCCTGCCTGCTGCAGAGCTCCTTGCCCACCAAACAGGGGTTTTCTTGAAGCAAAAGGTCAGAGAACCCTCCTTCCTTCCTGGACCTGTGAGCACCACTCAGACCTTACATCTTGGTTCACTCCTGTTTGCCTGGGGCTCCCACCACAGACCTACTGCTGGAAACACACCTAGAGATAGAGGGACCTATTTGACTGAGAGGGGCTTCTGGTGAGAGAAGAATGAAAGAGAGAAATTTGTCATGGAAGTGGGGGTGGAGAGAAGAAAGGTGGATGCTTGGGACAGGTGAGAAGAGCCAGAAATCCCCTACCAGGGACACGGGGGACAAAAGCACAAGAGCATAGAGGAAGGTGTCCAAGCCCCTTCCCATTTGTCCTGGTACATGTCTTACAGAGTCTTTGTTAAGGACAAAGTTGAGATAAAGATCTAAAGGAAAAACTTCCTAAATAATCTGGGCTACTAGTCTAGACAAAAGCTGTCAAGATGCCAAGTCATTCAGGCTGCCTGAATAGGAAAATGCTAACAAGAGGGATTACCCCAGCACTTTTCTGTCAGGTGCATCAGCATCTGTGAGAGGCTGAGACCTTCTCAGTCCAGCCCTGACTGCAGGTCTGCAGTACAAGTCTCCCCCCTTCCCCGTAACTGCAGAGATAAATCTGCCCCCCTCACTGCCCTGCAAACTTCTCTGCATGGTCCATCCTCTCATATTCTGGTGGAGGGGGGGGTGCAGTGAACAGAGCAGTGCCCTTTTCAGTACACATCTGACAACTGAGCCCAACCAAGAGCTCCTTGTCTCCTTCCTAGTCACCCCAAGAGGTGTGACTGAAGTCCACTGAGGCACTCTCATCAGCCTCCTGAACATATGTGAATGCAAAGCACTGACACCTTTCCGAGGTATGGGCTCCCCGTCCACCATTCCACCCTTCCTTCTGTCCTAAGCTGAGAGGCTGCTCAGCAATAACTCACAAGCCTTGCAGTATTTCTTGCTAAGCCTCAAAAGGTGGCCACGTCTGAGGTAGCTTTTTCTTGGTTACCCTTCTGACTGAGGCACATCTGTCTTTCCAGTGCCTGCTGCTCTAGGGTTGCCTGCTCTTCTAGGCCAGCTCTTGGCTATTTCCAGTCCCTAGGAGATGACAAACACCCAGAGCACAGGCAGGTGTGTACTGGGGCAGGTTTCAGGTGCTGGGAAGCAGGACCATGAGGATTACAAAGGGATTCTGCCTACAAGGAGAAAGGGACTGTCAACAGAAGAGGTGCAAGGGCCTGAGGCATTATGTGCATGAGGGTGGGCTGCAGAGACTGAGAAGATGCTGAACGTCTGCGACCTGGATGAATAGGAAGCTAAAATTTCATGTGGGACCACAGGATGCTTGGTCCCTGCAGGCTGTGCAGTAAAAACCTTATAGGTAGGAAATGAGCACGTGCTGTTAGAAAACAGGAGAGTGTTCTGTTAAGCAGGAGCCACAGCAAGACACCACAGAGCTAAAGCTCCCACATGTTCCTGCTCAGCCTGTCATCCCAAACCCCCTGTGTAATTTACTGCCTCAGCTCCAGACAAAGGCGCTTCCTCTCCCATGAGAAGAGAGGGAAGGGAGGAGGAGGCAAGAAACCCAACCAGCAGTGCAACTGGCATGAGCATGAAAGCCTAAGACAGACCCCCTCCTACAACCCCATGACATCTGGAGGCCCTTGCCTCCAGGACTGGGCTCTCTCTGTGGAGAGAAGCACCGAAGGAGAGTGTTTGAAGACAGGTTCTGACTCTAAAGCTAAATACCAGGCTCACTGGGGGCATGAATGAGTCAATCTGCCTCATTCTCTGCATGCAGAGAACCTAAACCTTTCTCCAAACTACATGGCAAGTAGCCACATGCCAGCTAGCCACCAGTCACTGGGTGTGAGCCTGCAGCTCTCTGTAAGCAGCTGACAGCTTGAAACCAACACTCCAAGCTCACTCTTCTCCCAGCTACTAACCTTGGGCTGGGTGAAAATCTGCTTTCCTCAGCTCTTGCCACTCACAGGAGCAGGAGAGGAATGGCAGGAACTGAATATGCTACTGAGGTGAGACATGGGGCTATTTGAGAAGGGGTAAAGGTGAGGCAGCAGGAGCATGGAAGGGTGAGGGAAATAGAGGAAAATGACAAATTAAAATAAGCAGAGAGTAAGACACTGGCCTTAAAGGAAGCAGATTTCCCAGCACAGTGATTCAGAGGGATTCAGTGACTCGTTTAAGGAGCACATGAAGGGCATGAGGAGTTTGTAAGGGGATAAGCAGAGCAGAATTACTTTCAGGATTTGCTTCTCTCCAGAGCACAGATGCCAGCATTTTCCTACAAGGAGAGCCACACATTTCTGCCCCCAGAACCATGAGCTCCCATGAGATGACTCTATCACATTGAGAACCATGAGCTCCCATGAGATGACACTATCACATTGAGAACCATGAGCTCCCATGAGATGACACTATCACATTGTCCTTCAGCCTGGAGCACAGACCTGCAACTCCTGGACTCTCACAGGCTCTGCTGAGGTTTAGGGAACTGGTTCACAGTCATCAAAGACAGGTAGCATGGAAAGATGGTGTGACTGCCCAAGGTCACCCATCCTCCTTGCCTACCACACTGCTCTTTGCCCATCTCATACACTAGGAAACCAAGGCAGGAGGAGAGAAAAAAACCTGCTCGGGGTCGTTCAGCAAGTGGCTGACCTGGGACCACAGGTATCCAGGGGACCAGCTCTCGCCTTACCTGCCATCTGCCTCTTCCCTCCTGCCTCCGGAGACTGAATGGCACTGGCGGCTCCTGCTGGCCCAGCCGAAGTGGAGGCAGCTCCTGCCTCCCCCGAATTCCAGTAAAACTCCAGATATCCCATGCCCGTCCCGCTGGGGTAAGCCTGGTAGGGAGGCACAGCCAACTGGGCACACATGGTGGGCAGCTGAGGAGGTGGTTCCCCCACCTTCTCCTAGATGCCACCTTCACTTGGGGACAGGTCTCTCCAGCAAGCCGAGGTAGCCCCGAATTGTGGCCAGGCAGTTGCCTTTATAGGCTGGCGACCCCCTGCCCGGACTGCAATATTCATCAGTGTCCGCTCCTCGAGGCTCTTTGTCATGGTAAAGAGGCTGATTGGTGGGGTGGGGACACGGCAAGGTGGAGGTGGGAAGAGAAAGCCACAGATGGACTCAGGGCTAAAATATGTCCCCTCTGAATTCTTCCCATTCTGCAGGTTCCTCGGTCACACTTTAGCAGAGCTGTAGGAAACCTGTGCTCACAGGTTTCTTTGAGCTGAAGAAGCAAGTGAGAGATGTCCTGGAGCAAACAGCTGCTCCCTGGATTGGGAGAACAAATCCCAACCAATCTCCAACACGTGGGAGTGGACAGGAGGTTGATCTGATGCTCAGCAGCTCAGTACCAGGCAAAGCTAAACCTTGGCTCCAGGTTATGGGGAGGGCTCTGAGACCTTTGCTTTGTGGCTTGTGTCACACTGACAGCCCCACAGGACCCACACACATGCACACTGGCAGCACTCCCCACACTCTTGGGGCTGATTTAGAGATGGAGCAAGGGGGAAATACAAGCAAGGATCAGCCCTGATCTCCTGGTTTGGGGGATCTTTTTGTTTGTTGGGTTTTTTGGGGGTTGTTTGGTTTGGGTTTTGTTTGTTTGCTGGTTTTGTTTGTTGGTTGGTTTGGTTTGGTTTTTTGGTGTTTTTTTTGTTTTTGCTTTAACTGAGAAGTCACTTTGTTCACAAAGGCCTTTGAGGGAGCCAGCTGCAAATGTGTAAAATGTGTCTGGCCCATCTTCCACAACTCTGTGCTAGACCAAACTCAGAAACATTGGGCGAGTCCCATCCAACATCAGATCTCGTTTTGGAGAGCAGAGTCAGAAATCTCAGCTGGCTGTTCTACAAAGGGACAGTCATCAGAGATGGAGTAGGAAAAGTAGGTAAGATCCACAACTAACAGATCTCCTTCCCCGTGGCTTTCCAAAGGGACATCCTTTGGTGCACCCAAGGGGGACAGGCACCTGCAGAGCTGTTCATTAAGTAGCTAGAGATGAGTGAGCCACAGAATTCATCTATGGGTCTTGAGCTTGGTCTGCTTTATGGGCTTGCTCTAGTCCCTCCCCCTGAGGAGGTTTTGCTCTGCCTGTGTGGAAGAAGATTTTATTAGTTTCATCTCAAAAGACATTGAGAGTCTCGAGGTGCTGTCTGGTTTTCTCAATGCACAGACACAAGTCCCAGAGTTAATTCGAACATTTCTTGCTAGAGTCAGCCCTGCCTTGGCACCAGGACATGTACATGCCTCGTGTCAGAGGTTCAGAGCTGAGGCCACAGGCCCACAAAGGTGTAAAATGATTTAACCTGCACTGTTCTTGCACCCCTCTGCACCTCATTGCTCCACAAGTGGTTGCTGCTGCCTTCTTCCCAAGCCTGTGCTAGCAACCAGTACCTGCCCAACAGGCCAGAGAGAGGAACCTGCTCGCTGTGTGTTCAGGTATCAGCAGGGAGAAGAAATAAAACAGGTGGAAGTGAGCAAGAACATAGGAAAGGGGATTAGATCCACTTAAAAGGATGTGGAACATCACTTCTACCAGCACTTCTGTGGCTGCTCTGTGTCCTATGGCAGATTATTATTCCCAGCTTCCCTGTCTGTAGAGTGGGAGCAATTTGGGAACCTTCTGGGATCACTGCATGGAAACTAAAAGGAGCTGCAGGACTGGCCTGAAAATCAACACAGCTTCTCTTGAGCTAGCATGGGCAGTCTGTTCAACTCACCTGACACATCACAGCACGATTCTGCTGCCCTGGGACCATCTGCCATCCCATGAGGTGGCAGGGAACTACGGGCTTGGCTAGGGTCTCTTTAACTTGACACTCAGAACTGTGTGTTCTGCTGCACGAAACAATTTTCTATGCCTATAAACTGCAGGGACTGACATCTCTCTGTACAAGAAATGCAGTTTAAAATATGAAATTAAGACGTGAAGTAGTAGTAGATTTAAAGCAAACAGGGACTTGTCAGCACACTTGCCCTGCTATAATGCCAAGAACATCCTGAATATGGCAATTACTCTGCAACAGCCTCTATGCAGGATTTTGGCTCTATGTCACTTCTGACTCATGCCACATTTCAGAGCTGCAGTGCCACAAGAGCTCATATCACCATCCTTCCTACCTGCCCTCAGGCACTATCCGACTGAGCAAAGGGAAAGATTCCAATGACAGAGCTCAGGACCCCACCGGGCAGCCCCAGTTCCACCACTCAGGCACTCCTCATTCATGTCCAGTCTGTTATTATATGTTGGTGTTCCAACTTTCATGGACTTAGGTGCAGTCATAAAATGAAAACAAGGCAGCAGGCCTGGAGGATTTCACCATACCTTCTAAGACTTTAATATGAAGGCCTGGCATAAAATATGGCATAGTGGGGTGGCAGTGGGTATCTGTGTACTTGTTGGGAGTCTTGTTGGTTGAGAACTTGGCTTTTCATCACCTACTTCTGAAGGTCTTTCTTGCAAGTGCCCAGAGGCTGTAATTAAACTGTCACAGTCACCCGCACTACAAAGTCCTGCTGGGCAGAAACTGGGGAGGAGGATGTTGCTGCCCCTGGGACTAGAGAAAAGGAGCAGCTTTTTCAGGTTACCTCCAAGCATAAAGAGTAATATTTGGCACCAAATCAAACCAGACCCTGGTTGGTTTGGCACTGTGTTGTTAGAGGCTGGTGCCAGACCCTTGCTATTGGCTCACAATAATCTCCACAAAAGCCTTTCCACGTTCATGCTCTTGACTCAGAGGGATTTCTGGTATCTTAAACCACCTTTCACTGCTCTTCTGTTTCATGAAGGTGAAAGCACACTCCAATAAATAGAGGATAAATCCTTCAGAGACATGTTAGTAACAAGATCTTTCATCAACATTCAGATTCCTTGTTTTCTCAGAGTTGGCACCGAACTCTGCAACAGTCACAGCAATGGAAGAGCAGCCTAGGAATGACCAGGTTTCCTCCATAAAAAGCACTAAGGTAGGAAGACTAGTAGAGAAACAAGAAAGAAAGAAGAATACTCCTCATTCTCTGTCTCCATCCCCTCCAAGATGTGGTTGTAGCTCATGCTGGCTTGCCCGAGATAGCCATGAAGTTATGAACGTAGGTGCTGCTGACAGGGTAACTCTGGGGACATGGAAGGCAGGAGAGACTGAAAACCCAACTTTCATTCAGAAGCTTGAGAACAAGCTCATGGAACTGGCTTCTGTAACCAGGTCCTTTCACTGGCACAGTCTGTATGGCTGTGACAAGGTGATTTTCTTATAGCACATCTAGCTGTGTTTGCTCACTGCTGCAATGTCTTCTACACCTTTCACGGGTGACCTCAGCAGTTCATCTTTCCAGGCAACAGCTGTTGATTTGTGTTTGGTTTTTTTTTGTTTTGTGTTGGTTTGGGTTTTTGGTTTGGTTTTGTGGTTTTGATGGGGGTTTTGTGTTTTTTTTTGTCTTTTGGGGTGGGGTTTTTTGGTTGTTGTTGTTTGGGTTTTTCCTTCTGCTTTTCACTGGGGTTTTAGGTACTAAATTACCTTTCAGACTTCTTGGCAGTTGCTGCTCTTTCCTCCTAAAGGAGGAATTAAACATGGCCAAATGGGAAAGCTCAGATCTGGTTAAAGATACTGGGTGGACTTTGGGATGTTCGTGTTTTGGCCAAGTGTCACCTGACAGGTAATAGCCAAACAAGGCTCAATACACACAGCATGGACATAACAGAGCAAGAACCCAAAGACTTAGCTGTCCTGCCACAGCTTGAGCACTTGTGGCTCACCTCACCTTGGTCTACCTCTGCCAAACAGCCTCTTCAGTGAAGATGCCACCAACATGAGCATTGCTACAGCTGCATTCCTGTGTGGCTGGCAGAGCTGTGCCAGTTTGGGCTGCAAGTGTTTCAGGGTCATTATTGCTGCACTGCACCAGGACAGCACCAAGTTTCTTGGAGGCTTGGCCTCAGCAGATCCCACTCAGGGGGTGCACGGGGAGCACCTCTCCTCAGAGGGACCCGCACTGAAGACTCACAAGCTGCTGCAGCAGGCAAGTACCTGGCAACCCTTTTTAGGCTTTTTGGCCCCTGCAGTCTCTTTCTGTGACCAGTAATATTGGCAAACAAGGATTGCATTTTTTTTTCTCTACAAGTTGGCTTTTTAAAGAAAAAAATGCTTTTTAATCCTTAAATTTGCTAAATGTGTTTTTATTAAGTATTCAAAGATAACTAATGTGGTTGTTTTAAGAAGAAGCCTTTGACAGTATTGTTTTACAGTATTTCTCCTTTCTTTGAAGCCTAAACAAATGCCCTGCTTTGTTTAAATATGTGCAGGGGAGTTGTGATTGACATTGATACTCATGGCTTCATCTAAAGACAGTTTTCAATGCTTAAGGGTGGAAGAGTGATACAGTTTGAAGGATAAGAAGCAAAAAACCTTTCCCCATTGCAATATTCCTATTCTGTTGCCCTTTTAACCACCTAGTTCACTCTTTAATTGCAACTTGAACTTGAATTTACTTCTCTTAAAGCACCTTATTTTTCTCCAGAGGCTTTTTTTTTTTCATGATTGATCAACTCCTACATTTTTTCTTTGTTTTCTGCAAGACTGTGCAGTAAACTCCAGGTGTTTGCCTGTTCTTACAATGGCCTTGTCCTCCTTGCAAATGTTGTTAATAAGTCTGTACCAGAAAAGGAGGTTTTTTTTTCCCCTAACACTTATAGTCCTGCTGTACTGGGGACAGGCAGTGGAAAGGAAAATTTATTCACAAAAATTATAAACATGCTGTTACGTTTTGGATTGGGGGGTGGGTGGGTTTAGGTGGGTCATGTTGGGCTGGAAAAAAATCTGAAAGGGGTAAAATATACTCCCAGTGAGGGAATCTAACCAAGTTTCAGCTGGGTGATGGAAAAGAAGAAGGATTACCTTTATTTTCTTAGGCTATTCCACTCCCAGACCCAAACAGGGTCAGAGCTGGTGCTTCACCATGCACAGCAGCCATCCAGACCTGCAGAAAAACAAGGTAAGACCTCTCAGGGCTGGAAGATGTAAGGGGAGCTATAGTAACACCTACCTAAAAAAAGCCTGGGGGAGGGTCTAGGAAGCCTGCAAACCTTCAATACCATCCATCAGTGTTTCCTAGCTGCCTTCCTTTTTCCCTTCTGTAAATGTAATTTAGGAGTCAGCTTCCCTTGTTAAGTGGTTTTGGTTGAAGAAGGGAACAGTCTGGAGAGGCCCCTTCCCTTAAATTATTCAGAGTAAGCCCAGCTTATTTTGCTGCACAAAATTTCTCAGTGAAATCAGTGGAAGGTAAATTATATTCCATATGGAATTCCATATATTCCATCCTCACACATATACATACACATAATATATATATTTAAAACCTCTCCCCCTTTTTTTCTCTTTTCTTTTGTTTTTAATCTGCACAGCTGAGATGAAGTAAGGGCCAAGAATTGAATGGGTTTAGTTTCCAACTAAGCAGTTTAGGACAAGCTGTTGATAATTGTCATGAGATGGATTTTTCTCCTTGTAGACTCATGACTTTCTGAAGTCCTGCATCTTTTTTCTAACATCTCCTGAACTGTAATGGATTTTTCCTCTGCCCTCATCCATCCTTCACAAAGCTTTTTCAGTCCACCTTCTGTCTCTGAAGCTCATGTTCTGAAGGCATCTGTGGTTCCTGGCCAAGGCATGTGTTTCTGGCTATATGGCTACAAGTTTATGGGCAGTGTGCAAGGACAGCAGCAAATTCTTGGCCTAAGTGTTCTCCATATTCCAAAGAGCCCATCCATACCATGTGTGTGTCACCAGCAGAAAGTAGTGAGAGTCCAGCATCAGACACAGAAGCTTCACTTTTCTCCTTTGCTGGTCTTCCTTCCCCTGTTCAACGTGTTTTGTCTTTGAAGGGAGAAGTCTCTGTATAAACAGCAGCAAGGCTATGCTTCAGGGCTGTCATAAGTCCCCCAGAATAATGGATCTTAACCATTGTTAATGTTATCTGTGGTGAAATTGTTCCCTAAAAAGAAAGGAAACAAGAGATTTTGTAATGCTTACATTTTTTTTAGCACTTGACCATTTCCTCTTTATTTAAGTAAAGCTATGAAGTTTTTTCCTGGTGGTTATTCCCATGACACCAAGGTGTTGAAATTTCAAATCACATTTATCTGTGTCATGTAATGCAGAGCATTTCAATCAAATTGTAGACATAGAGAAAACACTCTCCTACTGCTGGAAAACCCTCTTGGTCCTACAAAGATATGGTCCCTGTGTGAGTCCTCCCAACTTGTTCCTTGGTTAGCCTTCCAAAGACTTCCCACTTTGCAGAACTCTTCCAGCTCAGCTGTCAATACCTGGGAGTCTATCCCACTGATCCAGCCAGCCCTTTGGCACTAGGCTTTTGAGGTAGGCTAGGATGAAACAAGGCTTTCCATGGTTTTCACTCATCCCGCTTCATGAGCAGTGGATCTGTGCACAGCCTCCTAAAGGAATGGTGAAAAATATCTTGTGAGTATGTTGCACATGATGAGAACAAGGCAGGAGGAAGAGCAAACTGTTGGGACATCTCTGCAGGGTATAAGATACAGAGAGGGCAGGGGATTAGTTTTGACAGGTGGAAGAAAGTTAAGAGGTTTCTCAGTTGCATTCAGTGCAGGAAAAGTCTGCCTTGAGAGACTTATGGGTCACGAACTACTAAACTTTTCAGACTCTTTGACATATCTAAGACTGGGAGAAGAATGCAGTGTGCTTCTTTTCCAGTCACTGACTCTGGTATCTGGGATTCCACCAGCCCAAATGTGCCAGGAATTAAGTCTCCTCAGACAAACAGAGATAACATAGCAGAGCTCTCATCAAGGGACTGATATCAAAGGAGCCAATCTCTCAGCCCCAGGGATGAATCATCAGAGCAGTTTATTCCAACCTTTTCTCCTCCTTTCAAGTATCAGGTTCAATTGCAGCAACAGCAGCACAAAAGGCTTCGTCATTCTAGGTGCTGCAAAACCAGGGAAAACACAACCAGAAGGAATGGAATTCACAGGTGATACAAGGCTGGGAGGGTGTTGCAAATACCACAGAGAACAAAGTAGTAATGCAAAAGGAACCTGTCTTGCTGGGGCAGGGAGGAAGAAGGAAAGTTGAGGGCTAGTCCTGCACCTGGGGAGAAAGAATCCCAAAGGCAGGTAATTAAAGGGGGATGTCTAGAAAGCACAGCATGGAAGAAATGGGGGGGGGAAAAAAAGGCAAAAGAGATGCATTTTGACAGCTGAGGTGTACAGAATTCAAGCAGCATCAATACTACTTTCAGGCATGCAAGCACTTGGCAAAAATCCATCTAATCTCGTTTTCATGGATAGGGAAACTGAGGCACGACGTGGGCTCTGTCAATGGCCTGTTATTGTGCAGCACTGGCCACATTTTGGCTACGCAGAAGCATCAGGTTGTCATAACAGAGGGGGTTTCTCTTAGAGCTAAAGAGCTAAAGGGCAGTATTCTGGTGAATTTATGCAAAGGTTATGTTCTGATTTGTATGCCCTGCAAAATGAGGGGGAGAGGGAAGTCCTAGGGAAGAGCAGCAGGCACAGGAGTGGTACCAAACACAGCCCCACTCTGCCAAACGAGGATCAAAGCAGAATGGCAGCATCTCATCCTCTCTGCTCTTCAGCAATCCGTGGATCTAATCTCTGTTTACATGTCAGGGGAGCTCTGTCTCCTCTGAAGGCATTCCCACTGCAAATCCACTCAGGTTGCCCTTCCCACAAAGCAGGTGAGGACAGGTGGAAAGGGCTGAACTGGCAGACACAATGCCAAAATCCAGGCTGGGAAGAAAGTAAATACAGTTGTGTGTCACTTCAGCTCTACCAGCTCTTCACAATCTGCACCATCCCACTCTGGAGCAGAAAGGAGCCAGAGGACCAAGCCACATCTGGTCCTCTGTCTCATCACCATCCGTACCATGGATGTTGGATGATCTTCTAGCAGGCTTTACTGGACCATCAGTGACATCACTGCTGAATCTTAATAAATAAATGTTAATGGGTCTGGTTCCCCCATGAGCTGTGTTATCTCTGCAGGACAAGCAATAGCAAGACTGGCAGCTCTGGTGAAAGCCAAAATCAGTTGATCTCTGAAGCCTGCAGCACTGGCTCAGCTGCACACCAGGAGCCAGGAAGCTCTGCTGAGCCACAGTCTAGTTTGTGGCAGCTTCTCTGAGATGGATGAGCCCGTGCAGATTGCAGCAGGGTGGTGGTATCTCTCCAAACTGGCCTTTGCTGTCACTGGTCTTGGCTGCTGCTGTTTGTCAGGACATTGTCTTGCATTACCTCAGGCATATATTCCTGCTTTTATGGAAATGCCACTGCTGAGATGCTGCTCTGCCAACGTTAGCCTGGCCCAGTCACCTGAACTTGGCACGCCCATCAGTTTTCCCTGGCTGGGGCACTTCCCAAGCCCTGAGCATTTATCAGTTTGCCCTGAGCCCTTTATGCAGACAGCTCTGAGTAGCAGATGACAATGATTTCTAGCAGTTGATGTTCTGTGAGAAGTGTGTGTTTTGGTCATGACTCTCTTTAGGTTCATGGAAATGAAAGTCATGGAAATGCCCAGACAATATTCACCTTTCTTCCTCCCCCTCCAGCTGTCAACCTGAGCGTAGCTCTGCACTTTTATTTGCCATTGAGATGGGCATGAACTTTGCTCACCAACTTCTGTTGTGTCATCATTTTGTTCATTAAAATATCCCGGTGCAAGGAGGGGAAGTGGTTTGCTCAAGATCACTCAGCCAGTCAGCAGCAGCATGAACTGTGAGCTTCTCAGTTCAAAGCCCCTGCTCTGACCAGGAGATGGCACTGCCAGCTTTTCTGCCTGAGGCTGGAGAGGTTTTTGAACCACCACACAGCATGGCCAGCAATTCCAGTTTGACTCCTGCATGCCAAGCACCACCCCATGATAAGACCTAAGGGATCTACCTTGTTCAATTTGCTAAACTTTCACCCCCATTGTCCCTTCTTCCACTGAGGTTGCTCAGGTCAAACGCCCAGAGAAAACACAAACTGGCACCAAGATTTTGCTGCACTGAAAATACCCAGGCACCACCCCTCTCCCTATCTCTATCAGCCTCCTCTCTGTCCCTGTTCTCCATGTCAGAAGTATGTGGAAGCTCCAAAGAAGTGCTGTGTCGTGTAGTATTTATAGAATTATAGAATGGTGGGGGTTGGAAGGGACCTTTGGAGATTGAGTCCAATCCCCCTGCCAGAGCAGGGTCACCCAGGGCAGCCCACACAGGAACAGATCCAGGGGGGCTGGAAAGTCTCCAGAGCAGGAGACTCCACCAGGTCTCTGGGCAGCCTGGGCCAGGCTCTGTAACCCTCCCAGGGAAGCAGTTTCTCCTCCTGTTGAGGTGGAACTTCCTGGGTTCCAGTTTGTGCCCATTGCCCCCCGTCCTACCCCAGGGCAGGGACATCCTCCCTTTTGGCCACATTCAGGTAACACCAGAGAAGGAAGGTGGGTAACTGTACTTGTTGCCTTTAAGCATCTAAGAAATCCATAAATCCAGCTGTGTCACCTGTCAATCTTCCACTAATCTGCAGCATCAGAGGCTTGTAGAAAGACAGTGACACATCATCAGCAGTCCTTTGCTGTGGTCTAACATCTTGGTGGGTACAGAGAGATAAGAAATGAAAGACAGCATCTTCAAAACATTTTGTTGTGCAGGCAGTCTGGGAGGGTTGGAAGGGACCTTAAAGATCATCTGGTTCCAACCCTCTTGTCATTGGCAGGGAAGCCAATTTCCCATTGAAATATTCTGTAGCTCTGGAGACTGAACTAAAGGCAGAGGAAAAGCCAGATGGACTATCCAAAGTGATAACCAACTGATCAAACGTTAGCAGATTCCCTTTGTTTCCATGAACAATATCTGGAAATGGAGGAAGCATCCCACACCTATTGCCACAACGTACTCCTGATGTTCTGCTGGTGTCCATCCACTAAATGCTCTTTTCCCTGAGCACCTAGAGGTGCTTTCATCCACAAAACATTTGGCAGCTCCATGAGGCCAGAGGATATGTCAATGGAGAGTTCATAGCCAAGGGGACAGAGGTGGATGGGCAAAGTGCAGCCCACCATCCTCAGTGCATTGAGGATCACTTCTTAAACCAGGTAACTGACAGACCTGTCAGAGGGGATGCAACAGAAGACCTGATGGTCACCAACACAACTGAGCTAATCGAGGATGTCAGGACTGGAGGTAGCTTGGGCTGCAGTGATCACATACAGGAGGAGTGCACAGTCTTGGGGGTTATGGGTCAGGAGCCTGAATTTTAGGAAAGTAAACTTCCAGGCTGGAAAAGCTAAGTCTTCAGGAAGCTCTTATTGCAGCCTTTCAGCACTTAAAGGTGCCCTATAAGAAAGATGGGGACAGTCTTTTTAGCAGGGTCTGTTGCAACAGGACAAGGGAGATTTAAACTAGATATCAAGATGACATTTTTTACAATGAGAATGGTGAAACACTGGAAGAGGTTGCCCAGAGAGGTGGCAGATCCCTGGAAACACTCCAGAACATGTTGAACAGAGTTCTGAGCAACCTGATCTAGATGTCCCTACTCACTGCAGAGGAGTTGGACCTTTAAGGGACCCTTCTAACCTAAACCCTTCTATTATTCTATGAATATCTGCATGCTGCTCTGGATGGGACACCAGTAGCTACTGGTCCTTTTCTGCCTCACATGACAAGAGTGCATCAGAGAATAAGGCACTGCTGTTCCCTTACCTTCCACTAAGAACAAGGAGCGATCTATAAAGGCACAGACAGGAGATATGGAGAAGAGGGAACTCATGGCTCTCAGTTATAGGGTGATGGAGGTAGAATGGAAAAGCCCAGGTAGCAGGGCTATTTTAGAGGAACAGTTGATTTTTAAAGGCATAGAGGCAAAAGGAGAGAGCAGGGTGACGAGAAATTCTTCTCTAAAATGAGACCTCCACACAATTCACTCATAAAAACCCACTAACTGTCCCTTCTATGCTCCCCTTCCAGAAACACCATTTTGTTTCACCATCAGCAGAGACCTAGGTGCTTAGAACTCAGCTCCAGTCACTTCTCATCCCCTGAGACACTGCTCCCTCTCTGCCCATGAGACTACGAGTCACACCATGGCCACCTACAGCACTGAAGCCTAACAGTTTGGTGTTGGCACTGAAGCTGGGAGAGATGGTAATGGGCTACATGCAGCTGGTCTTTTTGCCTTTCAGTGTGATTGATTCCTCTGTTGTCTCATTCCATGTCCTCTCCAAGAGGACATCTGCACATCTCAGTCTCCAGAGTTCTCTTCAAAAAGAAATAAAAGCAGTTCTGAGTGTTTCATACCTATCAAGGCTTCAGTGTGAATCGAGGAGGCAGACAGAAGGATATAATTTTGGATTATGTTATTTAAAAACCTGCCAGAGAGAAGAAGTCTGCTTGAAACACAGAAATATCTTCTATCCCAACTCCCTTGGCCTGCACTTTTAACGCCCTACCTTTAGCAAGTAATCAAGCACACTGTATGTGTGCAACCAAAGTGTTCACACCCACAAACCACACATCAGATATCTCTATCTCAGAAGAAAGACCTGGCCCCTATTACAAGTCTTGTCTAGTTTTTACAGCATTGGTGGGAAGCCACTTCAAACATGGGGTTCATGGCCATGGTACAAACCCTGCCTGGGAGTACCCACTTCTGAGAGGCTGGGAGTAGGGAATAGGTCAACTTTGACTCCTGGATACTCCCAGTCACCCAGCACCTCCTGCAGCCCTTTGCACTGGCACCAGGGACAGGACACCACCCTTCCTTTATGCCCCTCTCTCTCCACCTTGCCTTTCCATGCCAGGTGACATTAGGGGGGTGATGAACCCCAAGCCATGCTTTGCCTCTGCTGTGTCCTTCATGGCAGGGCTCTGCACAAGAAAATACACACGGGTTTTGTGCATCCAGTGCCGAGTGCATTTGGGTGGGACCATTTCAGTGTCCCTTTTGGGACACAGTCCAGTCCAGAGGGGGCTTTTGGGGAAGTGGGGTGTGTCCTGCCTCGGTTTGTACTGCAGTGGCCTGTTGTGGTTCCCAAGAGCTGTGAGCATTTCCAGGCAGTCATCTCCAGCAACAGGATCTTCTGCTCAGTGGATGAGCCCAATCTGAATAGTCCAGTTGCCATCTGGGGACAATATAAGAGGTAGCTCAGGTCTCCCCTTGGCCTCTGACCATAAGGAAATGTAATTCCTTAGCCATAAACATAAAGAATTCTTTAGACATGAACTGTGGCCCCAGCCTGGGACTCTGATTGAAGGTACCCACACCCAGACTCCTCTCTGAGAAGGAGTTTAGAAAGCAAAGGAGTCCACTCTGTACCTTGTGCCTCAACAGGGGAGCCTCTCTCACCTTTTCACTTCTCTGATCTCCAAGAGAACCAGTTTGGAATGATTTCAACTAGATTTTTGTATTTCCTCTGTGGCCATTGTCTTTCTACCACACATTGTCCTCTGTCTTTCTTTTCCTCGCCCTCTTACCTGCTTCTGTCAAAGTTTGTACTCCTCTGCCTCAGCCCCTCTTCCACCTTCTTACACTTATGAAGGCCTCACCCTCCTTCCATATCTCAGGGTTTGCATCTCATTCCTCCTTGCCTTGGAGGTCAGCAACCCACCATTCTCCTTTTACTGATGGCTTCAGTATTTCCTCAATCCTCCCTGCTGGATTCAGCTTCCTATGGGTTCTTCCATACATCATAAACTTTCTCCAGCCCCACTGCTGGATCCATATCCCTTCACACACCTTCACTCCTGCTCCCAGCTGTCCCCCTCTCCTAGTTCTGCATCACTGTGCCTTCCTTGGTTTCATAAGCCTTGTGGACTCTCTAGGTCACAGACTTGCATCACAGACTAGACTCAGAGCAGAGCTATGACACTAGGAGCTGTCACTGAGAGCTTTGATTCATACCAGAGAGGGCACTCTGAAATAAAAGAAGCAAAGCAGAGGGAAACAAAGATAGTTCAGACTCTGAAGAATTCCATTTATGAATACAAGCTAAAAACACACTAATGGGCAGTCTGGGTGACAATAGCAGTTAGTGACAGAAATATAGAGGAAGCAACAAACATTTGAGCTCGTTCATGATGGAGAAGCAAATTTGATCGGGGTGGAGAAAAGAACAGGATGAAACAGAGCCCAGAGCAGAGATAAAAGACTGGAGGGTATTTGATCAGGTTGATCACTGCATGGATGACCAGCTCCTCGTGCAGTACATGGTCAGTAATGGTCCCACACTGCATGCCACAGTGGCTGGTGCAATGTGACTGCTTTGCACAAATCCACGTGCCCA
>VWZY01005021.1:39402-52376 GCA_013399075.1 Chloroceryle aenea | reverse complement strand
CAAAAAAAAAAAAAAGGTTGTGCAATGGAAACAGAAAACAGACTTAGCAGGTCAGTCATGTGTCTGTCACACATGCTGAAGCTGTGTCTTGTGGAGAATAAAAATCCACTGTATAGTTTAGGGGGGTATAGCACAGAACAAGGTTTACCACAGCAAGTGAATTGTTTTCAAAGTGACACAACGTGTCACCACTAGATATGGCATACTACTTAAATTATCTTAGCAAAATATATTTAGGGAACAAATACATTTTCTTTCCTCATCTAAGCAAGTCTAATATCCCTGAAGGCCACCTCAGACTATGAAGATAACCATCTCTTGTCTGGTAACTCCCATTGTAAAGACAGAGCCAGGCTAAAGCATAAGCATGACAGACCAGAGCCACATACCCCAGGTTTTCCATCAAGCATCTCACATGTCTTCAGAGAGTCCTCCTCAAAGGGAAGAAAATCTTGGAACCGTGCCCTTGGTCTGTTCTGCAGAAAGCCTAAAGAAAAACAGTCAGAGAGGCATAAATTTTCTGTGCAACTCAACGTGTGTTTAATCTACCTGCTGGCATAACCAGGTTGTAGGGAGTCACCTCTTGGTGCTGCTCCATCTTGGCCCCACCACGATGGCATTAGCAGAGTGTCCATGCTTTCCTTCCTCTCCTGAGAAACTTTCCCCTACCAAACTAGAAAACATCTCTCAAAGTAAGGCTTAGCAGCTTTGCTTAGAGGTAGGACTGCAGCACTGCTTGGGCTGTCACCCAGGTACCTTCCCAAGAGGAGACATCCCCAGCGTGGCCCCAGCTACTGAGATGTCTGGAGAGCACAAAATCAAATGTAAAGGTTTGTGCAGAGAGCATGCAGCAGTGAAGTCTACCACCAATCATGGGTTGTTTGGTTGTCACAGAAACCTGGGATGTGGCTGATGTCACGTGTGTTCCCTGGAGATCTTTTTTCCCCTCAGCAGTGGTTTCTCTCCTTGAAGGATTCTCCAGCAATTTAGTTACTCCTAGACATCCTAGGGCATCTTGATCCACAGGCACATCTTCCCTGCCACTTGGGATTCTTTTCCTCGTGGCAACACCTCTTGGCACCACTGTTCAGCTGGGGAACACTGGACCAGAGAGAGAATGCAGAGCAGTCCTGACCTGACCTCCAGCTCTACCCCTAGCGCAACATCCAGGAAGATGCCGAGAAGCTTTTGTAACATGGGGCAAAGAGAAGGGAAGTGGCAAAGGGAGGAAGTTTCAGCCTTGCTCTCTGATTCAGTTTTCACTTCCTTCATTACCCCATTCCTCTTTTGTACACCCTTGCTTCTTTCCTTCCATTGCCAGTCCAGTTAGGGAGTGTTCTGCTTCCCCCCGAGGTGACACTTCAGCAGCTCTGAGTACACCCCAGAGGCAGGGATAGAGCCAGGAAAAAGCCTGCTGCAGCTAAACCTGAATCTCACACTCTGTTCTGGCAACTAGCTTGGTGTTCAGAGGCCTGTGCAATGCTTTGAGGGTCCGTGGGTAGTCTCAAGAGACAGATCAAGCTCTGCCACTCCTGCCAGAGATGAATGACATTATTGGTGGCCATAAGAAATGTCTAAATGCTCGTTTGAATGTGATGAACTGTTTCACCTGAAAACAGCCCCCTGTCAAGCATTCAAAACATTTAATTGCAAAGGGTTATTGCTTTTGAATCTCCCTTACAAATTTCAGAAAGAAAATCTACACCCTCTAAACCAAAAACCTCATTCTGCACCAGAAGTTTATCCCAAGAGCTACACAAAACAGATTTAATGCTCAGGGAATCACATGCTTTTGGACCCAAATGATTTTGCTCTCTGGCTCCCCTTCTGACAAGAAAACAGAGACGTTGAAGTCTGACCTAGACAGGCTCAGATGGCTGGGTGGTTGCTTTAACTCAACTAGAGAGTTAAACCCAAAACAATCCTACAGAGCTTGTCCCAGAGCCCTCCCCAGCTCTGAGGCTGGCTGCATAGCAAACTGCAACCCAGCAGTGGGTAAAGTCAGGCTCCAGAAAGCCAGAACTGGCTCCATGTGATGCTGAGCTTTCTCAGCATTTACATCACTGTTTACTCCTCTTTCCTGGTTGCCAAGTTGTATCAGCCTTTCTTCCTCTAGGGCACTTTGGGTTCTGCCATCTTCTCCTCACTTCCCTCCATCCTCTTCCACTGAAGGATATTTTCTCTCCATAGTTTGTGGTTATTCTCCCATTTTCTCCCCAAGAAACACAGGTAGACTTGCTTGGCTTGTAAGATGGCTGGCAGGGCAAGGAATGCACGACAACAAGAGCTGCTTGTATGGCAACAGGTAGGTTCAAATAGTCCCTATGCAAGTGGGTCATGGATGAGATGACACCACAGACCTGCTAGGGGATCAGGAATGCCACAGGCCCTAGGAGGATGTAGTTTCTGGTGACAGGTCTCTCTAGGAATTGATTGACATTTCCTCTTCACCAGCCTGTTCCTTCCAGGCACACAGTACCAGGTGTATACAGACAAGATTTTCTCAGAGGACATCGAGGTCACTTGCCAGATGAAGGGAGCAAAGCATAGTGTAGGAGAAGGAGCTCCCTCTTCACCTTTGTGGCAGAGAAGGTGAGGATCACTCTCAGAAGAGAGTAACAGCAAAGTCCCAGGAACTTTAGCTAGGGGCAGGATTACTAAACCTCCAGCCACTTCCCTCTCCATCATATTACTGATAAATACTGGGAAGGTATCTGGATCAAAACACACACAGCCCCAGGAACATTTCCTTTTGGAATGCTTCCAAAGAAACAGTAAGCAGGATGGGAATTTATTAAAGGATATGCATGGAGGCTGGGAAAAAAATTGGTCATTTATCCTAAAATAAAGCAGCAAATCCAGGGTGCTGGGCTTGCCAGTACAGAAGCTGGCATTCCAGAATGTAGTCCTGGGCTATGATGAAGGAATAAGAAACATTAGACCTACAGGGTAAGGGTAAAATCCAAACTAGATACTTAGTTACATAGTTTTTATTAAAAAAAACCCAAAGAAACAAACAAAACAGGAAACAACCACATTAATAAGCATATAAAACCCACCCAAAATATTCACAATGCTGTTACAGAAAAGCAAACAGAGATACCATGTGAGAAAGACCTACACATTTCAGTCAAAGCCAACACACATCTCTGATGCAAAGCATGGAATGCTCTTAAGCACAACTGTAGGGGCAATTTCCTAACTTACAGGAGGCCATATAGAAATACCATGTCTGGAAGTGCTGGAGGGTCAAAGGAAGGGCACAGGAATCTGTGAGACTAAGTCAAAATAAGAAGTTAAATATAATACATCTGAAAATAAATAAGCAGCATGGAAAGCTGATACAAAGCTATGAACAAGGGGATGTAAGAGATTTCACTGTGTAAAGCTGGAATATTGCAACTGAAGTCACATGAAGTATTTCACAGCAGCAAGTCTGACTGATCTTTGCAACTGTTTCTCCTTAGGGAAGGTAGGAATTCTGTCACCACTCTACTTACTGAAAAGACATTAATGGGACCTTCTCTGCCCTGCTCTGAAGCAGTATGTTGTCAAGAACTATTCATGCTACAATTTTGCTGTCATTCCTGCCTTACTGAGCATTTCTTCCTCTTACCTACCTTGCAATCTGTGGGTCTGTCTTTTCCAAGATATCCAGCAATGAACTCCAGCTTGAGTCTGCAGGTAGACCTGAGTTTGACCAAGTCAGAAAATGCAGAATATCTTACAGTAGGAGTTTAAATTGGACCTCCCTCTGTTCTTCTTTTATGTAGCTTGTGCAGGGCTGGACAGACACAGCCCTGGAGCCTCTCAAGAGCAAAGGTCCCAACCATACATGCTGCTTTTTGCCTTCCTGAACTGTTCTACCTTGGTGGCAAGGGCAGGTGTGTACATATCCTGGATCACCTAGCAGTAGGACAAGCATGGAGACAGACCAAACTACCAATGTGCAATTACTGCCTGCCATATCCCTTTGAACAGAGGCACTATTACAGAGCTGGACACATCTACACAGCATGCTGCACGCTGGTGAGCGAGGGCACGTGGGGCAAAAAGACATTTGGCTTGCAAACAACCAGTGGGCTGAGCACTACTGAGCTTCCACACTAAGCTAGCAAGTTCCAGTAGCTCTGGTCTTTAGTCCTGCGTTTCTCTACCTTTATGAGCTTAGCATAGGCTGTAACTGACCACACTTGTGCCCAGCAGGGTCATGCTACATGCCTGTCTGGTATTTGTATGAACAATTCCTAAGAAAAGACAGCTTTGGAAGAGAATTTTTATCCTTATGCAACATTAAGTAACAATCTGCAAGTTTTAGACTTCCTGACCCTCTAGAATACAGCAGAAGCCAAAAAAGCATCCAATAAAAAGAAGGCAGGAAAAGCTACCTTCTGGTTTGCAACCACCACCCTCATTCATCCCATAAAATATTTAACCATGACTGAAAACACAAGCTAACAACATTCACCATGCTTTCCAATCCACACTCCAGAACAATGTTTAAAATTACCACCCATAAAATTCCAAATAACAGATTTTGGTGGACAAACATCTCTTCTCACTAGCACACCTCAGAATTGCTTTCCAGAGGGCACAAATAACTTAAAAGGTGATGTGCATAACTGGCTCTGTTGTACATCCCATCCAGAATGCCCAATCTCCTGCTTAGTACAATATTCCCATTACAGTCTCAGGGCACCTCAAGTCTACAGCATTGTTAGAGGAGCTATTTAAGCATCTTCAATTTCATTATCTGTACATTTTTGTACACCATCAAAAAATAAATATTTACAAAGTGACATACAAATAAATAAACTTAAGTAAAAGCTTTCAGTCTATCTATACAAAAAATAAAAGAGCAGGAAAAAATATGCATGTAACTTGGTCCCCTTTTTCCTGAGGCTGAAAAGAGTGCACACTGGATAGGAAAAAAAAAAAGCAGGGAGATGGCTTTTTGGTATCCTTGTTAAATTCCAGTGTAACACTGCACACACACACACAAAATAGACTCAAAGGGCCGGGGACTTCTTTAGTGGGCCACTTCAACTGACTACAAAAATAGTAATTAATTCAAATACATACTGGTCACTGCGTGCATAAGTGTGTTAACCCCAGAGAGCAATTACAGGTGAGAACAAGCAAAAAAAATATTGCTGGCTCTTCTCTGTTCTGATGTTCGTGACAGGGAAGATGAGATTATTTTTTTTTTCCAAGTGCCAGGTGCCTTCTGGTACTTGAAAATGGGGTCACCCATCTCAGGTTTGCTTAATGCTGATGGAAGCCTGGCAGAATGGGCAAGTATATGGGGGGCAAAGAAGAAAATAGCAGCAATTGAGGAGGGGGAAAAAAGTCCCAGTTCTCATGGTTGCTTTGCTCATTCCTTTAATGACTCTTTAAGCAACTAAGAGTCAAAGAAGGGGTGTGTCTTGAGTCTCAGGCAACTTCTTTGTCAGGTTGTATGCTGTTCAGCTCCACCATGGGGTTCTTCTCTACGTGTGATGTGGGGCTGGCGTCTCCTCGTCCTTCAAAGCCCCTTGCGATGTCTTCAAAAGTCCTGCCCTTGGTCTCTGGCACTTTGAAGAATGTGAAGACAAAGAAGATGACCAGGAAGACAAAGAAGATGAGGAAGACATAGGGGCCGCATAGTTTCTACAAGGAGGACAAAAAGCAGGGTGTTTTAATTCAAAAAGCTCAAACCTAAATGCAAGTAATTTGCTGTTGACATGTCAAAATCCTAACAACTTTCTCCCATGCCTTTACTTTCTCTCAGTACAGCTTTCTTTTTTTCAAGAGAACAGGTTCCTATTGGCTTCTGAAAGGCTTCAATGTTCCCAAGGTGATCAAAATTAAGTTGTTTTGTTTAAGGGAAAGCCCTAACACCTCTTCTAACTGTCTGAAAGCTACAAGCAGTTGGATAGCAGAATCTGCACCACAACACAACCTTCAGAGCACAGAATCAGGGACTTCTGGAAGCCTGACCAGCCCTCTGCTCAAAGCAGGCTGTTAAGGTAATACAGTCATGTTCTGGATTCTCCTGGGATGGAGAGTCAAACACCACTCCAGACACCACTTCAATACTGCAGCCCCCAGCACGTACCTCTGCATAAGGGAAGAGCATTCCCACCAAGAAATTAGAGGTCCAGTTAGAACACCCAGCCACTGCCATGGCTGCAGGCCGTGGGCCCTGGCTGAAGAGTTCTGCCACAATAAACCACGGGATAGGGCCAGGGCCAATCTCAAAGAGAGCCACAAAGCCAAAAGTGCCAACGATGCTGATGTATCTGATCCACTCCACGATATCCTGCAAGGGAACAAAAGATGATCAGCTTCAGCTGAAGGCCAACGTGGCACAGCACAAAGCCATCTCCAGTGTCACAGCTTCACCAGCTGCACTGTGAACACCATGGCAGTTTCCACAGTTAGGAAGTTGTGTGGCTGATGTGCAGTCTTTTAGGTCTTTTGTGGGGGTGAGGCTGGACAAGAATACTTCAATTACTCACCTTCAGAGCTAAAGCAATAGTCATCAGAACAGAACACACAGCCATGCCACCCAAGCCAATTAAATGGAGAGTCCTGCGCCCTGCACGCTCCACCAGGAACAGCTGGAAACATGGCAGAAGAAAATCCATTACTTTGGCAGCCAGAGCAGAAAAGGCTCCCTTGCTCAGTGTGCCCTGCACATCTTTTATCTGCCTGTAGCCCTCAGGGCCAGTGGTGATCTCAGTGCAGGTCACTAGGCTGCTTCATCCTTGGCACACTTTTCCTCTGGCTCCTGCTACTGCCTTCTCATCTTTCTTTTCCCCATCCATTCCTTTACCCCCTCCCTTTGCTCTAAAAGAATAACCCTTCTTTCTGCCCCTCTCTCTTCCCACATTGGAAGGGGGTTGGACTGGATGACCTCTGGAGGTCCCTTCCAACCCAGACATGCATTTTTTCTTCGCCCTTACAGGCCATTGCCTAGCCCAGGGCTTTGCCTCGTGACTGAGGACAAGCAGGCAGGCTTAGCTTCCCAAAGAATTCCAGAGAAGTTACCCCTCATCATAAGGCCCTGTTCCACTTACCGACACAACAGTAAAGACAGTGTTCACCACTCCAGCTCCAATTGTGGCATACACAGGCTGTGTGATACCAGCTCTTTCAAAAATCCCTGTAGAATAATAGAATACCTGGGAAGAAAAGAGTTGGACACTGTCAAATTCCAGCCTTTGAAAGCACATCCCTAGTTCTGGACAGCATGTTTCCAGTCAAAGTTCATTCACTCAGTACAAGGCTACAGTATTTTGCCAGGGTATGTGGGGGAAAACTGAAAGACAATAGAATCTCCAACTTCCACCTTGGCAATCTCCACAGTATCACAGAACAGTCACCTCCAGTCAAGGCACAAAGAGGTTTTTTGGAGCACAGCTCTCAATATTAGTGGGAGGTACAAGTATAGCCAGAGATAAGGGAGATGGGACAGGAAGATAACTCACAGCATTGATGCCTGAGAGCTGTTGGGAGAGCTGCAGCACAATGGCTATGATAATGGCTTGGCGATAGTTTGGAGAACGGAAGAGCTCTGGCACAGTTGCTTTCTTTTCCTGGGACATTTTTGCACTCTCTTCTTTCATTTCCAGGATGTCTTGAGACACATCTTGTGTGCCACGGAGCTTCTGGAGAACTGCAGGGAGAAATCCAACATATAACATCCCCCCAGGGCCAGTAGGTTCCCCCCAGCCCTATTATTCCAGGGAACACACACTGAGGATTGAACCACCTGACAGCCAGTGTTTGGACCTGCTGCATGGGAAAGACCAAGTCTCTACATGTAGCCTTGCTCATCTTCTCACAGTCATCAGGATGCTGCAATCAGCGTGGAAACCAGGCATAGAACCTCCTTACATTTCTCTCCTAACTTCTATTTGATCCCTAATTCTCTTAGTTGCCAGAGCTGACTCCAGCCTTCTGCAGTAGGAGAGGGACATCTTCTCCAAACTCCTCATTAAGTGTCAGCTTATTTCCTGCCTTTCAGGAGGAGCTGACCAGGCTAAATCCCACCAGGCCAGGTGTCACCACTCACATTTCACCCCACCTGGAGTCTGGTGGGATGCCAACTTTCTCACAGTTCCTGGAACTGCTGCAGCCTAATGGGAGGAAAGGGCTGGTGCTCTCCAGGTCTCACGCTCCCATCTACCACAGGTTCCAGAGTCAGTCCTGGCCTCCCACTCAAGTTTGGTGCAGGCTGGGAGCCAGAATACAGCCCTGCCCCTTCAGAGACGAGTTCTTACCTGCTTGAGCTTTTTCTTCCTCCATCTTGTTGATCAATAAGAAACGAGGACTCTCGGGGCAGAAAAGAAGAGCCACACATTGCAAGATTGCCGGGAGGACTGTAAACCCCAAAAGCAGTGGCCAAAGTGTTTCGGTGCCCATGATTGACTCCAGGCCAAAAATCTGCACCAAAAAATGGAGGGAGAAAGTGTTTAACTACTCCAAATTCCTCACTTTCACACCAGTATGACAGCAGCACATACCACCCCTAATGGCAAACGTAGCCCACCTCAGCCTCCCCCAGCCCACCTTTCCCCTGAAGCCAGGATCAGGTTGTGGCAAGCCTACCTGAGCCACCAGGATGCCCACAACAATACCCAGCTGGTTGAGGGTGCCAAAGGCTCCACGGAGGCTGGTGGGTGAGACCTCACTGATGTACATGGGCACAAAGCCAGTGCAGAGACCACAGAAGAGGCCAATAACGAAGCGGCCGATGATCAACATCTCCACTGCCTTTGCCATCTTGGAGAAACCCATGAGAGTGCCACCAGCAAAGGCCAAGATGTTCACCAGCAGCATGGAGTTCCTCCTGTCAGTGTAAAGGTATCAAGACTGAGCTTACAGTGGGGAAAAAAATAAAGAGCTCACTGGTCACTGCCCCCGACACCTCCACCCCCCAACCCTCATCTCAGGGTTTCAACAGAGTAATTTCTGTTCAACTCCTGCCTTGGCCTGCAACCTTGGATCCCTCTCACCAACTTACCTGCCAAATCTGTTGACGAACAGGCTGACTGAGAAGGAGCCAATCATCCCTCCTACTGAGAAGATGGCCACAGAAAGGGACCACAGGGACGTGAGGAGCTCGGAGGAGACAGCCTCCCCACTCCGTTCCGACAGCGTTCTGTTGAAGAACGTCTGTATGATCTGCAAGAGAAGCCAGATTGGGATGGCATTACAATCCAGTGGAGGCATTTTGCACTCAGGAGAGGTTACTTCCGAGGTCTCTCCTTGATTTTGTGGAGTCAAGATGCAAGGATAGACCCTAAAAATTCAATAGGCAGCAACAAGTGTGCAGAAAGAGGAAGTTTCATTCAGAAAGTAGACAGGCAGCAGTGTGAACAGAGAGATATTGCTTCACTGAGCAAGGGGTGTAGGCTAGTGGAAACATTTTCTGAATGTTTCTGGATTATATGAAGTCACCAACAGTGCTTGAGAGGGGTTGAGACAGCTAGGAGTGAGGGGAGCAAAAAAACATCACCAGCAAATGGAAGGCAAAACTCTGGTAATACCAGAACTCTTGCAGCAGGGACAAGCTTTTTGGGATGGAAATAGTTTAAGAGACACAAAGTTTGACTGAGATAAGCTTGAAAAAAGGAAATGCAGCATCGTGTAATAAAACATTCCTTCCTTGTCCCACGGGGAGGGATGTGAAGGGGCTGTGCTGCTGATTTCCAAGGCATCCTCTTGGATAACGGGAAATGCTGGAAGGGCTGCAGGGGACATGGCCTCGGTGGCTGCCCCCAGCAGATGGCAGCAGGACATTGGCTAGGGAAGACCCCCCCTCCCCCCACCCGCCTTCCACCCTCGGTGATGATGTGACATCTATTCCCGGAGACAGGGTGGATGTGGTATTTGTGACTCAGTTCCTGAGAGAGAGGAACCATCTTAAAGTCACAAGAAAACCACATTTCTCATTTTCTTCGTCTCTTCTCTTAAGCGACAGTCATGAGATGATTTTATCAGTGCCCCAGTCACAACCCTTTTACAAGCACTGGATCTGCACTTAACAGAAGGAATGAGCAAATAAAGAATCCAGGATGGTCCCAGAGATAGGCTAAACTAGAGCAACTGCAGCCCCTAGCAACCCTCAACTCTCTTCTGCACGCTGCTCCCTAAATTCCTTCTGCCATGGCTAGTTTGTTCTGACTCAGAACTGAAGTGGCTCACATTCCTCCATGCACCAAATATAAACCCACCAGAAAATGGCAGATGAAGTGCTCCTGATTAAGTGAATTAACCTCTCTGCTTGCTCTCTCCCCTCACCAAAACTTTTCCCTTCATGACCATTATTGTAGTTGAAAGGGGGGGTTGAATGTCTTTGATTTCAGAAGCCAGAAGATAATCATTATCTGCTTTTCTTTTTTAACACCTTTGTTTTCTCACTCATACCAGTTTTTCTCACTCATACCAACACCCCAACTTGTGTCCCCCCCTCACCTTCTCAGGAGCATTGATGACACCAGTGTTATAACCAAACTGGAGCGATCCGATGGCAGCAATGGAAACAGCATAAATAAGGGGTGCTGTGATTTTCTGTGGAGAGAAAACCAGGTTTAGTTAATTTGGCAACTCATGATTTCCACCCAACTTGAGCTTCTCTCCAGCACAACAGCAGCTGCAGTTTACAGGTGCCATAGGCAAGTGTGACAAGAGCAGGGGATGGGCCTTTATCCAGCAAGGGTGGGTACCAGTAACTGAGACCCTGGAAAGGGAGATGCAACTGCACAGCAGGAAAAAAAAAAAGTTGTGTGACTACTCTGCAGGACAGCCTGTCAGGACCTCCCCTTTATTATCTCCTGACCTGCATCAACTGTTCCCAGCTCACTGGTAATGAATACACTGGCTGCATTAGTGGGTGTTATTTTGGGTTGATCTGCTTTACAGAAAAGCTTTTGCTGATCTCTGGCATGGCATGAAACAAGGGTCTAACTCTTCCCTGTGCCAACTGATGAGCTCCCATAAGTTGAGCATCAGCTCTGCCCATGAGCTGTAGCAGCAGTCGCTCCTAACTAAGTTAAAACACAAACTCTTCAGAAACAGCACTGCTTTTCCCAGGCTAGAGCTTCCCAACCCTGCCCCAGGGCACCTGGCACAGCAGCCTGCCTCCCAGAGGTGGCAGCAGTGCTGCCAGCCTCCCAGTTTATTTTTCTTGAAGCTTTGGCAACACTTGGTATTTTAAATGAAGCAAGGTCCCTGGAATTTTTGCATAGATGTGGGTATTTAATAAAGCCCTTAAAAGGAACTTGAAGGTTCAACCCAAGAGACTTAGAAATTTAAGTGTCAGTGAAAAGCATCTGATATTTTCTGCATTTAAAAAAAATCATGTAGCATTTAAGCCAGCTCTGTTAGGGAGGTGTGGGGGAGCAGGTGACTCAGGAGCTGGCACTCAGACTGCCAGTTCTGGAGTTGGCAGTTTGGAAAGATTGTGTTTCTGTCTCCAGAGGGATTGGAAGCTTTTCCAGAAATATTAAACAGTCTTTCTTTTTTCCAAGGTTTTCCAGTTATTGTCCTAAGGCTGGCAGGAGAGCAGTACTCCATAGGCCCTACTGTCACAGCTCTTCCAGTCTTTTCTGGCTCAGCTACAGGAGCAGCTGTCCAAATTTTGTCAATAATTTGTTGTTTGTACCACCTTTACCAATCTTTCAATCCAAACGTGGAGATCCTTCTGGCCTGCACAACCCCCACAGCTACCAGTTAGGTCCCAGTAAACAGAAACTGGGGAAATTACTTTCAGGCCTGGTTCCCCACAGCTACAGCATGTAAATGTTTCAGGCTGAGCTCTCCCAAGGCACCATTCACACCCCAATACACCCTAGGTGATTTAGGCTTGCTTTTGCCACCCTGGGACCGCTCCCCTCATTTCTGTTGGAAGGAAATTTGGCACAGAACCACAAGGACACAGCTTTTTCCAAGCACCTGGATGCCCATAAAACATCATTAAGACACCCAAGTACTTTTAGGACTCCACACCAGGTCACCTCTAGTCTGATGGCATAGCAAAGCTGAGGAGAAACCCCATGTCTCCACATCCCCAGCACAGTGACTCAACAAGAGAGCATCTTTCTCCCCAGAGCAATGCTTCATCATGGCTGGCAGTGGCCACAGCTGCCCTTTTTCTTCTAGGAGCAGCAAGGACCTACTTTATGGTTTCCCTTATCTACGTAGTACATACATAAGCTATAAGGTTAGTCCTTCTGCCCTCTTTTACACTCTCTTCTCTTGGCTATGGCCCGCTCTTCATCTCCTACCATCTAGACATCACATGGCCTGATCCACCCCCTCCAGTGATTCAGATCGTGATCTAATGTATGGATCATCTGTTAGTGCTGCAAGTGCCTCGCTTCCCAAAAGGCAAACACGGGAGCTCAAATATAGCACAGCTACAACTACACCCACCCCATCCAAAGGCTCCAGGCTGAGGTCCACCGACCAGCAAGGAATTCAAGCCACCACCCCTCCCTTCGACCACAGGCACCAAGAGCGTTCATTATCCAGGTAGATGCTTCTCGCCAGCCCCCAGCTCCCTCACCGACAACAACCTCAGAGTCCAACTTGTTGAACTGGGATAAAGCAGCCCCCCAGACCTCCTCGGGAGTGACCTTCACCAGATGCTTTCCACCTCCCCTTCTCACACCACCCACACCTCGCATTAATATGGCGGCGAGAGCCGGGGGCTTCCCCAGTTCTGCCGTTTCTCGTCTCAACTTAATTCCCTTGCCCCCTGCAGCGGGTTCAGGGGGGTGTTTGCTGTCCCCATCCCCCTGCCCGCCCGCTTCTCCCGGTGCGGGGTCACGCAGTCATCAGCTGGCTCCGGCGGTGCACGCCTCACGCGTAGCTGCGGATTAACGATGCCCGCAACGGCTCTGTCCCACCTTCTCCAAAGGAGAAAGGGGTAAAAGGTATTTAAAGAGTTTATTATAAGCCACTTCAACACGCAAAAGAAGGAA
>VWZY01005021.1:21199-38583 GCA_013399075.1 Chloroceryle aenea | reverse complement strand
CCTCGCAAGGGTAGGGCGAGGAGGAAGAAATTCGCCCTCTCTGCCTCCCTACCTTTTTGGCATCCATCGCGGACGGGCCCCGGCGAACGGCTGAGTTCGAACGGCTCCNCACTAGAGCAGGCTGCTCAGAGCCTCATCCCACCCGGCCTTGATGTCACTTAAAAGCTTCAAAAGCAGTTTACTTTGCAGAAGAAAATGTTTCTAACAAGATATGGCATTAGGAAGTTAAACCTATTATATGAATGGTCCAAATTCCATTTCCTATTATATACGATATTCTAATTAAGACATTTTTCCTTCTTTTTGGTAACAGAAGCACAGTATAGACTATTCTTAACCTGATTTCATCCCACCTCCCCAAGCTATGGATGAGACACAGCTTTCCTACAAACCTAGAATTTCTGGGGATGAAGCTGAAGTGGTGACGCTGCAGCTGCATTTAGTGCCAAACTTGTACCCTTTCAAATTTCAATTAATATTTATTTGCTGCCCATCCTTCAAGTTAAACAGTTGACAAACTCTTCCAGGAGAGCTGCGCTTTCCTTCTCAGGCAAAACCTCTGTCAAACAAGAAAAGTCTTCAAGAACCTGCCAAGCATTTTAAATCCGGAATATGGCAACAGCTCAGAGATGAGGCTGGGAGGAGAAAGCTGATTTATGCCGATGTTTTAATTGTTGGGAAAATTATCTGGGGATCAGCCATCACTTTCATCACCAGAGCCTGGGATCACATATTAATTTCACTTAGAATCATAGAAGGTTGGAAGGGAACCTCAGGGATCCTCTAGTCCAACCTTTTAAGGTTGAAATGGGATGGCCCAACACAGCCTTGCACCCATTACCCCTTGTCTTTTCCATGTGACTCCTTGTAAAAAGGGAGTCTCCATCTTTTTGGGTGCCACTGTTTATGTACTGGTACATGGTGACAAGGTCTCCCCTAAGCTTTCCCTTCTCAAGGCTGAACAAATCCAGTTTTCTCAGCCTTTTCTCATATGGCAGGTCTTCCAGATCATCCTTGTGGCCACTTCTGCTTCTGTATTTGTCACGGTCACATAACTGGAAATAAATGGTCAAATGGGGTGACACTTTCCCTCACTTCCTTCGTGGGCGTTTATGTGTTGTTGTTAAACTATTACTGTCATCAGAAAAACGGTTGTGTATAAGGGCAAGGGAAGCCTGCAGAGTCCTCTTTCTTAGGCTAGGTGATAAAAGCCCTTCCGCACCCCCACAGAGGAGCAGAGAGAGACAATGTCAGGGGGAGGACCCCAAATAACGCCCTGCCCCAGCTACTCCCAGACGCATCACAGGAGCCATCAGCATATCAAAGGTCCCATTTTCAACACGCCCATAGCAAAAGAGGGGCACAATGGCAGGTGGCAACCCAAATTAAGGTCTCAGAGGAAAGGACACCCTGTCTGGGCTGCCCCCCGCCCCGAGCTGCCCCAGGAGAGTCATCAGCCCCATTGTCCAGGGGTGAAAACCCATTGTGAAGAGATAATGACTGGATCACCTTTCTGATGAGGGGGCATGCTGCGTAGCGGGACACCCTGCAGGATGGAGGGGGAGAGCATTTTGCACAGGACTTACTATGGGATGTTTAGGGGAGGAATCAAAGGGGGTAAAGGAATGGATGAAGGAAAAAAAAAAAGGGGTGGTTGCATGTAAGCACACACGTCCACCCTTGCCCTGCACTTGATTAGCACATTTACCCCATTTAAGTTGTTAAATTCTCTAACTCTTTTCCTGGGTGAGGTACCCTCCACTTGGGAGTGGATGTGGTGTCTGAGTGCTAGGTCACGGGGCCCATGTGTCCGTGGTGCAGTGAGCATGGGCATGCAGGTGAGGATGTGAGCACTAGTAAAGATACAGCTGGACTAGATGGCAAGCAGGTGAAGTGGCCAGGGAGCCAGGAGGTGCCTGGAAGGGATGTGGACCCTCCTGGAGGGACCAGGACAGTCCCAGCCAGCTGTGGCCTGGGGGGCCACAGAGGTGAGACCCACTGGCATGTGTGTCTCAACAGGCAAGGCCACGTCAGGCTGGCTACTGGCAGGACCGGAGGAGTGCTGGCCAGCCGTGCATGCACACGTCCTTTTGTGTGCATGTGAGTGATGGGGTCTGTACCAGCAACAGGCATGGGGCTGCAGCTGGACCTCCATCCTGCTCAGTTGGTGAGGGAACTGGGATGAGGCTATTGGTGTATACAGGTGTACACATGTGCTGTGTGTGTGTGCTTTTATGCTTGTGCCTGCAGGGAACACACAGCCTTGCTACTGGTTACACCTGGGAGCAAAGAACCGTGGCAGCCTTGCCTCTGGCAGGCTGCTGGATCCGGCCCTAATTCCCTCACACTCTTTGTTTCACTAATCTTGGCTCACATTTATTTTTCTTTTTCCGTTTGTTTTCAAGCATAGCAAACTCCACCCTGAATCTCCTCACTCGGATGTCTCAAACTGTGTCATTAGCTCTGGAAAAGATTCATTTAATGCTTAGTGTGGGAACTTGCCATATCTGGGGAGGCTCTAAGCATATCCAAATTTCAGAGGCAATCTTCAGGCTGTGCAAAACATTCTTCTGAAATGGCCTCTTGGTTTATTCCTGACCCACATGACTTTGTTGCAAATGCTGAGCAACTCAAACTTCGAGATTAGATTAAAAACATACAGAGCTACCAGTCCAACTTAGAAGCAGTAAGAGTTTAGCTGAAAATTAAATATCTAACACGATAACACCGTGGGTGGCACTTTATCTTTACAGAGCTGGTGGAGTAAACAGCAGTAAGAAAGAGACACAAGCTCAAAATGCATCACCAACCCCCAAATTTCCCTAGGAATGTGGGGGAAATACCCCACCCTCCCATTTCAGTGGGGTTTGCCCCAGTCTGAATACGTCCACTGATGCTGAAATATTTTGATTTGAAGTTTGCATTGCAGCCCGTTCCTCCTAAATCAAGAGTTTTGTTTCTGTCCTAGGACACAAATCGACCTCCCACGGCACAGATAATATTTCCACAGATCGGCTGCTGGAGAAAGTACCTTAATATCTTCTTAGCAGAGCTATCTGACACTGCACAAAGCAAAACTATCCACCTAGTCTTTTTGTGACTATAATACTCGTGTATTATGCAAAGTGCATTAACTGTGCTAGGATGGAGGCCAGGCAGAACCAACCCCAGGTTCAACACCCCTTGGTGCTGGCTGCCCCACATTAAACACCGGTATCCTAACCACAGAGCTATGGGGATTGAGAAAGGCTGATCTTTTGCTTTAACAAGCTTTTTATTTTTAGCTTTGAGAAGACTTGCATGTCTAAACTAGTGCATGCCAATTTAGTGTTCCAGGGAACTTACATTTTTCAGAGGAAGTCTATATTAATCAGAGAATGCTTCCTTAACATTTAGCAAGAAACTCAACAACGGGTAAGCCTGGTTTTAATTTATTGCAGAGTGACCCCACAGAAGCACTTTTCTGTTGGCTTTTTGAGAATGTCAGTGGAGCTCCAACAAGTACAGTTCACTGTCAAATACATTTCATATACACAAGACCTTGCCTCCGGGAGAAGGTACAAGAAATGGGGTGCTAAAAAAAAAAAAAAAAAAAGAAAAGGAAAATAAACTTTTTGGTCTTGTCCACGCCTCCACGACCAAATGGGAATAGAGACTGATCCACGGGGACTGATCAACCACTTAGTCTCATGTCTAAGTTCCTGGTAAGCTCTATTTCACCTATATGACTTTGTCCTTTCTGACCAACTTTCAATTCAGCAGTGCTGCCCCATATGATGAAGCTCTTTACAACCTCTTTCCCCTTCAAGTTTAGTGAATCTATTCTCATGTTTCTTATTATTTTGCCTGGACAACGAATTCTTCAGAGATAAGAGGAGCAGGGACAAGGAGGATTATTAAGCAGTTTTTGCCTTGAGAAATGATTTTGTGCTTTTCTGTTTGTTATGTTTACAATAATAGAGCATTCAGAACAAAGGAGAGAGAATGAGAGCCAGCATGGGCCTGCTTCCCTCACAATCCATGAATAACTTTGATTGTTGGGAAGAGCTGAGAAGGAGTGGTGAAAAAGGAGGAGAGATAAAAGAGAGAAATAAGATGATGGGTGGGGATTAGGCTGGCCCCTAGATAACAGGAGGTTAAAAGAGTGAGAAGAGAATGAGTGGAGTGACAGAAGGCAAAAACAAAAGGAAAGGAAAAGGCATAATGAGACAAAGCAAGCGAGCAGTAAAACAGATTAGAAGGGCAAGGCAGAGGAATAAAAGAGAAAAAGAAGGAAAAGGCAGCAGCCAAATACCAGGGGAAAATGGATAACAGGTGAACAGATAGAAAAGATGAACACAGAGAGAGAGACGTATAGGAAGAAATTGCAGAGTTATCCAACCAGGTGAAATGTCGTTTGGAGCTAATGCCTCTGAAAACTTTCCTAAGTAACCTCATCGGTTAATCAAGTCACTGAATCCAAAAGGTTTTAATGCTTAACAATCACTCGCAAAGGGGAAGTAACCTTTGTGGAAGGAAAGGAAAGGAAAGGAAAGGATAAAGGAAAAGAAAATTCCACAAAATCCAACACATTGGGGACCAACTACAAGCAGTAGAATCATATTGAAAAGGCTTTTTCCTGTACTTACCTTGATTCTACGTGAGAGATGTGACAACCCTCAGAAAGTCATGTAAAGTTTCCTGATCCCACTTCCCATATCACTTCAGGCCATGTCCTCTTTCTCTGATTGCAAAAAGAGTCCTGACCTCAAGCCTACTTTATTTTTTTTCTTTTTTTTTTTCTCCTGAGCGACGTTGTCTGGGAAACAAGGCTTTCTAGAAGAGGGGAGCTGTATCCCCTCTGCATTTGCCTTTTTCTTGTTTTATCTGTTTATCTTGGTTTATTCTCATGTTGGTCCACATCTAAGAATAGCAATACTGAACTATGTGCATGGGACTCATGGAGAATGCTATAAAATACAGTTTCCATGAGCAATCACCCTTCTTACAATCTCTGTTGCTACCTCCTTTTCTCTGGAATATACAGGCAAAAGGTGAACTAAGTCTGAAAATGCCACAAAGCCCATGTCCAGGTCCTAGACTGGGATGCTGCAGTGGCTGAGGAGGTGAAGGCACCAGAAGAGCTGTGATGGGAGCTCAGGGAGCTCAGCCCTGAGCAGGAGACTGCAGGCCAGGAGTGAGAGGCTTTGACCAAAATATCTGTGGTGACACTTGGGACTTTTTTTTTATGTATCAGCCACTGCATCTCACTGTGGTTTTTACCACTTGAAGCAAGAAACTGTATTTGAAGGGCAATGCAAGAAAACAACCTGGGTAATGAAGTTCAGTTAAAAACCATCAGGATAAGTAGAGAAAAAAAAAATATATATATACTGAGGAGTAAAACTACAAAGAGAATTTCCTAGCAAAGTGCTGATCAGCAGCATAGCAATAGGAAAATACACCCAGTTCAGGAGAGTGGTTAGGGGTTGGTTTGTGAAGAGGGGAGGAACAGAAGGTGTGGGGCAGAGGGAATTAAGGCTGCCATTCAGCTGAGACCTCAGAGACACTTCCCTCCTTTTCCAGAGGGCTGAACAGAACATGCATAAGGAATGAGTTGTTTCTGATGAATATTCCCCAAACCAGTCTTCAAATTTCTCCAGAATAGAGTTCATTCATATGGGAAAAAATAAAAAAAAGTTATTTCTTCAGGAGAGGAATCTTTTATTTTCTTTTTTTTTTCCTGGAAGACACAACAAGAATCCCTCTCTGGTATGTGGGGGACACTGTGCCAACCTGACGAAAGCATAATGNTGTTATGTTTACAATAATAGAGCATTCAGAACAAAGGAGAGAGAATGAGAGCCAGCATGGGCCTGCTTCCCTCACAATCCATGAATAACTTTGATTGTTGGGAAGAGCTGAGAAGGAGTGGTGAAAAAGGAGGAGAGATAAAAGAGAGAAATAAGATGATGGGTGGGGATTAGGCTGGCCCCTAGATAACAGGAGGTTAAAAGAGTGAGAAGAGAACGAGTGGAGTGACAGAAGGCAAAAACAAAAGGAAAGGAAAAGGCATAATGAGACAAAGCAAGCGAGCAGTAAAACAGATTAGAAGGGCAAGGCAGAGGAATAAAAGAGAAAAAGAAGGAAAAGGCAGCAGCCAAATACCAGGGGAAAATGGATAACAGGTGAACAGATAGAAAAGATGAACACAGAGAGAGAGACGTATAGGAAGAAATTGCAGAGTTATCCAACCAGGTGAAATGTCGTTTGGAGCTAATGCCTCTGAAAACTTTCCTAAGTAACCTCATCGGTTAATCAAGTCACTGAATCCAAAAGGTTTTAATGCTTAACAATCACTCGCAAAGGGGAAGTAACCTTTGTGGAAGGAAAGGAAAGGAAAGGAAAGGATAAAGGAAAAGAAAATTCCACAAAATCCAACACATTGGGGACCAACTACAAGCAGTAGAATCATATTGAAAAGGCTTTTTCCTGTACTTACCTTGATTCTACGTGAGAGATGTGACAACCCTCAGAAAGTCATGTAAAGTTTCCTGATCCCACTTCCCATATCACTTCAGGCCATGTCCTCTTTCTCTGATTGCAAAAAGAGTCCTGACCTCAAGCCTACTTTATTTTTTTTCTTTTTTTTTTTCTCCTGAGCGACGTTGTCTGGGAAACAAGGCTTTCTAGAAGAGGGGAGCTGTATCCCCTCTGCATTTGCCTTTTTCTTGTTTTATCTGTTTATCTTGGTTTATTCTCATGTTGGTCCACATCTAAGAATAGCAATACTGAACTATGTGCATGGGACTCATGGAGAATGCTATAAAATACAGTTTCCATGAGCAATCACCCTTCTTACAATCTCTGTTGCTACCTCCTTTTCTCTGGAATATACAGGAAAAAGGTGAACTAAGTCTGAAAATGCCACAAAGCCCATGTCCAGGTCCTAGACTGGGATGCTGCAGTGGCTGAGGAGGTGAAGGCACCAGAAGAGCTGTGATGGGAGCTCAGGGAGCTCAGCCCTGAGCAGGAGACTGCAGGCCAGGAGTGAGAGGCTTTGACCAAAATATCTGTGGTGACACTTGGGACTTTTTTTTTATGTATCAGCCACTGCATCTCACTGTGGTTTTTACCACTTGAAGCAAGAAACTGTATTTGAAGGGCAATGCAAGAAAACAACCTGGGTAATGAAGTTCAGTTAAAAACCATCAGGATAAGTAGAGAAAAAAAAAAAAAAATATATACTGAGGAGTAAAACTACAAAGAGAATTTCCTAGCAAAGTGCTGATCAGCAGCATAGCAATAGGAAAATACACCCAGTTCAGGAGAGTGGTTAGGGGTTGGTTTGTGAAGAGGGGAGGAACAGAAGGTGTGGGGCAGAGGGAATTAAGGCTGCCATTCAGCTGAGACCTCAGAGACACTTCCCTCCTTTTCCAGAGGGCTGAACAGAACATGCATAAGGAATGAGTTGTTTCTGATGAATATTCCCCAAACCAGTCTTCAAATTTCTCCAGAAAAGAGTTCATTCATATGGGAAAAAAATAAAAAAAGTTATTTCTTCAGGAGAGGAATCTTTTATTTTCTTTTTTTTTTTTCCTGGAAGACACAACAAGAATCTCTCTCTGGTATGTGGGGGACACTGTGCCAGCCTGACGAAAGTATAATGGGAAGTTTAATGAGCTCAGCTAGACAGTTCTCTATCTTCTTAACCAGCTGCAGTCTTGCAGCCACACAGATACCAATCAGACAACGTAGGCTTCCTCACAGCACCATTTTATGCCCAGCCTGGTCAACACAGCACCAGTGCCGGGTGCTGCGGCCTGCTGCCTGCTGCGACACGGAGCCAGTCTGGGCCTGCACACATGGCAAGGGGTGGAGGCATTTCAGCAGTGTAAGCTACCTTATCTCATGTCCCCATTTAGGCATACTTCTCACGCCCCAGCATTAGGGACAGAAAACTACACAGGCAGCCAGCACATACACATGGAGTGTGCAGAGGAATCCCACCCACTATACATACACACTGCCCAGCAAACACACACGTATATTGACACAGCAGCCTAGGCCCAGAAACAGAACTGGCAACAAGCACAGCTTGTTGGGGAGTCACAAACCCCACTTCTGAAGGCACTTCTCCTAGAGACACTTTCTGCCCCAGGTACATTCCCCAAATCCCACTGCATTTGCCAGCGGTGGCATGAGAGGTTCTAGCCTGGGGCGGGAAGCGGAGGCTGTGAAAATGGCTCACTGAGATCACATGTGATTACAGCACCAGGAAAGAAACAAAGCCCCTGGCTGACCCATCTCTGCTCCCCCCCACTGTTGTAATCTAAAATTAGCTGCTATTGAACTGGAAACACTCACGCAGCAGGGTTTGAGGCCC
Organism: Chloroceryle aenea; assembly: GCA_013399075.1. Lineage (NCBI taxonomy): Eukaryota > Metazoa > Chordata > Aves > Coraciiformes > Cerylidae > Chloroceryle > Chloroceryle aenea. Next base: position 30,218 of record VWZY01005021.1, on the reverse strand, counting down.
CCCCTCCTGCTCAGGCTTGTTTCACCCCATGGGCTAACAATGGCTAACCCAAACTAGCACACCAGTTTATTTCTCCTGTTTCAGAGGGAGATGCTCTGAGCTGCCCTGTGGCAGTGGTTCTCTCCTCTCCAAGTACAGCACCCACACGTGCTGCTCAGTAGTCAGGAGCACAAACAGCAGCCTGTGTAGGACAAGGGCAATGTGAAGAGTGCTTNAATTCTGTGATTCTGTGAAAACACCACACACCACTCCTGGGCTGAGATTCAGGTGAGCAGATGAGGAAAGACAAGATGAAACCCATTTTTAGGAAGAGGTGCCTTATGCAGCCAGCCCCACTCTGCATTGCCAGCAAGGTCAGCCATTAGAGAGGGGACAGAAGAGATCCCAGCATGCAGCCTCATGATCCCATCCTGGCAGTTTTGTCCTGCTCTCCGTTGGAAACAGAGTGATATCTGCCCAGGCAAGCAGGGAGGCAAACAAAGAGAGAGCTGAAGGACTTGTGAAATACTGCTTGCAAATTTAGTTAGGCCTTTTGATAAGTATTAGTGCATAAAACAAGGTGACTATCCTTGAAGTTGTCGACAAAATTAGTTTGGGAACTTTTAATCAAGAATTTGCCGTCCTTGAAGAAGAAACATCCTGGAAAACATATAAACTAAATCGACTTAGAGATTATATTGGTTTTATGTAGTTCTATACTGTCAGATAAACAACGACTAGTGCTCTCCTTAAGTGAAGTAGCTTCATTATAATACTAAAAATCACACTCATAGGTCCAAAAGGCCCTTGCTTAGGTGAAGACCCTTCCCTGAGCACTCACAGTATTGGAATTATGGAGTCAGCAGTATCGTTTTCCCCAAACTGGGTCTGTCACCCAGTATGAAACTGCCAATCACACAAGAAGGTGGAGGTACTTTCTTTATTCTCACGAGCGCGGAGTTATGGGTACTGGGTCAAAACCAGCACAGCCAACACCTGAAACCATCAGTTATTTATATGCGAAATCTTAATCATATTCCTCTTTCTAAAACATAGGCATTGTTATTCAACTGTATAATTGGTCAAAATATCCTCATTTGCTATGTAAATTACATCGCACGCTCTGTCTATTTTCTTAACTACTTATTTCCTTGCTCTTTTGAGGAGGTGGTAGAATGGGGGTGGGTTGCAATGTCCCCCTGCTGGAATTACCTTTCCCCCAACTTCACTTATATTTGGCAGTCTTCAGCAGTTCTCCATGGCTAATTGGTTGGCCAACTCATTATTTTTATCTATACATATGTATCCTATTTTTAATGACGGAATCCGGCTTGATAATTAAAACAAAAATACATTTCTAAGGATGTCACTAGGTACATAATTGCAAAAGCCAAACCAGGCTTTTCCTGTGCTCACTTTAACTAACTTAAAAGACACCAATAACCATATCTTCCAGACTTCTGATCGGTCCTGGGGCATTGATATTGGTATTAAAATGATATGGTACTCACTGATCAAGCACCATGAAGAGGGTGGGCTTGTAAAGGACTAACATTGTAAGTTTTGTGTATAAATACAGAACAGAGCATCCTGGTTGGTGTTCTTGATTTGTGGGAAACCACTGAGAACCCGGGTTTGCGCAACTCTGAAATAAATCAGCAGTGTCTCTCCCGAGTGTGTGAGACCTGGACTGATTGCACACCGAGTGACAAATACACTTTTTTTGGACAACAAGAATGCCAGCAAGCCATGGCGGGCATCTCCCCTAAGCTGCCTCCTCATTTTGTATGGCCACTTTTCAGGAGAAGACCACACACTTCCTGATTCCTGCTCTTTGCCTCTTCCCCAGCCTTCTACCTCACCTACAGCCTTGCCACCCTGCTCATGCAAACCCATCTGGCTCTTGCATCGCTCCCTCTGGGTGCTCCACACACCCTTCATCCTCCCCCAGGATCATTCCTGCACCCTTTCACAGCTCACTTCCACTCCTACACACACGTGTAGCTGCTTGCCCATGGCCCTCCTCATCTTTCTGAAAACCAGAGTGGTTGCATTCAGCTACCACCTCGCCATGCAAGGGTGCTGTGCACTAACTTTACATTCTGATACCTAAACAGATACCTAATGTGTGCTGTGTACATGCCTGTACATATACCAGCATGTCTGAGGTTACCAGTGCATGCATTTGTCATCCTGAAATGTGTACGTGTATTACTTTATGTCCACATATATACACACCTGCTTTTATTTCTGAGCATACATTTAAGTATATAAAGATATTCACACACGTGCTACTACGTACATACACTTGCACGTGCTAGTGTGAATGTATGCATGATATGCTTCATCTGGGCTTGCTTGCATTAATGGATCTACTACATTTGTCTATATGCATGTCTTGCTGTGTACCAGTATTCACCAGTTCCCTGTTTGAAAGCTTTTATTTGTATTGTTTATTCCTACCAGGCATAGTTGGCCTAAAACTGAGTATTAACTTTTATAACAAAACTAAAAGCAAAATAAAATCCTACACTGAAACTTTTGTAGGTAAAGAAGGAGGTTCGGGGTTTTTTTTAATAGCATTTTGTTGTGAAAAAAATCAACACCAAAGAGTGGTTACTCTTTGTGGGTCTCAAAACCCAGGGAAAAGAAGAGAAATCTTGACCAGTAGAGACAAGAGTTCTGCTGAAAGCATTAGGAAACTTAACAGCACTGACCAAACGCTCGAAAACATTTCTTACTTTTCCAATAACATGTGAAGGGCGATACTTCCAGCATTTTACATCACCATTTCCAACAGAGCAAGTCACAACTGCTGTCCTGCGCAGCTACTCCTTGGTTTACACCCTCCCTTCCTGTAAGATGGGTCCTTGGTATGCCCAGTGGCAGCTCCGAGCAGTGGTTACTGTGGGAATTGCATGAGAGTTGATCTGGCCAAGGCCTCTCCCAGAGAAGCTTTGGATATTGGGGAGGTCATAGTCCTGGCTGCACAGCTGCCTTCTTCCAATCCACTTTACTCCAGCAAGAGTCCTCCCACCAAAGTATTTTGTTTGCTCCAAACCAGCTCTCACTGCAGCCCTGTTTCTCAGTAGGGAACAGAACAGCTGCTGAGGGGTCAGGGACTCTTCCAGAGCAGGCTTTGAGGCAGAGATGGTTTAAATATCTTCAGTACTGAGAAGCTTCAGCTCTGAGTTCCCCAGAGAAACACCCGTTGTGGGACAGCTGGGAGGAAATAGTCTCAGCACTGCTACATGGCTTTTGGTCTGTTATAGCAACAGCTTCACAAAGCATCGCCACCACTTGTTCCAACGGGAGCTTCCCTCTTGGAGTCATTCCTTCAAGGGACTGGGGTGGATTCTGCAGGGATGTGTTGCACAGAAACCACCACAGCGCGGTTGGCTCTGACCTGGCTGTTGTCTGCCCGAGCAGACAGGCAGTGGGCAGTGGGGATGAGCTGTCCATCCCACAGCTCCAGGTAGGTCTGAGGTGGTGTTCCCAGGGGAAGCCATCACATGTGTTTTCAGGAGGGAAAGTGCTTGGCCTCAGGTCAGTGCTTCTGCACAGATTTGTTCCAGTTTAATTGACCAGGTGGGAACAGGGTGCACTTTGTTCAAAAGAGATTATACTCCTGAATTAGCTCTCCTGCCAAGTCTGTTATCGCTCTGCAAACAATGTGAGTATGGGGAAATGGACCTGGGAAAGCAGAGCCTGGATGCATGAGGAAGACTATAGATTCCTCTCTTGATGACACTGATAAGTAGAGCTGGCCATTCCCCAGCTCAGAAATCAAAGAAATGAGGTGTCAGGTCTAGGATAGCAAGGAGCAGGGACTACAAGCTGGCCAGTCCATTAACCCTGGCTACTGACAGAGCTACAAGAGTGCTAACAAGGTGACATAGAGAAGTGCAACCCACAAGGAAAGGCTGAGGGAAAGACCAATCTTTAAAGACAATCTCTTCAGCCAGCGATCTCCTCCCCACTAAGCAATGTTGTTAAACATCAGTAGTTCCCCTTCTACAAAACTCTGCCCTAGGCAGTGCCAGATGCCATGTCTGAACCCATTGCCTGCGTGTCTTGGTTTTGGCATGCCACACAGCCCTCCTTTAGCCAGCTCTCAGCACCTCCTGCATTCATGCCTTCTCCCTCTCGGGTTATCCCTCTCCTTTTTCCTTTATTTCTCTTTCTCCAAGTCTTCTTCTATCCCTTTGTGATTTCTGTGGCTGTCCTTTTCCCTGTAGCTGTTTTTGTTTCTGGGCATGTGTTGCCTCTTCAGTGCTACTCATCCATGGCTCCTCCTTCCCCCAGCTCTGCTCCCTCTTATTACTCCTTCCCTTGTGATTTTTCATTGCCTGTCCCTCCCCAGTCCTCTCCCATCCTCTCCAGCTGTGATCCCTCACTTCTAGCCCCAACTCCCTTGGGAAACAATGCTATGGTCACCACTGGGCTAAAAGCACGAGTGGAGGTGGAGAGCTGCCCTTTAGTGTCCTTGATCAGTGCCTTGTAGGAGACAGGAGGTGGCTGAGGGAGCTGGGCTGCATCCTCAGGCAGCCTCTCACTGTCCTCAGCAGTCCTGATAGCTCTGCTGTGCCAGTGCCAGGGAAGAAGGCCAGGTAAAGTATTTTGTTTTTTTGGCAGACACAGCCAGTACCACATGTGGAACCCTCAGAAACTTGAGGATTGAAGGAGATTACTATGGTGAGTGACTGCTGCTTTCTTAGACAGCTGGAGCATATTCAGTGTCATTGTCCTTATGCTCAGCTGCTCCACAGAAGCCCTGCACGCTGCTCGTGTGTTCCTCCAGGCTGCAGTGAGGCTCCCTGTCTTTGCCCTCCCACAGCATGAAGTCCTTCTTAGTAATCCTTGCCTCTGATTCATCTACTCACACTTACCTCAGATCCCCAAGCAGCTGAATTTCTTAAAGGAGTGAATACTTCCCAGCAGTCAGTCTGACAAACATCCTCCCTGGAAAAGTGGATCTCCTTGGCAATGGAGAGTGAAAGTATAGACATAACAGAAAGAGATTTTTCAAAAATAAGAGCAAGGATCTTCTCTCTTCACACCCTCCACTCAGAAACACAGTAAGGAGAATTGAGGGGGTAGAAATAAAAGAAATGCCCAAACCAAAGAGGCCCTGGCTGAGCATGGGAATTTAGGTGTGATGTCAGGGACTGTGCCTTTGAGCCAAATGTCCCTAGCTGAAGGATTGCTGGGTTATTTCTGCTTCTGATACAGCCAGTTGGAACCAGACATGGAATAGAGCTTTGTATTGCCAGCTCCTCAGTCTTGAGGGGATCGCAGAGCAGTATGTCAAGTGATGAAAAATATGTAGCTAATTGCATGCCCCCCTCCCCATCCGTGCAGCACTGCTCCTGCACCACTGTAGGATCTGGATCCCTCACAGCCTTCATTTTTCACAGCACCCCACTGAAAAGAAGGAAAGAGCCTTTTTCAGATGCAGAACTGAGACAAAATGAGAGGCTAAAAGCAGATTCTAGCCCGAGATACCACAACGCTGAGCACTGCAGCATAAACAGTTTCTCAGTCCCTTAAATGGAAACCAGAGGCACAGAAGGAGAGAGAGATCCAAAAGGCCAGCACCCAGGGGAGCTGTGATACCAAATGGCACAGAGGAAAACAGTAAAGCCCAGCACCCTCCAGGTTACGTTGCTGGACTCAGCACTACTGCAATGTTTCTCTCTTCAGAGGGGACCTGCAACCTCTACCTTTCTGAACCTGCACTCACTCACTCACTCCTCTTTTTACCTCTAAAAAAGCAGCTCTGCTAAAGAATCTTCTCTTTCTCTCCACTGTCAGAGTAGCTTTATGGTTAGTGCAATACCCCAGAACATGAAACAAGTGTTCAGCTTCTCCATCAACGGACCCTTTTTCTACATTCCTAGACATGGTGGTCATGGATCCACAAATTGCTATTGGAGGACAAACCCACCGAGCATGCTGCTCTGAATGTCTCTTAAAATATACATTTGCTCTGTCTGATAAATTCAAACTCACCCATGGTGGAAAAAATGACTGCAGCAAAAAAACCCGAAGCCAAGATTACCTGCTCTCTGCACCCATGCCAGGGAAGATAGGAATGGGGCTGCCTTGTGCCTCATACCCAATGCATCCTTAATTATCCTTTGTATGGGGATGTGTCCCAATGCCTGCCCCAGAACTTGCAATTGATATCTTCTTAGGACCTCCACCACCCCAGTTGCCTCCAGTGGTGAGAAGGAGCTTCCTTGGGAAGCTTTTTATCAAAAGCACACTAATCAGCACTGCACTTCATGTCATGCCTGATCTAGCAGGAATGCAAACAGTATTTTCATAAATGACAAAAATGTGCCTCCAGTGTATGTCAGACACTGAGTGTGGCTTTTGGGGCACGTGGTTTTTAGGTATAGTTGTCTAAACACAGCCTGTATCCCCCTTCGGATTCATAAGCCCATTTGTAGAACAAGTAGCTGAATAAAAGGTGGAGAAACTACAGCAGACAGTGATGTGGGCCTGGGAGGCTCTCTCAAGGGAGGAGGTTGTGTGAATTGGGGGGTGTAGGAGGGGGGTACAGCCTGTTCAGACCTGCTCTTTGACTCCAGACAGCGTCCTGGTACTATCAGCCACTCTTTTTCTCCAACTTTATCTCCCATCTTTGTCTAGATCTTTTCATGGTAGCACAATGACTGAGAAAGAGAAATGGAAAAAAGGCATGAAGAAGAATTGGAGCAAAAATAAAAATAAAGGAAGGAAATATCTGTCTTATATAAACCAAAAGAAGAACAGGGGAACACAAAAGTGAGAGAAAACCAAGATGTAGGTTAAGACAATGTAAGAAAGGAGTAGCTGTGCAAAAGAAATATATTTGTGAAAGAAAGGCCATGAAAATAATAAAAACAAAGGCGACAGAAATGGAGACTAGAGAATGCTAGAGAAACTTATCTCTTTCTAGTACGTGATATCCTGCCACCTTTCAGAAAGTAACATGGTACAAAGTTGCAGGGAAGGATGTTCTTGCAACATTTTTTAGCGTGAAGCAATTAGTGCAGCACTGAGCTGTGGGGAGGTAACATGTGCAGGATTCCTCCACTGCCCACAGAGGATTTTCTTTCTGGTTGAAAGCTCACTACTTCAGCCACTCAGTAATTTTGAGGTTTTCAAAGTTTCTCTTGGACAAGAAGTATCTCCTGCACTATCACTGATGTTAAGCGTAGGCTCTGTGCAGCTCTTTGTGTCACAAAGTGCAGGGCACCAGACATGCAGCCTAAACGGTGCCAAGAGTTCAGGTTTCCCTGGGAATTTCGGACCCTGAGCCAAACCACCTTTAATAGGTCCAAAGACTTATCAGATAACACATTCTTCAGCCTTTCAGAAGAGTCACTGGATCAGAGACAGAGAGGACAATGTGTTTGTCACACGAGATCCTAAATCCTGAACTGACCTAAAAATGCAGTGAAGCTCAAAACTCCATAAATAACATATTTATCTGCACCTGATTCCTAATCAACTGTTGATGCAAGATTTATGGGAACACTTTAAAATGTGGGGTGAGATGCTGTAGTAAAAGAAGTATCTGACCCCTGTTGCCATTATCAGAGACAAACAGATGTTGTTCATGCAGCAGAACCAACCCTCCCTGAATCCCCATCCCAGTCTGTGCCAGGCTCAGAATAAGACCTCGAATTCCTTCCCCATGGCAGCCACTCCCTGGACTGTTCTGGAGTTTAAGGTTGTCCCTTGTCCACTGATGCTGTCACTCTGTCATAGAATGCCACTGGGTTTGTCAGGCAGGATTTTTTCCCCTTGGTGAAGCCATGCTGGCTGTCCTTGATCACCTCCCTGTCCTCCATGGGCCTTATCAGGCCTTCCTGGAGAACCTGCTCCATGGCACAGAGGTGAGGCTGTCAGGTTGGTAGTTCCCAGGGTCCTTTTTGACTATAGGTGTAACCTGTCCCTTCTTCCTGTCACTGGGGACTTCACCTGACTGCCAGGACTTCTCCAATATTATTGAGAGTGGCCTGGTGACTCCATCAGCCAGTTCCCTCAGAACTCTGGGATGCATCTCCTCAGGTCCCATAGACTGATATATGGTCAGGTTCCTCAGGAGGTCACCAACCTGATTTTCACACACAAGTGGGAGTGGCTTCACCACCCTGATTCCCGCCTTGTGTTTTTTTGACTTGGGAGGTGTTGGGAGAGAGGTTGCCAGTAAAGTCTGAGGAAAAAAAGTCATTGAGAAGCTCAGTCTTGTCTTCATCTGTTGTCACCAGCTCCCTGTTCTTGTTCTTTGGGGGGTGTATGTTTTCTNCCAACCAGTAAGAGATAGCCACGTGCTCAAGAGCTATCTCAAGACCTGCATACATAAGGGAAAAAAAATGGTATTAACTGTTGGGTTTTATTTCTGCTATAAGAACCAGGCATGTAATAATTACATGAAAAAAAAAAGAGAAAATCTGTGATGCAGTCACTAATTAAACCTCAATATCCAGAGACCCAGACCCTTCACCAGCTAGGCAATCCATGATCTTCCTCTGGACTAAAAGCAGGCACCACGACACAGGAGGCTGCTAGGTCTGCTAAACAGAGACACTACAAATGCTGTATTTTCAGCATGGTCCATGTTTATCCTAGATTTCATGCTCCTTTATTTACTTGAAGCCTCTGGCACCAACAAACAATTTGCTGGGAAGCAAGAAAGTGTAGTTATGGATCATAAACCCTCACTTGCCTGCTGGGAATATGCATGGCTGATGCTATCAGGGGAACTTACACATGACAGATTTTGTCCATCTAGCCCAGACCAGAACCAAGAAAATGACCTTCAGAGTTGTCCTACAATTTTTTGTGCTTAGATGACTGGGAAACTAATGTTCTGGTAGGACATTTTTACTCTCACTGCCTGCCCTGTGACATTTTCTTCAGCTGCCTTTCTAACTCCCTGACATGAAATCACTCTCCTACTTTCTAAACACTTTCCTCGGGGCAACAAGTCCAGCTCTGGAGACTGTGATGCTGGTGTCCTCCCAGGCTCCCAGCCTCAGCTGAC